>CM034152.1:479290875-479767609 GCA_019776745.2 Taxus chinensis | reverse complement strand
ATTGCGTTTTTTGGAGCTATAAAATTTATGTATATTATACTCGCAAGAGTAAATTTTAGAATCTTTGTATAATGGAAGGTTTAAAGCAGGGAAAGTTTTGTTTTGCACATTGATTTTTTGATTTAATGTTTGAGTTTCATCACATTGCAGAATTGTCTTTCTCATTTCATCTATTTATGATGGATCTATGTTATGTTTTCATATGTAGAGAAGACCGAAATATTTGATAGTATTCATAGTGCAAACATGTGTTTTTATACACGGGGAAAACATGACCTGATCACCAAACATCAGGGAGATGAAATGTGAATAGATCTCGAAGATGGAAACTAAACTGTCAATTTAATACTTAGTGTGCTAACATTCCCCTCATTACATTGTTTTTGCAAATGTACCCCCAAAACAACTCAAATTTCACTTTGCCAAGAGACTTAATGAGTATATCATCTAATTGATAATCTGTTGGGAAAAAATGGAACCGGATGTGGTGGTTTAATAATTGTTATCGAATGTAATGACATTTGACCTCAATGTTTTTTGTTCGTTCATGAAAAACTGGATTCTTCACAAGCTTCAACATACCCTGATTGTCGCAATAATGGATATGTGGCTTTTATTCAGGAATGCCCATATCAACAAAAATATGATGTAACCAAATAAATTTGCACACAAATCCTTGTGTAATGCAATATTTTTCCTCAATGGATGAGAGAGTAACAACAATTTTCTTCTTGCTAATCCATGAGATAGGTCTAAATATGAGATGAAAAACACATCCTGAAGTTGATTTCCTGTCATCAACAGATCCAACATAGTCTAAGTCGGTATATACTTGTAAGAAATACTGAGATTTATACTAATATTCCAAACTATAATCAATTGTACCTTGGGCATATCTCAAAACATGCTTCACTTCTACCTAGCGAAATTTATTCAGGTAATGTATGAATCGGGAAAGCTAAATGAAAACAACGCATAGATATTCTCTTGTATAAGTTAAGTAAATGAGACTCCAAACAATTTTCCTGTAGAGAGTATCATCTACCTTAGTTTAATCCTTTTATTTGGAACGTTGCAAACCTTTCCCCATTAGAGTTGACACAGGTTTACAGTCAGAAATTCCATACTTTTCCAGGAGTTTCTTGGCATATTTCTTCTAAGAGATAAAAATGTAATTCTTCTTTTGCCATATTTGCAAGACACGAAATTAATGAATTATCCCCAAATATTTCATAAAGAAATATTTCTTTAGATCATTCCTTATGTCTTCGATAATATTGTTTGAGCTCCCTTTTATTACAAGATCATCTACATAGAGGACAAGAATGAAATTTTTTGTTCCTACCTTATTAATATACGAATTATAATATGAGGGGCTATGGGTGAATCCATGCTTCAAAATATGATCATATATTTTAATGTACCATGCATTAGGGTGCATTTTTACATCCATAAAGAGACTGAACTAGATGACATACCTTTTTTAGGTTGATTCTCATGAGTATATCCTTCTATCTGGGTCATGTATACTTCTTAGTTTAAGATCATGATTTAAGGAAACACCTTTCACATCCATCTATTTAAGCTTCCATTATATTTATGTTGTTAGTGCATAAACAACCCTTATGGTCTTGATCTTCGTACAGTGGGTGCAAATGTCTCCTCATACTCAAGTCCTTCTTACTGAGAATATCCCTTTGTAAATAAGTCACACTTTGTACTTGTCGATAGATCCATCTACCTTGTATTTTTTTTGTAAGATCCATTTTCAGCCAATATGGTTTAATTTCTTAAAGGAAGATCGACAAGCTCCCATGTTTGATTTTGAACCAAAGAGTCATACTTGAGAATCCATGGCCTTCTTCCAATATGGATTAACATAGTGCCTCTTGAACTATATCTAGTGTTCAATTTGATATCAACAATTGAACTCATGAGTGTGAGATTTACCTCATTTATCCTACATTGCATCTTCTCATTTTAACTTCATAATGAAGTATGTATGAAGTGGGTTTAAGAGGGAGTCCCTAATGGTTCTTCAGACCCATTTCATATGTTGATGTTGTTCCTATGTGTCAAGAATTATTTTCCAAATGACCAAGGACCAAATGAACAATTCTCCTTGTCATCTTTGTTTCCTTGTTTGAATATTTTTCATTCTCGTCATCTAACTGTACTTGATTAATTTATGAGAGGAGGTTGGTACATAAATCTCCTTTGTGTGTGAATGATTCAAATGATGGCTCATCACAAAACACATCATGAATCTCATATATATTCTATTTATTAAGCATCCATGAAGATGATACAACTTTGAGGTGGCATTGTACCGAAAAAATATGGACACTCGAGCATCTTCGAATCAATCTTCTTCATCTATTTAGATAGGAACATGCATATATGTCGTGTATTCCAAACACTGTAATATGTGATATCGATGGCTTATGATTACTCCATACCTCATTCTGGTGTTTTCTCTTGCATGATATTTATAGATGACTTGTTCAAATGATACATAGTTGTCTAAAATGATTTTCCTAAATATTCTCTCCATACTTGGTAGTAGAAAGCATGTAACAAGCCATGCTCCTTTAGGTATGCCATGATTTTTTTGATCTGAATTCCCCCTAGATATGAGAGGAGGACAAAAAGGGGCTTCACCGTTTTCTGAAAAAATTGGTGATAGAAATTCTAAAAATTAAAAAATGTCTTCACTCTCATGTAGAATAGTCATTTTCAACTACTAGAAGTATTTAAATCCTTGAAAAGAAGCAAGAAAGGATACATATAGGTAAGTATGAATGAGTATAAGATGGTTATTGGCATGGAAGGAACTCATCTGTATGAATCCTGATGTTGTTTTCATACCATACATACATAACTAGATAGGATAAGGAATGGGAGAGTGGAGTCCAATCCCTCAAACCATCTCTTTGGAATTGAGTTGACAAAGGGAGCCAAAAAAAGGTGTCCCATATTGATAATGCTAGAGTGTAGTAGAATCCATCGTAGAGGAAGATAGATTAGCTACAAAGGATGAAACTTACACCTAATGAAGAATAAACAATCCTTCAAAAATTCTCTAGAAAGTATCATACCTTCACATGAAATCAATCACAATTTGATGTCTTTCTTGACCATGAACTATACCTTGAGTTTGTGATTTAAGAGATGAGAGACTGACATGAGAGTTTTTTATCAAGTCAGGGATATAGAGTACCTTTTTTGATGGTAGAAATGTTCTCATCTGTGAGAGGAATTGTAACTATTCCCATTCCTTCTTGCAAGATACTCATTGTTGTCTACTATTTGTAACCTATCTCTAGTGGGTTGATCATTCAATGAATCAAACAAATTTCTATCACCTGTCATGTGTTTTTTGGGACTTGATTCAATCAACTGAATGTTTTTGTGAATGCTACGATGTTTGGGAGACTAGAAAACCATTATCGATGTGTGCCACAATTTTCTGGATTCTAGAAATTCCTCATTAGAGTCATCATCTTACTTTGTTACAACATGTCATTTCTACTTTCCAATATAGTGGAAGCTAATTTAGATTTCTTTGAATTACAATGTGATCAGATGTTTTTCTCATTGCACAAAGAATTTTCATGATGTCTAAATCCATTATAACAAAAACTAGTAGTGTCGTATGTATTATTTTTAGTGTAGATGTGACACCATCAATTCACTTTGTGAGACATCCGGGATGTTATGTGTTTGCTTCTGGGATCCTTCCATGACTCCTTCTCTTTTTGTCCCTTTCTATAATTGTGATCTTTCCTACTGTCTCGAGATCATTGTATATTCTTCAAATTCCTCATGCACTATCTGGATAGATTCTTCCTATTTGACCAAATTCACCAGTTGTTCAAAGGAAATCACTTGTTTGGATGATGTTCAATTATGATGTGACCAAAAGTCCAGAAGCTGGGAAGAAGAGTTCTCTCGGAGTTATAAGAATGATCAAGTTTTTCATACACCTTCTCTCTGAGTGCCATAACTTATAGCTTGTAGTTATTCTACTATGACACAAGAATTCATCTACTTCCTCTCCCTATATTTCAGAATAAGCATGTCTGAATATAATTGACTAGTGATTGAGATTGGATATTAGTCTGGTTCTTTTTCTCGTAGATGGTGGATAGTGTATCCCAAGATACCTTTGTTATCATTACATTATCTGCGTGTGATTCAACCTCGTCAAAGATTTTGAGAGTGATCAACATCAAATATTTTACATCATCTTTGTCATACTTAATTCTTTCATCAATGCTAGTTGGCTGCGTCATTGTGCCACTAATGATTTCCCATAGCTCTTCGAACTTGAGAATCATGCACATCTTTGTTTTGCAGGTAGCATAATTTGGCCCTTTCGAAAGTTGAGCATCGGACAACAATTATTTGGGAACAGACATGATGCTAGAAAAAAATCAATTATTGTATTTCAAAAGTAAAAATCCTTATGGATGAAGAAGTGAATGAATGTGAGCTCCATATACTCGTGCAGTGAGATGCAGACACTTATGGGGGAATTCTATCTTGCATCCACCATCTAGATTGTAGCCTTTTACAAGCTTCGCACAAATCTTCTTCGCCTGGCACCATATATCGAATAGGGACTAGTCAAGCAATCCTCGATGCACTATATCCTCAAATTACAAGTTTCTAATATTGTGGAGACTTTCAAGCAATGCAAAGTAGAAACCAATACTTTTGGGGATTGATTTTGGTTTCTCAAATGCTGCACGTCTCTACAGTTCTTGTAGCACTGCTAACATGTCCTGACATTAACGACACGGTCTCTAGATAGTAATATGCCAAAAGAAAGCTGTTAAGAGGAGTCTTTGGATTGTAGACGCCAAGTGCACAAAGAAAACTAGACTGCCACAGAGGTTCCAATGCAAATTTTCACGCCAAAGGAAAATGCCAACTTTCTTGATGGTCTGAATTCCAATGCAGGTCTACCGGGTGAAATAATTCCTCACACGTTTTCTTTTACGGTCGCTCCACCGTCCACGTAGGTTTGGGCCAATGTGCAACAGGTCTGCGCTGCTAAATCTTCTTACACATCTTTCACGTCTCCTCGCAGGTGTCTCCAGGAAGGTCTGAAGCACGTATCAAGAAAGCAAAACGCAGATCATCTGTCAAAGAAGAACAAGTCTTCCAAACGCTGAACAGGCCTGACAGGTCAGGTCGTAGAAATGATAGAGCAGGTCGCTGCCAAGATGGAAACTCCACACAATCAAAAGAAAACATATCTCCACGCAAACCAAAGTAGGTGTTTTTTCCAAAGAACCGCTCTCTAAATTTCTCTGAGACGTCTGCTCTGATATCAATGTTTTCATACGCAGAGAAGACTAAAATATGTATTTGATATTTGTAAGTGGTGAAAACATAACTCGGTCACCAAACGTTAAGGAGAGGAAACGTGAACAAATCTGGAAGATGGAAACCGAGCCCTCAATGTAATATTTAATGCGCTAACATGTTTAGGTAGAAAATTAATTGTTATTTTTGAAATACTGTTCTTGTTATTTGATCGTTTTCTTGTTTACCCATAGTAATATCAATATTTAATCATTTTATCTTTTATAAAAATAATTATTGTGTAGATTAAAAGATATAAATTAATTGACATTTGTTTTGTGATTGTTTCAAGGAATGGACTCTTTAGTGATAACATTGACTATATAATTTTATTTTATGTTTAACATATTGTTGAGAGGTAATCTTTATATTGAGGAATAATGATATTATTTTTCTATATGTTAGAAAGTGAGTTTGAATTTTTATGACAATTTATAATAGTGTTTGAAGTTTTATAAGTTGAAAAGTAAATATATAATTAAATTGTCATAATTTTTTTTTTAACAAATAGATATGAGTGTCAAATTTCAGCTTGACACTATTTGGTTTCCCTGTGTGGAGTTCAAAATTGTACATTTTATGTAGTGTATTTTACATCAAGGTCTTCTGATAGGCTCCCGCACGGTTCCAATTAGTGTTTTGGCCCCCAAATGTCCGTTTTGTGGCCACTTGGAAACCTTGCTACACTTATTCTGGTTATGTCCCAAAGCCCAGCGGGCTTGGAGCTGGATTCATTCTTTTTTCTCCCCCCTCCGCCCAGAATGTTTCACATGGCAACACATTGTTTTAGGAGATAGCCCCAACTTTCCTCATATGTTCTCCTAGATTTGGCATGTTTTCATAAGGGAAATCTTGTTTTGGTTAAGGAAAGAACAAAATGCTTTTTTCTTTGCTAATACTAAAGTTGATCAACAATTTTCAATGTATAATATATCGATGGTTATCTCCAATGTGTTTCTGTAGATTCAAGTTCAGGCCAACAAGGTTGCCTTGGAGATGGAGCATTTACAGATTCTTCTGTGACATTGAGGTGACACCCCATGTAATGTCTCTTGGAGCCACCTTCGCCTTCTCGACATTCTTTGCCCCGTGGTGGCCATCCCCGCGGAGGTCGTCAAAGCCGCTCTCAGCGGCGTTCTTTCAGAAGTGCTCACCAATCCCCAAGCAGTCAACCGTGGAGGAGTGTTTCCCCACCAGCTCGCTCGAACAGTTGGGACTCCCCCCATCTCATGAGCTCAATTGGGGCTCACTGGTTACTCTCAAGCCATGCACCCACGATGGTTGGAATCTGCCACCTCGCCCTCGCCACCTTCAAATAGGCTCCCCAGGATTCCCCTTGCCATCTCTCCCATGCGGGTGGCAGCTAACAAAGAAGAGGAGGACCCTCCTAGGTCGGGTTGGGACATCCCTGATGCTGGCAAGGACCTTCCTGGCCCGACCTAGTTTGATGCTCACGAACTCCCCTCTATTGGTATCTTTATTACGGTGACTTGACTCTTGTGTTTTGATGTATTCCTAGGCTCTGCCTAGAATGTTCGTTGCTTTCCTAAGTTTGACCTAGTTTGTTTGTGGTTTTGGGGCATGCTCTCATACCACCCACTTTTTTTATTGGAAAAATCTTGTATCATGTTGCATTTAATATAATATAAAATCTTTTTCATCAAAAAAATAAAAAATAAAAAATAAAAATCAATTAAACTTAATGACAGCCATATAAATTTAAATTGACAATTTTTTTTGGTTAATTATTTATTTTTCTAAGAGTTATGAAACAAACCATCTATATTCTATGCCAAACAAAGTCTAAACCTCCACTTTTAGGAGAAGTTGCCGAGGGTAAAACCGCATTGTAACGCCCGCTTTGAACTTGGAGTTGAACGCAACCGTTTTACAATACCGACAAACTCATCGGCAATCTCAACATTGGCACCTATTCACCTCTCTCCAATTTCATCCTCCACAATCGTCAATTGTGAATCGCAATCATTCTGTAAAAATGTCCAAGTCGGCAACTTCTATCGAAATGTCGACAGAGAGTTCTGCGTTAATGGCCGCCGCATCGTCTTCAGGAGACGCCAACAACATCTCTCTCCCGCAGTACAAAGAATACATTGGTGTTAGCAGCAACAGTTCAGAAGTGGGATATGGACGCGGTACCGCTATGCATTCCAACTCCATGAGTTGGCTTCTCCATCCCCACCGATCATCACATGGTGCGGGTGCCCCTGTTGACCTCGGCGTTTTTCTTTGTAAGAAAGGTATGCTTGCAAAAATTGTTTATACCATCTTCATAACAGTGCTGGTTGCTGGATTCGTTGTTGCCATTGTCATATTTGCAGTCGCAGCCAGAACACATGACCGCTCCCCTTCCCCTGATAATTACACTCTCGCTTTACACCAGGCGCTCTTGTTTTTCGATGCCCAGAAGTGTGAGTGAAGAATATTCTGGTGCCCGCAACCTCTCTTTCACCTAATCATTCATTCATTCAAACTCGTATTTGATTTATTGCTATTGTTCGGCATGGCAGCTGGTGCTTTAAATTCGTCTACGAAAAGGATTGAATTCAGGGGAGATTCCGGGTTGGAAGACGGTCATTTTGAGGATATACAAGTTGATTTAACGGGGGGATATTACGATTCAGGAAACAACATAAAATTTGGGTTTCCCACGGCTTATACCATTACCTTGATAAGCTGGAGCGTGATTGAATACAGTGACAAATATGAAGCAGTTGGGGAGCTTGATCACGTCATCGACATCATCAAATGGGGTACCGATTATTTACTCCGGACTTTCGCTCCCGAAATCGACATCATATACTCGCAGGCGCGCACCCAATTACTTATATCTTTAATTTCATTTAGACTTAGCAATCATTATTATATCATGAGCTTGTGTTGAATATTACAGGTTGGGTCTGCGAGGAATGATATGCGGTGCTGGGAGAGGCCGGAAGACATGGACTACGACAGGCCTGTTTCGGTGTGTAAGGCCGCCTCAGCCTCTGATTTGGCTGCAGAAATGGCCGCAGCTCTGGCCGCTGCCTCCATTGTATTTAACCTCCCCAAGTCCAACATGCCGGATTCCTACTCTGCCCAATTGCTCCTTGCTGCACAAAAATTGTTTGAATTTGCAGCCACTGGCAAAGGAAATGGAACATACACCGCGGATACCGCGTGTGGTGCGGGCGCTGTGGATTTCTATAATTCATCCGGATATCACGACGAGCTTGTGTGGGGTGGAAGTTGGGTCTTCTTTGCAACAGGAAATTGGTCTTACCTGCAAGCGGTGATGGAGATATATAACAACAGCGTTGATAGTGATATTCATGGTGATGATGGAGTTTTTAACTGGAATAACAAACTCTTGGCGGCGCAGGTACTACTGCCCTAACTAACTAACTAACTAACTAAATGCATGATAATGAAATGATTAAAATTGGTATGATAAATGCAGCTTCTGTTAACAAGGGTGAGGTTTCTTGTGGACCCTGGCTACCCCTACGAAAAGATGCTCCAGTCTTCCACTGAAACAATCCAGATGACAATGTGCTCCTATCTCCCAGATTATGCCAGCGCCTTTAATCGCACACCAGGTAACATCGTTTCCACCTGCATATTCTTTGCAGCCAAAGCTAATTACTTATATACAATCTCTTGTTCTGCAATTCCAAGGCGGATTAATACTTGTGAACAAGGAGAGGGCGGAGAGTAGTGGCGGGGATCTACTGGAGTATGGTGCAACATCAGCCTTTTTGAGCAAAGTGTTCGCCGACTATCTGTGGATGATTGGAGTGGAGGGATGGAGTTGCGGAGCTCAATATCAGCACTCTCAACAACTTCAACACTTCTCCACATCTCAGTTAGATTACATTCTGGGGAAGAATCCAATGAAGATGAGCTACGTGGTGGGTTATGGAAGTAATTATCCAAGGCAAGTTCATCACAGAGCCGCATCCATCCCTTCAATCTCAATAGACAAGACCAGATATGGTTGCAGTGAAGGCCATAAATGGCTGACGGCCACATCGCCCAACCCAAACATTTTGAATGGCTCAATGGTGGCTGGCCCTTCATTTCAAGACTTTTTTTCTGACGATCGGACTAATAGAAATTTCACACAGCCCACCATTGCTGCAAATGCTGGATTGGTTGCAGCGCTTGTTGCACTATCTATGCCTATGCCTGCCAGATCTTCACATCCCAACACCATGTTTTCTAATATTATTCGCCCAATGTCTCCACCACCTTAGAATCCATCGCGGAGAATGTTATAAGTTGATAAATAAAACACTCATTATTTGATATACAGTTCCGCATCAATCTCTATAATCCTTGTTCCAAAGAAAAAAAATTAAAAAATTACCGGTCTTCTGCTTGTTTCAAATTCTAACCTTGAAGCCTTCAATTTAACGTGTAAGAGTGGATGACCCACATATTAACACATATTTTAGCAAGATATTTGACTCAAATTGATCATTTATTGATTGTCCCAACTGAGGCTTTTGTTGATGAACCAATATTAAGTAATTCTTTGAGAGATTTTTTGTAAAGGAATTGTTGATGTGTAATCACAACACTCTTGAATGTCTGCAATTCGATGGGTTGAGACTCTCAAGGAGACAAGGTTAATAATATTACAAGAAATTAAATCTAATATAAAAAAGGTGATGCACCAAAGGAATGTTGAATACATGCTTTTCCATTAAACAAAAACCATTAAAAATGTAGTACAACAACCATGCATAGATAACCAAGATTAAAATGAGAGATTAGGAATGCACAATAAAAATAAGAAAGGGTTAAAAATCATCCACAGAATTTTATTATTACTGCAAAGATTGATACATTACATATAATGGCCAAGAGAGAAAAAATTCATTTATAGTTTAGATGGGAGGTTTGAACTCCACAAATTCACTTGTAGACTAGGGAAGAAGGGAGGGTGCAAAGTAAAACTATCCAACATTAGAAAAATGCCCCTCTTTACAATATATAGGAAGAATATGAGAAAGGGGAGAGAAGAATTCAAATTCTTACTCCAACCACCCTAGAATGAATTGAATTATCCTGAAACAATGATGGGTTCCACTGCAAAATGCATGCCTCCATATACTATATCTTTTTTGGAAAGAAAGGAAGCCTATACCTTCATTATTATGGTAGGTGAGAAAATTGGAATATCTATCTAGAATGGTGGACTATATTTCTTCATTTTAAATAACTTAGTCTAACTTAATTTATGGCATGACCCTGTAAGATTTCCAAAAATTCCTTTCTTGTGTAAATCTGATCTCCTAGTCAAAAGTTATGACCATCTAAAGGTTGGGGTGTATTTTACAAAAATGTGAGTTCTTGATCTTCCTTTTTCAGAGTCCAAAATGAATGTAACCTTCGAAATCCTGAAATTCAAACTTTCAGACATTGGTTTTGGAGATTGTGTTACTGTTCATCCGCTAATTCTGATTGAGAGTTTCGAAACTCTGAAACTTGAAAGTCAAAAAATTTAGACATTTGGAATTTAGGATTTTAGACATTTAGTTGTGTTTTTTATGTTTCAGGGCTCCAAACTTCTGATAATCTAAACCTTGAAACTCTAAAATTCCAAAATTTTGGAATTTCATGATTTCATAACATTTTTCCTTTCAGACCTGAAACATTATTCATCCTTCCAATCACCTCAAGAGTTCTGAAACTTTGAAACCTAAAAGTTTGAAATTTCATTCTTTCAGAATTTTAAAACTTTTTCCACCTCAAACGTTTTCCCTTTCAGAAATTTTTGACCACCAAGATCTCTAAAACTCTGAAACCTAGAAAGTCTGAAATTTTGGACTTGTAGAGTTTCAGAAAAATTTTGGTTTCGAAATTTTTTCACTATTCATCGCTCAAAACGTTCACTGAGATCTCTGAAACCTGAAAGTTTGAAATTTTAGAATTGTAAATACTTTTTGGGTTTCAAAATTTTTTCACTCTCCATCACTCAAAACCCACCGAAGATCTCTGAAACTCCGAAAATGAACTTCCAAAATTTCAAAATTTCAGACTTTGAGATTTCAGAGACTTTGTTCAGTTTTTCCCATTTTTCTCTAGTGAAAACTCTGAAACTCCAAATCATGAAAGTCTGAATTTTCAGAATTTTAAACTATAGGATTTTAGAAACAAACATTTTTTATTTGCTGATTCCTCGAAATCCACCTTATCCTATTTTCAAAAAAATATCCCCCTTTGAAGTATGAGATTTTTAAATTCGAAACTTCTTGATTCTCCAAATTAGCTCAAACTCCCGAGCTTCTTTGAATTTTCTAGGCCTACTCATTTCTGTGCCAACCTAGAAATGTAAGTTCCTGTGATGGATCAACTCCTCCATTTCTGTTTTGTGCAAGTTCCTGTTTGTCCAATTTTTATTGAGGGGAAAAATTTGATAACATTTATTGCATGAAAATGAGATGAGCTACAAAAATTTCGAAGTACTATTTTCAAAAAAAATTGGGATATGATAGAGGAATGTGTCTTGATTCTTCATGAAAACTTTCACGTCAAATTTAGGTCATTTCAAGTTATGTGATTTTTTGTAAAAAGGGGGATTTTTAAAATATCATTTTGAGTTACCTGGCTTGTTAGCCTTCAAAAAAATTTATACAGTATCATTCCAATAAATTATAGATATAATTTTTTAGAATAAATTGGCATAAAAATCATTTGCAAGAATAAATTTCTCAAAATGAGGTGTGGTTGAAAAGTTATGAGCATTCTTCTGGCTATGTTTCTCTCTTTACTAAGAACTTTTCTAGGAAAGAAATGAAAAAAGTGGTTGGTTGTCCCAAAATCACATGAATGAGTAACCTGTAATATTTTCATAGACTTTTAATGATGTTTATAGGTTTCTTGTATTGTCATGGTCATCAAAACCTATTTGGCTTAAAGAATTGTAGTATTAGTGCATGAATGAGGTACGGCTAAAGGGTATAATGTTGAAATGGATCCTCAAATGCTTGATCAAGATTGTGATATATTACTCAGTGAGAAAAAGGATCTAAGTTCTTTGTAGTAAAAAATTTCTTTGTGCATTTCACACAAATAAGAAAGAGGATGTTGGTATAAAACAATTTCATTGTGCTAATCATGATAAGAATGCAATATTCATAATAAGAATGGGTGGTTGACCTTCAATTGTATTTCTAGTAATCCTCATACCATCTTAAGAACTCAAATTAACTTTAATTCAAGGACTTGCAAAGATTCATACTTAACCTAAGAATCATTCTTCATGTTTTCAAAAGTGTAAATTATAGCAGTTGGACTACATTATTTACTGTCTCTTTGTCTTCTAAGAGAAAATTGAAGCTCTTCACGATTTGATATTCAAGTGAAGAAGTTGAATTTTTTTTTTATGAAATCACATTAGTTCTAATCCTTGATATTCATCAATTCATCAATATTGTAAAATAAATTCCTTGTAAAACCTTCTAGAGACTCACACTAAATTGGAAACATGTGTTATGTTTGTGGAGCCTATTTGCATGTTAGAGTGTGGTACACCTTCTATGTGTTACACTCGGGTATTTTTACGGCGGTCCCACTCACCGGTGAGCGGGTCAGGGGGATTCGGGGGCGAAGCCCCTGAAGCAAATTTTCATGGGTGGTTTATTAACCCATGGGTAATGGGTAACCGTTATGGGCTGTTTTTTGGGCCCATGGTTTTTTCGGTCTTTTGCCCATTGTTTTGATACCCACGGTTTTTGCCCTTGGTTTTGATACCCACGGTTTTGTATCAAACTGCTTAAGAAATTGTCTATTTATATGGTCTTATGCATATGATAGAGATACAAGTAAATGTATTGCAGATGTGTTTTGAATTCGGGTGTGAATTCTGTAGAGTTTGTTGAGCATAGCTCCAAATGGATCTGGGTATTGTATTGAGAGAGTGGAGGCTTGTAATAAAATCTGAGCAAGTGATTCTTGGTGGACGTAGCCCAAATTGGGTGAACCACGTTAAATCTTGTCTCTCTGTGTTGTGTTATTTATTCTGCACTTTTATTTGAGATCTGTAATATTTTCTGCATATTAGTTTCTACTGTTGCGATTCTATAAGGGATTATTCCACATATTTTATCTCTTATTTCCTAACAATTGGTATCAGAGCCTGGTTTGGTTTGCTGAAGTGTTGAATCATAGGGAAAGTTTTTAGCTTGAGTGGGAGCTATGGTAGATGAAGGAAGATCTAGGGTTGATAAATTCAATGGGCAGAATTTCAGTCTTTGGAAGATGCAGATGGAAGATTACCTTTATCAGAAGGATCTTTATACTCCGCTGTCTGAGAAGGTGAACAAACCCTCGAGTATGACAGATGTAGAATGGGATTTGCTGGATAAGAAGGCACTTGGGACAATCCGGCTGTGTCTTGCATCTTCGGTATTATTTAATGTTTCAAAGGAAAAGACTACAAAAGATCTAATGGATGCATTAGGGAAGTTGTATGAAAAACCCTCTGCCTCTAACAAGATATTTTTAATGAAAAATTTGTTTAATATGAAGATGTCTGAGAATAGTTCAGTAGCAGATCATTTAAATGATTTCAATATGGTTGTGAATATGCTAGCTTTGGTTACAATAGAATTTGATGAAGAAGTTAGGGATTTATTAATTTTGTGCTCTTTACCTGAGAGTTGGAATAGCCTGGTAATGGCGGTAAGTAACTCGGTTCTAGCTAACTCGAAGTTGAAGTTTGAGGATGTTGTAGGGGTGATTCTAAGCGAGGAAATGTGAAGAAAAATATCTGGGGAATCTTCTACTTCAGGGAATGCTTTGACAGTGGAAACTAGAGGGAGACAGAAGAATAGAGGAAACCATGGAAAATCAAAAGATCGGGCAAGGTCAAAATCCAAGAACAAGATTGTATGTTGGAATTGTGGAAAGCCTGGGCATGCAAAGAAGGACTGTTGGGAGCTTCGGGATAAGAAGAAACAACAGGAAGAAAACAAGGAGGCAAATGTGGCATCGGGTAATGTATGTCAGGATGATTTGATTCTTTCTTTGCATAATATTACTGAATCTTGGGTTTTAGATTCAGGGGCTTCTTTTCATGCTACTCCACATAGGCATTATTTTGTTGATTATGTTCAAGGGGATTTTGGGCATGTTTTTCTTGGTGATGATGAGCCTTGCAGTATAGTTGGAAAAGGTTCTATTCAGGTTAAGATGCAGAATGGGAATACATGGCTATTGAAGGATGTCAGACATGTGCCTACATTAAGGAGAAATTTGATATCAGCGGGGCAATTGGGAAGTGATGGTTGTACTGTGATATTTACAGCTAACTCTTGGAAGGTTACTAAGGGTGCTCTTGTGGTGGCAAGAGGTAAGAAGGTTGGAACCTTGTATTTAACCACTGATAGTACTAATGATTGTAATCTTGTGGCTTCAGATGTAGATACAACATTATGGCACTATAGGCTCGGTCATATGAGCCATAAGGGCATGGACATCATAAAGAAGAATTTTCCTGGATATACAGAAACAAGTTTGGAGTTCTGTGAGGACTGCATATATGGGAAACAGAAGCGAGTAAGGTTTCTCAAGGTTGGACCTACAAAGAAAGAGAGTAAGTTAGAGCTGGTACATTCTGATGTGTGGGGGCCAGCTCAGGTATCATCTCTTGGGGGTTCAAGTTATTATGTTACTTTTATTGATGATGCAACAAGGAAAGTTTGGGTTTATTGTATTAGAAAAAAATCTGATGTATTTGACACTTTTGTTAAATGGAAAGCCTTGGTAGAGAATGAAACAGGTCTTAAGCTAAAATGTCTCAGGTCAGATAATGGAGGGGAGTATTGCAGTAATGAATTTAATGATTACTGTTCTAAGAATGGAATCCATAGGCAAAAGACGGTTCCAGGAACTCCGCAGTAGAATGGGGTATCAGAAAGGATGAACAGAACAATAATGGAATGTGCTAGGAGCATGAGGTTACATGCAGGACTACCTCTTTCTTTTTGGGAAGAAGCGGTGAGCACAGCGGTGTACTTGATAAATAGAGGACCCTCAAGTGCCTTGGATGGAGGCATACCTGAGGAGGCTTGGTATGGTAAGAAAGTTGATTATTCATTTCTTAGAGTCTTTGGATGTGAGGTGTTTGTTCATATAGACAAGGATGATAGGACCAAGCTAGAGGCTAAATCAGAAAAATGTACTTTCATTACGGTTATGGTGGTGATGACTTTGGATATAAATGTTGGAGTATTAAGGACAAGAAAATCATTCGATCTAGGGATGTGGTCTTTAATGAGAAAGTCATGTATAAGCAGCAGTTGCAGGAAAATAGGGAAAAATCCAAGAAAGAATATGCAGCGGTAGAGGATCTTCCGGATGGGAAAGTGACACATAAATCAATTCAGGAACCCTCTCAACAGGAACCCCAAACTCCTATATTGAGGAGGTCTTCTAGGGTAAGAAGAGAACCTGAACGTTTTTCTCCTTCTCTTTATTATTTATTACTCACTGATAGTGGAGAGCTAGAGAGCTTTGATGAAGCAATGCAGGTAGATGCCAGGAAGAAGTGGGAGCAAGCCATGGATGAGGAGCATCAGGCTCTCATGGAGAACCAGACATGGGATTTGGTGAAGCTACCCGAAGGAAAAAGAGTATTACAGAACAAGTGGGTGTTCAGAGTCAAAGACGAAGAAGGAGGAAAGAAAATATATAAGGCCCGGTTGGTAGTCAAAGGGTTTGCATAGAAACAAGGTATAGATTTTGATGAGATTTTTTCTCCTGTAGTAAAAATGACTTCTATTAGAACTGTTCTAGGAATAGTTGCAGTAGAAGACTTGCACTTAGAACAGCTTGATGTAAAGACTGCATTTCTCCATGGTGATTTGGAGGAGGAACTATATATGCAGCAACCAGAGGGCTATGAGGTCAAAGGTAAAGAGGAGATGGTTTGCAAACTGAAGAAAAGCTTGTATGGCCTGAAACAAGCTCCACGTCAATGGTATAAGAAGTTTGATAGCTTCATGATGGAGCAAGGTTATATCAGATGCCATTCTGACCATTGTGTGTATACAAAGAAATTTGAGGATGGAAGTTATATTATCCTGTGTTTGTATGTTGATGACATGCTGGTTGCAGGTAAAAACATGCAGGAAATAAAAGTACTCAAGAAGCAGCTAAGTGAATCCTTTGCTATGAAGGATTTGGGTGCAGCCAAACAAATCCTTGGTATGAGGATATCTCGGGATAGGAAGGAACGGAAGTTGACTTTATCTCAGGAAGAGTACATTAAGAAGGTCTTGGAGAGGTTTAATATGCAGGATGCTAAACTGGTTGGGACTCCTTTGGCAGGCCACTTCAAGTTATCAAAGGAGCAATGTCCCAAGACAGAGCAGGAAAGAAACCAGATGTCAAAGGTACCTTACTCATCAGCAGTTGGCAGTTTGATGTATGCTATGGTGTGCACTAGGCTTGATATTGCCCATGCAGTGGGAGCTATGAGTAGATTTATGAGTGATCCAGGTAAAGAGCATTGGCAAGCAGTAAAGTGGATCCTTCGGTATTTGAGAGGGACCATGGGGACAGTTTTGTGCTATAGTGGATCAGACACCACTTTACGTGGTTATGTAGATTCAGACATGGCTGGAGATGTAGACAACAGGAGGAGCACAACATGTTATATTTACACTGTAGGTGGGACAATAGTGAGCTGGATTTCATGACTACAGAAGCTGGTGGCTTTGTCAACCACGAAGGTTGAGTATGTTGCTGCCACAGAGGCAAGCAAAGAGATGATTTGGCTACAACAATTTCTTGAGGAGTTGGGGCATAAGCAGGAGGAATGTAAGCTATATAGTGATAGTCAGAGTGATATACACCTAGCTAAGAACTCTACTTTCCACTCCAGGATGAAGCATATACAGTTGAGATATCACTTCATTAGGACAACTTTGGAGGAAGATAAGTTGAAGTTGGAGAAGATTCATACCAGTCAGAATCCTGCAGACATGATGACCAAGGTGGTCACAAGGGATAAACTAAAGCTATGTTCAGCTTTGGTTGGCCTTTGCAGATGATAGTGAAGGGTTGAGAAGCTTACTCAGTGGAAATCAGTCTCCAAGTGGGAGATTATTATGTTTGTGGATCCTATTTGCATGTTAGAATGTGGTACACCTTCTATGTGTTACACTCGGGTATTTTTATGGTGGTCCCACTCACCGGTGAGCGGGTCAGGGGGGTTCGGGGACGAAGCCCCCAAAGCAAATTTTCATGGGTGGTTTATTAACCCATGGGTAATGGGTAACCGTTATGGGTTGTTTTTGGGCCCATGGTTTTTTCGGTTTTTGCCCATTGTTTTGATACCCACGGTTTTTGCCCTTGGTTTTGATACCCACGGTTTTGTATCAAACTGCTTAAGAAATTGTCTATTTATATGGTCTTATGCATATGATAGAGCTACAAGCAAATGTATTGCAGATGTGTTTTGAATTCGGGTGTGAATTCTGTAGAGTTTGTTGAGCATAGCTCCAAATAGATCTGGGTATTGTATTAAGAGAGTGGAGGCTTGTAATAAAATATGAGCAAGTGATTCTTGGTGGATGTAGCCCAAATTGGGCGAACCACATTAAATCTTGTCTCTCTTTGTTGTGTTATTTATTCTGCACTTTTATTTGAGATCTGTAATATTTTCTGCATATTAGTTTCTACTGTTGCGATTCTATAAGGGATTATTCCACATATTTTATCTCTTATTTCCTAACAATGCCAAAAGATGAAAAAAAAAGGAACATGCACCAATAGTAGCCCAATATAGACCACTAATAAACAAACACATGACTACACTAGACCAATGTTAAATTATAACCAAAAGCTAGTCTCATCTAAAAATTAGGTTTGTATATAATGTATGTCATTGATGTGTCTGTGCATACATACCAAAGTAAATTGGACAAGTGGATACAAAGAAACCATCTTGATTGTATAGAAACATGTTGAGATCATTCTCAAAGTTAATACTATGAACTTCAAAGAAATTTAATGTTAAAAATGAATCTAAATCTTCATGTGATGACTCCCAATCAAGTTTGTTGGGATTCAAAAGAAATTGTAAACTAAGAAATTCTAGATTAGATAGGCCCCACCGTTTCCTTTGTTTTCCCCTATATCTATAGGGGTGCTTCCAAATTTTGATTGATTGAATCTCCCACTCCATGTATTATTTCAAGACATTAAAAATGAAAAGGAAAGAGAGATATCCTATGGTTTCTGTGGTGGAGGGCCATGGGAAGATATTGAAACTATTATCCATGCTCATATGTCCTAGGATAGAAAATATTTCCCTTGCAAATATGTGAAGAATTATTGAAGTCTACGAAAACATAATTGGAACTAATATGCCAATTTTTACTAAACATTATGTAAATGCCCATGTAAAATCCAAATATTGAGATGGATAACCCAAATGTTAGGATTCTAGTGAGAGGATTTTAGAGATGGAGAGCACTCTTGATGGTTTCCCTAACCCTAACCATGACGACAGTGCTCGTGGATTTGGGTGCGACGACGAGTGCTTTGGCTGTGGTGGTAGGCTTCTCTCTAGTTCTTGCAAATCACTTGGTGGCTCTATTTTTGTTGGGGTTGGATTTTATTCTATGGGTTCGAGGGAGTTCGGAAGCTCTCTTCCTTTGCCTCTCCCTGTTGGCGACGACAACGTTTTTCTGAACGAGGATTTGATGTTGGTGCTGAGAGGTTTGGTGGGGGTTATAGTTCAAAGGGTGCTCACGCCTCTGTCGCATTTGCGTTTCCTTCTATTGGGGCTACTCCATCAAGTTATTTGTTACCTAGGACATGGGTTTTCATAAGGGACTCTACTGTCCCGTCATTCCTTGCTGCAGTCAAATCTTTCTTCATAACCCCCTTTCCTGTGAAGGGGTTAGTGTCAGGGGTTGTGGCAGGGGACTCTTCAGGTTTGCCCAAAAGCTTCTTGAAGGTGGCCAAATCCTCTAGATCTACCTCCAAGCCATAGGTTCCTGCCAAAACAACACCATCTATTTCTTTTGGGTCAAATGTCCTTAATTCTGAATTTTATTTTAATAGTGATGGGTTCATTTACAAGTTCAACAACGTTTTCCCATGCCTCCTTGCTCTCTATGGCTAGATATTGAATCATTGGAAGCCTCTTATGGTAGGTAAAGTCGACATTTACCCCACTGCTAAAGGTTTTTTTATTATAGTGTTTGACAATATCACTGATAGAGATATGATAGTTAACAAAGTGTGGGATTTCAAGTCCCGTTTCCTTCTTATGAAACTTTGGTTTCCTTTTCTCAACCTGATGAATAAAACCTTTAATGTTAAACCGATTTGGGTCCATTTTCCTTATTTTCCCCTCCAATTTTGAAATAAAAAATACCTTGTGTCAATAAGGAATGCCTTGGGTAAATGTCTGGTCATTGATCCTAAGACAAATCTATTCGATTTCACCACATATGCTCATATTTTGGTCGATATGGATACCTTCGTTGATTTTCTGACTACCATCAATCTAGATATTTTTTAAGTGGCGAATATTCCATTTTAGGAAAAATTGAAAAGGTGATTTTTTTGGAGCAAGTCAGTGCCATGTTTGCCTAAAATTTCTAGTATTTTTTAGGGGCCAGCTTCGCCTACATTTGAAAACATAACCTATTAAAACCTAGGTGATTCGCTGGGTAAAATACCACTAACAAACTACTAGTTGAGGTATCGACATATCAAGTACAATGAACTTGTCAAGTTTAAACACTAGTACACTGCACATCTGTTTTGAAGTTTACAGTCGGGAAAAAATTGTTATTGGTTGACGTGTGACCATTACTATTTACTGATGCGTGAGAAAGGAATTTTTTTGATGTGCGATAAGAAAGATACAAATAACACGCGACAAGGGTCACTCTATTAATGCATGAAAAATGTCACTCTATTGATGCACAACAAAGGTTTGGAAGTTTGTATTTGGGTGAAAATTGTTGTTTGTTGATGCGCGACTGATATTATTTGCTAACATGCGATGAATGATTGTTGTTGATGCGCGATTAGGGAGATTTAGTTGACGCGTGAAAAGGGAGATACCTTTGATGGATGACAATTGTTGTTTATTGACACATGACACAATCTTGCTGACATGTGACATAGTGTTTAGTAACACACAAAAAAGGTTCAACTCAGCCGTTTAGAACAATGGACGTTGTTAGTGCTCAGAAGACCCAAAAACTAACAAAAAATCTTAGAAGTCCTTGTTCAAGTATTTTGGAAACTCTGCTGATATAGATACTGCAACCACCAACACCCATACAAATGCCACTGGAATTAATCAAAGTACTGACTGTGTTGAAGGTATTATTGAAGTGGACATGTACTGTGCACAATATCAACCAAATGACACCAATGATGATACCATGTCAAAGCTTGAAGATATTCGTGTTGAGATGCCAGATCATGAAGACATTCTTCCTATTGGGGTGCATCTAGGAGTGCATGAGAGATCCCACATAAAAATACTCAACAAAATGGAACATAAAAATCAAATTCAAAATTCTAGTTCACGAAAGTGGAAACCAATTGATTGTGATAATGCTCAAAATTCTACTCAAAAAAGTAAAACATTGAAAACGAACAAGAATATGTGGAGAATTAGGAGGACATACAAGTTTGATTGGGCTTCTAAATTTCCTTTTATCGAACCTGTATAGCCAGCTAATTTAGAAGATATCCCATATGAATGTACTTGTACAATATGTACGTGGAAATTGGGAAAGCAACAAAAAATTAAACTAAAGCTGGACACAATTGAAAAACACTGTGGAAAATAATATTTGACTGTAACAAGGGAGGATGGCGAGAAAATAAAATCACACATGTGGAAAACTAAAAAATAATGCATGCATGTCAAATACACAATAGAGTATGAAGCAGATCAGAAAAGACGCAAACATATTGTGGAAAAGGGAGGAACAATCACATTGTAAATTGGTAAGATGAATAAATCAAATTTACATGCTAAACTCATACAATTCTCTACTTTATTTCATATACTTAAGAAAGGAAGACCAATTTCATATTTCCTTGATTACAAAGTTTTGTATCAATATAATGGAATGCAAAATGTTCCTCAGTCTCATTGGTCAGACAATAATGTATGGGAAATGGCTAGATTCCTTTCAATTATAGAGAAGGAAGATTTGAAGGAGAGTGTAAAAAATACAAAGTTTATCTCTCTATCAATTGATGAAGTGACAGAACTAGACAACACCGCATGGGCATGTATCCACATTTATACATTAGAAAATCATATAGGGACACCACATCTGTTGGGCGTTATGAAAATGGTTGAAAATTGCAATGCCGAAAAGCTACATAAAATAGTTTTTTCTCATTTGAAAGATATTTCTGGCATGATTGATCATGAAATTGTTACAAAGTTGGTATGCGTTAGAGGAGATGGTGCATCAGTCATGTAAGGTCACTGAATTGGATTGTGTGTTAGATTGTAAACAACAGTGGCCCCTTATATTCTAACAATTCACTGTATAACACACATAATGAATTTAGCATATAAAATGGTTAAAAACAATGAAAATGTTGCTAAAGTATAAGACCTTATAAGATAACTTCATTTCTATATGGAAAGCAACCCAAAGTGATTTCTTGAGTTCCAAAAATTTGTAATTGGAATTACAGATGGAAAAAAACTTGTGAAGGATGTTGAGACAAGGTGGATTTCTTTATATGAGCCTGAATGTAGAGTGCGTGAGGAGTATCCTTCGTTGGTTGGTTTCATGCACAAATATCGTCATGAAATTGATAGGGAGAGAGACTTTTTGTTCCGTCTAAATGATTTGGAGACATTGCTTACATTGGCTGGCATTCTTCCAATGTTACAGGAGATCAATATATTGATGAAGCATGCACAGGGAAGATTAGTCTATATTGTTTATTTTATAAAGATGAGAAAAATGGTATGTCAAAATCTTGATGTCTTGTACACTTCCCAAGATAGTTTTGATACACCTATTTTTGATAGTTGGAAATATTTATTAGATCTTAAGAATCCCAATAACTATTTGAGATTTAATATCCATGATCACCTTTGCATCAATATTAATGGGAGGGACATACCACTGCACATTTTGTAAAAAAAATCAAGATATTACAGGATCGGAAAGAGAAGAATTTCCGGTGACACGTAATCTGTTTGATTCTATTACAGTTGAAACAAGAATAAAACTTACAAAAATTTCGGAATCCTTATCATCCGAAATTAGAGAATGTTTCTGCAAAGATAAAATTCTTGAAGCAATGGGTGTGATGAATCCTAATTTTTGGAATACTAAAGGTGCTAATGCATACTTTGTAAGAAAGCATTTCCATAAATCCATGGGTACA
This sequence comes from Taxus chinensis, assembly GCA_019776745.2. Classification (NCBI taxonomy): domain Eukaryota; kingdom Viridiplantae; phylum Streptophyta; class Pinopsida; order Cupressales; family Taxaceae; genus Taxus; species Taxus chinensis. The sequence goes on along the minus strand of CM034152.1, from coordinate 479,744,827 downwards.
ATAATGGAACATTTCACCAAGATGGAAGAGGTCAAGGGTATCGAAATCAAAGGTATACTAAATGTTTATTTATTGAAGACTCAATCAACACATTTTGCAATGAAAACGAGGAACCAATATAAATTATTAGACGAACCTTCCGAGAGTGGTGCTATTACAAGGCTCTAGTGAGGAATCTATCAAATTACTGTGTTACAAGAAGACATCAATGAATATTTTATATTATATGAGTTGTGAAAAACAATGGCTTTGGGATTTGTGGAGGATGAAAGGGTTTTCAGTGCTTTATCATTTATAAAATCAAAAGTGAGAAACGAGTTGGATAAAAATATGGAAAGTTGCATGAGGTGTTATGTTTCTCGCTACTCTCTGAAAAACATTCCTTTTGATAGAGAAATTACGCATTGGAATTCCCTTGCAGAAAGAAGAGGTGTAAATAATACAACTACAAGTCCAAATGTTGTCAACGATGAGACTGGAATTGTTGCGTCTTCAAACTCTACAGAAGCGAATATCGATTTTGAAGAAGCTATTGATAATGGATTATTTCAACTTTAAATAGGTATCTCCTCGACCTTACTTTTATTCTTTTCACCTTACATTTTAACTTTGGTTATTTATTCAATTTCATATTAATAGATTCAAATATAAAAGTTTATAGTTAGACGTAACACAATTGTAACTCTACAGATGCAAATATCGACTATGAGGAGGTCGATGCTTTTTAACATATTTTTTTTCAAATCTTGTTATCATTGAAGATGTTATAGGTATATAAAAGACAAATTTAATTTATAAAAAAATTATGTTTTATTTAATTTTTTTATATTTTTCAAGCTTCTTTGATGTTATGTTTTAGCTCTTGTTATCATTGAAAATTTGGGTTGCATTCTCTAGAATCAAAGGTCATCTAGCTCACTACGAAGGATGTTCTCGTTTTCCTATTTTTAGACTTCCACTGTCCAAACATGCACATGTTCTACTTCTCTTTTTTTAATTTTCTTTAATCTTTTTGTTTTCTTCGTTCATTTCCTCAATCAATATTTCATATTTTCTTTATTAAAAAAGTGGGTTGAGATCCATCCGAGGAAGCTCTCACTTCTCGATACTGTCATTGTTAGGAAACTCACCCATCTATATACTAATCCATTTTTCGTGTTGATTTCTCTGGAATCGAAGGTCATCTAGAACGCTGCGAAGGATGATTTCTCATTTTCCTAACATATGCTTTGTCACACCCATCTAGAAAACAAGAGGTACCTAAGTTTTCTTTTAATTTTCTTTAATCTTTCTATTTCTACTTTCTTCTTTCATCTGCTTAATCAATATTTCATTCATCTTTTATTTCTCAAAAACATGGGTTGACATCCATCTGAGGAAGCTCTCACTTCTCGGGACTGACATAATACATTGTTAGGAAACTCACCAATCTATATACTAATCCATTTTTCGTGTTGAGTTCTCTGGAATCGAAGGTCGTCTAGCTCACTGCGAAGGATGATTTCTCATTTTCCTTCATATGATTTGTCACATCCATCTAAAAGATAAGAGGTACCTTAAAACCCTATCATATATGGATTTTTGACATTCATGTTTAATTTATTTTTGTATTTTTAAAATGCTTTGATGTAGTGTTTGAACTTTCTAGCATGAATATCAAATTACATGTAAAAATTGATCTTCCCAAAATACATTTCATTTACAAGTAGAAAAAAATGATATTTAGAAGTTTTAAACGTGAAGAAACATGATACAGAGTTCAAATTTTACAAGTAGAGAAGAAGATTTATCTGTATTAAGATGTCTTTATCATACCACATTCCAAATTTCTTTAAAAAAATTCATTTAAATCCATTCTATTATCATCATCCATGATCGTGCTAAAGGATACATCTATTATAATGTCATCATCCATATCTATTCTAATGTCATCATCCATATCTATTCTAATTTCATCATCCACATCTAATGTCATCATCATTACAAGTAGAGAGAAGAATATTTTGAGAAGGTATAAAATTTAATTGTGAAGAAACCTGATACAGAGTTCAAATTTTACATGTAGAGAGAAGAGGTACCTTAAACCCTATCGTAGCTGGAGTTTTGACATTCATGTTTAATTTATTTTGGTATTTGTAAAATGATTTGATTTAGTGTTTGAAATTTGTGGCATGAATATAAAATTACATGTAAAAATTGATCTTCCCAAAAACACATTGCATTTACAAGTAGAAAAAAAACGATATTGAGAAGTTTTACATGTGAAGAAATCTAATACAGAGTTCGAATTTTACAAGTAGAGAGAAGAATATTTTACTGTATTAAGTTGTCTCTGTCATATCACGTCCCAAATTTCTTAAAACATTATCGTTTAAATCCATCATCTTATCATCATCCATGATTGTGCTAGAAGCTACATCTATTCTAATGTCATCATCCATATCTATTATAATGTCATCATACAAATCTAATGGCATCATACAAATCTAATGTCATCATCGTTACAAGTAGAGAGAAGAATATTTTGAGAAGGTATAAAATTTAATTGTGAAGAAACCTGATACAAAGTTCAAATTTTACAAGTAGAGAGAAGAGGTACCTTAAACCCTATCATAGCTAGAGTTTTGAAATTCATGGTTAATTTATTTTGGTATTTTTAAAATTCTTTGATGTAGTGTTATAAATTTTTGGCATGAATATAAAATTACATGTAAAAATTGATCTTCCCAACAAGACATTACATTCACAAGTAGAAAAAAAATGATATTGAGAAATTTTAAATGTGAAGAAACCTGATACAAAGTTTAAATTTTTCAAGTAGAGAGAAGAAGATTTTACTGTATTAAGATGTCTCTATCATACCACATTCTAAATATCTTAAAAAATTATCATTTAAATCCATTATCTTACCATCATCCATGATCGTTCTAGAAGCTACATCTATTCTAATGTCATCATCCATATCTATTCTAATGTCACCATCCATATCTATTCTAATGTCATCATCCAAATCTAATTTCATCATCATTACAAGTAGAGAGAAGAAGATTTTGAGAAGGTATATAATTTAAATATGAAGAAACCTGATATAGAGACCGAATTTTGCAAGTAGAGAAAATAGTTACCTTAAACCCTATCATAGTTGGAGTTTTGACATTTGTGTTTAATTTATTTTGGTACTTGTAAAATGCTTTGATGTAGTGTTTGAAATTTATGGCATGAATATAAAATTACATGTAAAAATTGATCTTCCCAAAAAGACATTGCATTTACAAGTAGAAAAAAATGATATTAAGTTTTAAATGTGAATAAACTTGATACAAAGTTTGAATTTTACAAGTAGAGATAAAAATATTTTACCGTATTAATATGTCTCTGTCATACCACATTCCAAATTTCTTAAAAAATTATCATTTAAATCCATTATCTTATCATCATCCATGATCGTGCTAGAAGCTACATCTATTCTAATGTCATCATCCATATTTATTCTAATGTCATCATCCATATCTATTCTAATGTCATCATCCACATCTAATTTCATCGTCGTTACAAGTAGAGAGAAGAAGATTTTGAGAAATAAAATTTAAATGTGAAGAAACTTGATATAGAGTTCGAATTATCCACATTCTATTTTTTCTTAAAAGAATTATCCATTATCATCATTCATGATAGTTCTTGAAGCTACATCAATATCCAGTCACATAAAATTCATCATCATCCATATGTATTCTAATGGCATCATCCATATCTAATGTCATGATCATCATCATTACAAGTAGAGAGAAGAAGAGTTCAAATCATACCACATTCTAAATTCATTATCATCATCCATTACACATACAATTCATAATCATCCATAACTATTCTAATGTCATCATCCACATTTAATGTCATCATCATTGCAAGTAGAGATAATAATTCCTAATGTTTAAATCCATTATCATCATCCATGAATCATGATTATCTGTATCATCATTATCATCTATCACTATTATATTCGTAACCATCACATCCATATCAAACATAAACACCATATACAATCTAGAATTTCTATATATAAATATAACAACATATAAAAATCTAGATTACAACTTCAAATTAAATAAATATTTAAGTTTCATTCTTCAATATATAAAATATTTCAAGTTTCAATTTTTCAAATTCCCCTGCCCCACACCCACTGAACTAGTTACTATTTGTGCTCAAGCCTCAATCATTAACTTTTTCCCCATTGACACTTTCCTTTTGATTTTCTGTAACATCTTCTATGTCGCTCTCTCCAATGGCTTGCCCTCCTCTATTCTTTGCTTGAATAATACTAGAACTAATCATATCCTCTACAACAATGTCTAGATTCCTTATGATTATTTCTTCTTCCTTTGTAGCATCTCCATGGGATGTAAAAGAAGGATGTACAACTGCTTTTTCTTTGAACAAAATCTCAGGGTCAAAGCCACTCTCTTTGATTATCCGCTTAAGTGTATTGTTTTATTTGTAAACCAAAACAATATTTTCCTTCATCTTTATTGTTGCGTGTAAATTGTTCTTTGTGGTTTCCAAGTGAACTTCGAGCACCTTTTCTTGACTCTTTAAATTTTCATATTTAAACCGAAACAAAAACAATGAGCTCCATTAAATATATTACTAAAATAAGAAAATTTCAAATTAATAAAAAAATATTGTTTTAAGTTGATAATACTTACAACAAACCTATCTCTTTCAGCATTTGCAATTGCCACCAAATCCTTGTCCTTCAATTTTTTTTTTGAAATAGGCCCGAGTTTCGACACTACTATTTTCCAATTTGTTTAATACTTTATCCAAAATTTTGTTGTTATAATTTTGTTCATATGTTATAGTCCCACTTCTTGCTTGGATGAGTAAGGTATCCATCTTGGCAGGTTGATTTTGGACTGCTGCATATAAACTATCCCTTTGCCAATGGTTATCATAATGACTTATTATCTCTTTGATGAATAATTTTTCCCTTCGCTCCCATTCTATGAGCTGATAGATATGTGGTATAATAAACTCTTTAACATGGGATTTAAAATCTTTACCAATTAATTTACCCAAAGGAAATGATGGTGATTCTTCACTATCAATATCTGAAGAGGATGATGCCGATGGAGAGGTATGGGGGCTTTCAAGTCACACAATGTTTTTTAACTCTTTTTGTCTTTGGGCACCGTGATCCTATTTGCGATAAAATTAATTAATATTGAAATTGAAATTGAAATGTGAAAAATTTAAATCAAATACATTGCAATGGAAATATATATGTTGGTCTTGAATCATATCACATGTGCTGAAAAAACCTGTTGGGTCATTATTATCAATACCCAAATAATATTCGTCTAAAGTTATTTGATTCAACATTAATTGGACCATTGCACTGAGCTAACCATTGAGAGAGAGGGTTAGAATTGGAAATGAAGAGGCAATGTTTAGTGCCCTGTTGGGGGCCAGAATTGGCATGCGTTTACCAATGGTATTTTTTCTTGAACCTCTTGTGGCCATTTTGAATCGTAATGATGTTGGTGGAGGACGTGGTGGTGCCGCTGTTGGAATAGTCGGTGAAGGAGTGCTATGTACTGTAAATTCCAAGAACAATAAAAAAAAAACATTACTAAATTATATAAAAAAACATTACTAAATTATATCAAAAACTATTAAAAACTACACAAGCTACTAAATTATATGAAAATTTATTAAAAAATTACACAAAAGAAATGAAATTATACTTTGTTGAAGGGAAAGTTGTCGTTGTGCTGAAGGTGGCCATGTCATAGTTTGAATTGATTGTTGTGGAGCTTTGGGTGGCTGGTTTGGTAGAGTTGTGGGTGGTTGTATTGGTGGAACTGTGGGTGGCTGGTTTGGTTGAGAATTGACAATTGCACGTGATTGGATTGAGTGAGTTGGTGATGCATGTTGAGAAGAATGCATATAGTCCAAAGTCTCTACAAGTGAAGCAATTGTATGTCAATTATTATTCAATATGGTAAATGGTATATGGAAAATAGTAAATAAAGAGTTAAGGGTATTACTTCTTTGTCATTTAATTAATGCAAATGCTTTGGGGTTAGGTGATGTGTGAACTTCCATTTTAGATCGGGAATATCCTGATGCCTCAGCGTGTTATTGGCCTCTTCCTCTTGATGCTGATTTTTTCGTACAAGGGCCTCCAAAAATCTTCTTTGCATATGGTAAATATTCAATCAGAAGTACATAATATTAGTGAAAAAAGATTCAATCAGAAGTACATAATCAAGACAATAACCTTACTAACGCTGAAATATAAATAGTAAACTATTAACATGTTTTTATTCAAATGGAATTGACAAATTCTTCAAATTATTGTTCGATCAGGTGGGAGTTGGTTCATCTTTTGAATTAAAATATGCCTCGTAATAAAGAACAAGGAGATATTTTGTGGAATGAATAACTATTTTTTTTTAAAGCGATGCATTTGTAATGTCATATTTTATCTTATTAGATAAAAATGTGCACCAATCAAATTTTTGTTTTGCGATCATTACAAGAATGTATGCAATGGCCCAATTTGGAATATCAGTTTTCTGAACCTGCAGAACAATTTTGGCTTGAAAAAAATAAATCATGTCAGCAAGAAAGTGGTGTGCAATTCCTTACATATCCATGCTTCGTTTTGAATTGTTGACATGATCTGAAAAAATTCATTGGAATTAATATCAAAAATAAAAAAAATTCAAATGAAAGCAGGTTACACATACAATCAACATGGAAACCGAAACAAAATTCAAGGTAAATCTTATCCTCTTTAGTGAGGGTTGTTTTGGTTGTTAATATGGGAAAAAATTTAAACGGAAGGTCTGTCAATCAATTGATATCAGCTACATCAGCACTGAACCTGAATGTATGACCATCTTCTAAAGTAATAGTAATATGGTCTTCTTTATTATACAAGGAGAGAAGGTAATTAAGAATGTCATGATCAATCTCGAAATGGGGCCTATAAATGAGCCCTAGGAATTCACATGCTTCTACAACATCCTTTTAATCTACATCCATTTTAAAAAATGTATAGATGTGGGGGTACATATGCTCCTATATTGAATCTTTCCCTTGGGTAGGGCTTCAGGTGTTTCCAATGCCTGATTAGTTTGATTTTGTGTTTGATCTTGAGCTTGAGCACTAGTATCCATGAGTGTTGGAGCTTCATTGGATTCTGGAGAGTTGAGACGTGGAGTTTCTTGTGTGTGGATGGACTGCTGGTGTGTTGACATATGGTTCTTGTAGCTAGTAGCACTAAGAGAAGTTGAATGGAGGAAAAAGTTGGGATCTGAGAAGTGTGAACATGAAAATGAGGGACGATGGGGTATTTATAGGGAAAAATTAGGGTTTTTTAGAGCCAGAGACGGTGGACACACGACAATGAGGCTTTGTTTTCATGCATTAAAAATACTTATTGATGCACGACAATAATTCTTATTGATGCACGTCAACAAAACCTTGTTGTCATGAGACAACAATTATTTTTGACATGCATCAACAAGAATTTTTTGTCACATGAAAACAAGTTTTTGTTGGCATGCGTCGATAAAAAATGTTGTCACACGACAAAAAGGTTTTTTTTATGCGCGTTAGCAAACCTTTTTGTCGCACGACGACAAGGGTTGTTGACACACAAAATAAAAACTTATTGTCACACGCTATCAAGGGTTGTTAACGTGCGTTAAGAACCCTTGTTGTCATGTGACAACTATAGTCTATGCATCAACAAAACCTTGGATCTCCATTAAAATGACAGGTGAAAATTACATTCTAAAACCTAGAAAAAATTGGCTTTCTGGTGAAAGTAGTTCAAGGTATATTCGCCAGAGATTTTCCACCTCCAATTTACTAGAGGTTTCTTAAAGTGAACCCTGCATCAATCTCATTGTTGAGTATCGTACTTGGATCCAAAATTTGGACTACGAAGGATTTCCTTTTAGGTGTAGGACTTGTTTCTCTTCAATTCATTTGGCTGGTGACCATCAAATTGGGAAGGAAAAATGACGTAAAGAAAGATCCCCGTCTGTGAAAATTTCTAATATGAGTCATATGTTGGTTAAGAGTCAACCGAATAGTGACTTAAGGACAAATTCATAGAAATAAGATGAGGTTGAGTTTCCTACTATGATGTTTATCGAGACCATGACTACTCTTGTTACTGTAGTAGTTGATGTCATTGTTCCTCTTGTGTCCCATTCACATGATATTTCGAAGAATCTAGAAATTATCATCCCGATTCATTTTATGGAAAATGTAAATCCTAATGTTGATGTGGCTCGGATCATTGTAGGGAATAAGAAGAAAAGGAAAAATGTTAAATCTCCCCTCAAAATGAAATTGAGATCCCATGGGCTTGAGCTCATGGATAAGATGGTTTAAGATTGTTGTGAATTTTTTAATCTACTTTAGCTACTAATAGAGGCTGATCCTTTTGATCCTCATTGATTTATATTTTCTCCTTTGTATGTGGGTTTTTTGGTCCCCCTAAAAGCAAAAAATTACCTAATCTAAAAAAATCCAAATACTGGTACATGTGTTGAATCCTACATGTATTTATGAGTACAATTTATATTAACAAAGATCAAATTTGAATAAATATAGTGTAATATGAGGAAAATAGATAAGTCAATAAATATCCTAAATACATTTATGAAGATACAAACATGGAGATAAAAAGTGTTAAGGAAAGATGTATTCATAGTTAATAGAGGAAAAAACATCCATCATGAAAAAATCCACCTAAAATAATTTTTCTATAGCAGGAGAATTCATCCTGCACTAAGTTTCACATATCTAGATTTTAAAAACAACTTAAAGATGTTGTGCACATCATTCTTGTAATTTTTTTTATAATTATCATCATGTATCATTCCAAAATTGGTGCAATCCTCTCTAACCATAACTAAATTACTTTCTTTATTTATCTCACCAATGCTACTACAATTCCCATATTCTATCTAAACATCTCTAATACATTTTGTACAAATAACACCATCATTTAGGTCAATTTTGTGTCATAAATAAACCTTTTAAAAGTTTTTTGGATGTGTTTCTTTGTGGAATTTGTTTTGTGGACGTGGCATAAATTGTGATACAAACTTAATGTGACTAAACATATTTAATTATGTCACATTTGCGTTGAGATCCTGAAATGGTTTGATCATTATTGAAGGAGATAAGGAAATATATACACCCGGATTAGTTACAAATAAGTTAGCATAACAATGTGAAGTCATTTAGAAACTAGTTACACATAAGTTGAATTAAAAAAAATCAACTAACCAATGTATTATGCTAAAATTCCCCCCTTATTATATTAATAGCTCAAATTTCACCTTACCAAGAGACTTGGTGAGTCTATCAGACACCTGAGAATCTATTGGGCAATATTGGAGCCATATATGGTGGTTCAATATTTGTTCTCGAATGTAATGACATTCAACCTCAATATGATTTTTTCTTTCATGGAAAACTAGATTCTTCAAGAGCTTCAACACACCTTGATCGTCAAAATTAATGATAGGTAGATTTTCTTCAGGAATTTCCATGTCAACCAGAATGTGACGTAACCAAATCAATTCACACATATCTCCTTGTGTGGCATGATATTCATCCTCAGTGGATGAGAGATTTTTTTTTTTATAATTTTTACTAGTCCACGAGATAGGTCCATATCCAAGATGAAAAAAAAATCATGTAGTTGACTTCCTATAATCAATAAATCCAACATATACTGAGTCAGGATATCCATGCAAGAAGATCTTCGGGTTCTTCTTATTAATTGGGTAACAAGTGAGACCAAAAATCAATTAAAGAATTTTATTCTTAAGAAATGTATTCAATGGTGAAAGAGGTGATATGTCGTGCCAATTCATGGACTATTTCATGATATGTCTCAAAGTTATCACTGATACATTGATTGGTGCTACTAATTTACTAGCATAAAAGTTGGGAATTACTTGGGACATGGAGGTATGCATATTGGAAGAAAGAGAGACTTTCATGCCATGAATGAGGGCTTCGTATTCATCCATGTTTTTGGTTATTTCAAATTCAAATCAAAATGAGACCGGAAGTGTTTTTCTTGATAGATAAGTGAGAATGAAAACTACCCCAACTCTCTAAAGAGATTTTACTTCATTTCAAACTAGAGAGTCCAAGTATCTTCTTGAACATCGCAAATGATTTCCTGTTCTTCAAGTTTGACATTAGTCTTTGTGGATTTAGTCTTAGGTTTATCAACAAAATTTGCAAGGGCATGTACCTCGAGATCAATGGTCAAGATATAGCGATAATATTTAATTGTGATATATTCATCCATTATTTTGATGAGAAATATATCTTCATCGAGTAAAGCATCTCGAATGGGTTGGGGTAGGTATGTGAGATGCCCCTTTTTGGATAATTCATCAACTCTAAATTTTCTGTGATTCCTTTTCAATCATGTATATAAAGAAAATAATACAACATCCCACGTGAAATATTGATATTGAAAACCTAATTGAAACTTCATCGAAATCCTTTTTTCATTGAAATGAAACTTTACAAAATGATGATAATGAAGCAATCTTAACAATAAAAAAATGTTGTAGTAAAATCCTTACATTTATTTTGCATCACCAAGACAAAAGAAAAAAATCTTACTTGGATTAACCAATGTAAAATAATTACATACACCAATGAGGAATAAACAACGACATAGGGATCACAATTTGAATGAATCTTGAAGTAAGGTTATAGCTCAAAGTAAAGGCCTAAAAATCAACTTCGATTTGTAAAAAATAGACTTAACTGGTCACATAAAACCCAACGCAACAACCCAAAATGTATATGAAACCCCAATATAATAATCCAGTTGGAAGGGAAGATCACACAACACAACTAGTTATGTAATATGTAGGGTACAACACAAGTTTACAGTGGAAATACACAGAAAACACTCATTAAAAATATACATTGAACATATGATCATAAATACAGTAGACGGTAAGGATCAAGTGGTATGAGAAAATTTGCATAACACAAATATATTATTTTTGTTAATCTACTGCAGTAATTTTACAATGAATAGAAGGCTATTATATAGCCATAGGAATAGAAAACCAACTTCCTACAAACTCGGAAGCCATACAACCAAATAACCTGTTAATAGCTTTACAGGTTCAACAAAATTATACTAATATATTGTTATTGAAACAATATATGATAGTTAATAATAATATAACCAAAATATTTACCACATCATAATAATATATATTTAACATATGGTAAACTCAAATCATGTGAGTACTATATATTCCCAACATTCCCCCCTTAGTGTGAACATGGGAGAAAAATAATCACACTTATTTCATAGCTTGCCACCCGTGCATGCTCAGGATCTGGATGGGTTTTCAGGAGAGCCAACAACCTCAACAAGGATGCTTTTCTAAGGACAACCAACAACCTGCAAGTATGGTTTTACAGGATAACCAACAACCCAAAATATACAGATAGTTTTAGAGGAAAACCAACAACCCAAAACATACAGATGGTTTTACATGACAACCAACAACCCAAATATCATGATGTTGATATTCATTGTGATTTCATATTTTTCACTATGCTTTTCCTTCAAGGAATTATATAGAAAATAATGCTCACTGAATACAAACATGAAAAAAGAGGCAGAAATGAGAATGGAACATTGATATCATGTTCCTCCCCTCAATTTGATTTTTCCACTTATTCAACACACAACATGAACTCAAAAATTTAATAACACTCCACACAACTACAAAATAAATTTAAATTCTAAAAAGAAAGAAAAAAAAAACCACAAAAGCCACCATATCTGCTATGCGGCCCTGTCATTGGTGACTGACGAGAGGTCGTTGATTTACCTCCAGTCTCCTGTGCCTCTATCCTCCAATGTCATGTTACTAGCTCAACCTGATTAGAATATGAAGCTCAATAGTTGCTACATTGAGATTTTTTGTATAACCCCCCACCCCACAAAATGTGAAATGGTTTATTTTCCAGACATCAGGTAACACCGAAAATGTGTCTGTGAAGCAATTTTTGTTATTTTACAGACTTTTTACAATGACGTGACTTTTGACGACAACTCACAAACTTGAAAACCTCACTTGATTTTGACTCATGATGACAACTAAATGACTATAAGACTTTTAACTTTGACATAAATGTATTTCAAATAACTTTTGACAATAATATTGATGACATACAATATTTTATTTAAAAAGGCTAATGACACAAAAATATTACAAGACTTGATTTTGATACATTATAAACCACACTAGAGACTCTTTATTAAATTAATAATAATGTACACAATTTAACTTCTATGATAAATTTATTTAACAATGACAAGAACAAGTCCCCACTATCAAAACAAAAAATATATAATCCATTTATTGACAACACACATTTACTATGACCATAGGAGGACTCATTAAAACTTTATTAAATTGAAAACAAACAACTTGTAATATTTTGACCAATGTTAAATAAACAAAAACTATGAAGATTAACTGACTCTTGATATGATAAAGAAAAAATTAACTCACAATAGTGAAGATGTCCACGTGGAAATGGAGGATTAATGTAAAAATGTTTTCAAGTAAAAATCCATCTCGAGCTTTGACATTAAAACACATTTCCTTCTGTGCATATATATTCCTTCCCTTCTCGATCCACTGATTTCTTACACTTTTTGAAGACTTCTAGGTGCAGGAAGATCTACATGGCACTGGAAGAATGCAATGATTCAACCAATTCAGCCTGCAAGATTAGGAGACGCACAAGAGAATTCACTCAAGTGAATATGTATAGGATTTTTACTTCTGCTCTTTTTCAAATTTTATTTCCTCTAACTTGGTCTTTACAGTGGCACAGGTATGATTGGTAACTTTTATCATAGTCAACAGAAAAAAAACAGGTGTTGATCCATTTAAAAACCACACTGATTTTACACATCCGCAAGTGGAGGAGCTGCAGATCCAAAGAATGTAATATGAATGCAGTTGTCTTCAATTCATGGACAGGTGGAAGGAAAATGTAACATGGACAATATTGAGTGTAAGGCAAGGAATAACTAACTAATATTGATCGTAATCTATGATCATCAATAATATTCACAAATCAGAAACTCAATTAATGCAAATAGACCAAATACATCTTTCTTTGACTTTGTAGTGACCTTTCTCTTTGTCATAAATTGTCACGAATCACTCTATGTTTGCAAATCTCCATTGAAATCCATTTGGTTTGAAATTGTGTTGAGTGCAACTCTTAGACAAGTAAATTTAGATCTTGAAAAATGGTGTGACTGTAAACACAAACCTCCTTTACCAAATACATCCAACATTGAATTTCATGGTAATAAAATGCTCTTGATGTGGAACAGATCTCAATCAGTCACAACTTGACTCTTCTACACCTTATAAATTTTAATAGACCTCAACATGAATACCATACAATAAACTATATCAATCTACCTAAAATGAGTTAAAGATTTAAAGAACAATGATAATAATGTATTGCATATATGGGAAACCATGAACATCAATTCAGATTTCCCCAAAAAAATCTCACAATTTAATTTCGCTCTGATACCAAATCAAGTGGTAGGAGCATATTTGCACAACACAAATATATTATTTGTATTAATCTACTACACTAATTTTACAATGAATATATGGTTATTATATAGCCATAGGAATAGAAAACCAACTTTGTACAAACTCGGAAGTAATACAACCAAATAAATTCTTAATAGCTTTATGGGTAAAACCAAACTATACTAATATATTGTTGTTGAAACAATATATGATACTTAATAACAATATAATCGAAATATTTACCACACCGTAGTAATAGATATTTACCATATGGTAATCTCAAATCATGTGAGTACTACATTTTACCAACATACAAATCATTGCATCAACAACACATATCAATGTAGCAGCGGTATGGACCTTTATAGCAGTAGTACAAAAACTTGAAAATGGAATAAAATCTCAAGCTTCAGAACATATATGATCCTTGGATGGAATAAACTCAATGGGTTAGAGGGTTTTCATCCTCCACACATGTATATCATAGGGTTTTGTTGGTGTGAGTTATTGTATGTGTTCTCCTCACATATTAGAGGGTCATCTCACATGGATTAGGTTTAGGGTTTGCTATTGAGTCATGCATTAGGGTTACTCAACACCCTATATGTACTCTCCTTCTATTCATTTATGAGCATGTCAACACACTCCACTATCTTTTTGTTATGAGAAATATTTATTCTGTTATGCAAGTTATTTAGTTTTTGATCGATTCTTCCTTGTGATTACGTTGGAGCCATTGCAATTCAACTTGAGTGCAACTTCATTTTGGTGCATAGTTTCTGATCCGATTCGTCAACTCTTTCATAGTATCAGAGGTACATGACTTGCCATCACACCAACAACTCAAATTTTCAGTGGAGAGGGATCTCATCGTGTTAATCAGCTGCTACGCCAATACCCTCTCGCACGATGGAGTCGGGTATACACCCAATCAGGCCCAACAACATTAGGAGGTAGTGACACCGAGAATTTTCCAGGAGCTCACCCATCCCAGAAATACTTTGGGGTTGGTGCGCTTAACTGCCTGGTATCAGAGCTGAGATTGGGTAAACGTGCACTCATTTTTTGAGTTGTGATTACTCTTATTTTTCCTTTTTTTAAACTCCTCGTGTAATTTTTCGATCATTATATTCTGGTTTTTCCTTGCTAATGCATTTAACTTCTTGCTCTTGGAAAGATTTCAGTTTTTCTATGTTCTTCGTGCATGTGCATGTATTCGTGAGCTATTTGGGGTTTTGTAGTTACATTTAGCTAGCTGTAACTAAATCTAGCAGATCAACCAAAATAGAGTATTTTCTAGTTTTTTAATTGTTAATTAAACTTGAAATTTTGTAGATCCTTTTTGGTCTTTTTTGTGTTTACATGGTGTTTATTTGTAGATATCCAGGTTTCAAATTGGTATTTGCATTTTTTTCTTGCAAGCTACATCGCCACAACTATTTCAAATTGGTTTTAAAGTCCTTGATCTGCATTTTTCGGTAAATCATTTTTTTGTGCATGTGTTGGCTGGCTGAATGCTCTAGTTCCCTACGTTCACTATCTGCCATGCCTTCCTTGTGGTCCTGATCCTTCGTGGTGTGTGATTGTTGTTTGTTGTTGGCCGAGCTATTTGCTGTTAGCCGTGCCGCTTTCACTCTACACAAAGTAAAAACAATACAACACGTTACAAATTTTTTACTCTTCACAAAGCAAAAACAAAACAACACGTCTCTACCACCGCGGGCTCCTCCCCCCTCCATGCACAAAGAAAAAAACAGCCGTGTTTTTTGGATTCCATGCAAAAACAAAACTTCATTAAAATTATTTTTGTGTTCCTTTTACAATGGTAAGCTTTTCTTACTTTATTTCCACTTTTTTTTGTAAAGTTTCTTAAATTTTAAAAAGTTTTAAAATTTGCTTTTTTACTAACCGTAAGTTTTAAAAGTTTTCTTGTTTTATTTAAAGTTTTTTTAAAATGGTAAGTTTTTAAACTGTTAAGTGGATTTTTTTAAAAAGGTGGGAGTATATTTTTTAATTTTAATTAGGATTTAATTTTATCATTAGATCTTAATTAGTTTTTTTTAATTAATTAGGATTTTTTTAAAAAGATCTTAATTAGTTTTTTGTAATTAATTAGATTTAATTAAATCTATTTGTATTAATTACAATTTTTCCATTTACGTTTAGTATTTAATTAAAATCATATTTATCGTAATACCTTCCTTATCTTTTAAAAAAAAATCCAAATAGCTCTAAAATTAGCCAAACTGGATGTTTCTAAACGATAAATCTTAGGCGTTATTGTCGATTTTTTTCTACTACTCGTGCGCTCAAGTGTGCAGTGACACTCTGAGCACCTATTCACATTCTGAGTGCTTTTCCGGCATTCTGAAGATCATCAGGACTCATCCCGAGTTCATCTAAAACATTGTAAATTACCCTTATTATTGCTTACGACTAGTGAACGCATCTGCCACAGTTTACAGCAAGGGGGTCTCCTTTGCGATTTGAGATGCTTTTTCTCACAACCAGGTTTTGATTTCACCTCCTTCCTAGTTTTTATCTTTTGTGCTTATATACGATGTCACTTTGTTGCGCTCCACAAAACATGATTGTGGTCTCCTCTCTTGCATGTTATTACGCTGATTGCAAGGTGAGCTACCAAGTGTTTTATGACACACGCTTAGACCTGATTGTATTTAATGAACTAAACTATAAAGTGACGAAAGCAGGGGTGTTATTATATTGTCCTGGGTGGTTGTGTTTCTTTTCTACATTTCTTCACTCTCTTTTCACTATGGATGCACTTTTAATTCCTTTTCTTACGCCGTTCAAATTTTTCGAATGGAGATCGAAAATAATAATGAAACTAAGGGGTAAAGAGTTATTCCGCATCACCATGGGAATTGAGACTGAACTAGATGATGAACCTAAAAAATATAAGTGGTTAAACCGTAGTGATGAAGCTTTAGGTCTTCTTTGCATGTCCATTTCTCTCGACTTGCTCTTCCACATTGAGTCGTCTGAAACACCTAAGTCCGCGTGGACAACGTTAGATGAAATGTTTGGACAACACGATAACATGAGAGCTCATGAGTTGGAAATTGAACTACTAGGGTTAAATCCTAGTGATTTTGAAAACCTACAAGCATTCTTCTTGAATTTTGTCCACACTATATTGTTATTAAAGGAATGTTAAGTAGAGAAGAAAGATTCTCAACTAATCTTGTCGATTCTCTCTAAGTTAGGTCATGAATATTCTATCTTTGTGTCAACTTTTTATGCTACAAAAGTTGCCTTGGGAAAGGATTAGAATATGCTCTCCTTTGACTATTTTTTGTCCCAACTCATTCAAGAACAGGAAAAAATCATTCAAATGGGGTCTCTCAAGTCCAAGTCACATGCCCTTGTAGTAAGTACTAGTAAGGAAAATAAAACTGAAAAGAAGAAAGAAAAAAGGATCAACCTAAGAAACAAACCAAGACCAATACTAAAAATAACACAAACACTTCGACTTCTGATCCTAGAGCACAGAAAGATAGGTATTTGTGTTCCTATTGCAAGAAGCCTAGTCATAAAGAGCATATTTGTATGAGAAAACAAATTGATCACGTTACTCAATTACTTGAGATAAATAAAATAGGTGTTCCTGAGTCTATCAAACAAAATTCTCCGAAGGCCGAGTCTTCCACTGCAAAAGGTTCTAAATCTGATAAGAAGAAAGGAAAGTCCCTTGTAGCCAAATTTTCTCCTTCATCGACGTGGATTATAGATTCCAATGCTTCACACCACATGGGTTCTTTACATGTTGAGTTCTCTAACATCGAGCCTTGTGAAATGTCCCAAATCATGACAGGTAATGACACGACAGTGTTAGTTTCTAGTAGTGAATCGGTAGAGATGGATGGGGAAACATTCAACCAAGTGTTGAGCGTTCCTAATCTCTCTACCAATCTCCTATCAGTTTACCAAATTACTCACCTTGGTGAAGGAATGCAAGTGGAATTTGGTCCTAACTCGATGATTATTCGTGAGCTTAACGATGACACTACAGTGGCTGAGGGAAAGGCGGATCACCATTCATGGTTATATACCTTTTCCCACTTTACTTTTGATTCTACACCCACTACCTTGCTCACTCATGCAAATGAGGTTAGTAAGCTATGGCATGAGCGTTTTGGACATCTAAATTATCGCTACCTTAAAAAATTGATCCAAAACTAAATGGTCAACGGGTTACCCCGCGTCAAGTTTTCTAAGGGTCTTTGTGAGGGTTGTACCCTTGGAAATCATCTTGAAAAAAAATTTGACAAAGGAAAAGCCTACAGAGCTACTCGTCCCTTGGATCTTTTTCATAGCGATATTTTTGGTCCATTTCCGTCTCTTTCATTTATTGTATCTCCTTATGTGATAATCTTCATTGATGACTATTTGCGATATACTTGGGTATATTTTCTTAAGCTTAAGTCTGAAGTCTTTGAACATTTTCAGGAATTTAAGGCTCTTGCTGAGAAATAGGCAGAACGATCTATCAAGGTTCTTCAAATTGAAAATGGAGGTGAATATGTAACCAATAGGTTCATGGATTTTTGTACTTTTTAAGGGATCTCTTTGCAGCATACAATTGCTTATAGCCCTTCACAAAAAGGATTCGAAGAAAGAAATAACTGTACTCTTAAGGAGATGGCCACTTATATGATGCACTCGAAGTCTCTTCCTATGCGGTATTGGGTCGAAGCAGTGAATTGTGTAAATTACATTCAGAATTGTGTTCCAAACAAGGTAGTAAGAGGGATGACACCCTTTGAAGCCTAGTTTGGACGCAAGCCTAATGTTGAGCACTTTCAAGTCTTTGGATCCAAGGCTATGGCTCAGATTCCCAAGAAGAAATGCAAGGCCTTGGAACCACAATCCAAACCTTGTATCTTTGTAGGGTATCCTGATGGCATGAAGGGATGTTGATTGATGAATCCTACTTCTCATGACCTGTATATCGAGAGAAGTGTTAAGTTTGATGAGTCTTCTTTGACTTCTACTTCTCCACCTATTGAGGTTCTTTAGCTCATTGATTCAGATTTTGACTCATCAGATGATGATGTTGTTGAGCGTGCTCCTCTTCCTGATCCTCCCGACCATCAGACCTCTAAGTCTTCTGATTCTGATAGTAGTGATGATGAGGACTATGTCCCTTCTCACTCAAGTGAGGAATATTTTAACTCTAAGCCTAATCCTCCTGGTCCCCTTTGGGCTAGGAAAACTTTGTAAAGTGTTGGAGATTTAGTTGGAGATACTTCAGATATGAGACGTACTCACTCAGATTTCATTGGACCCCACTCTTTATTCACCTTTGCTTTTAATCCACAGTCTTTCTGGGAGGCTTCTGGTATTCCTGAGTGGGATTCTTCCATGGATGAGGATTATTCCTCTCTCATGAAGAATGATACTTGGGATCTCACCCCTCTTCCTAAAGGAAGAAAAATCGTTTGGTGTAAGTGGGTGTTCCAAACAAAGTATGGAGTAGATGGAGACGTCAAAAATTTTAAAGCATGATTAGTAGCTAAGGGTTTCTCCCAGATAGTTGGGGTTGATTATACTGAAACTTTTTCTCCAGTTATGAAGATGACTTCTATTCGACTGACCCTAGCCATTACCGCAGCGAAAAGATGGAAATTACCTCAAATGGATGTTAAGAGTACCTTCCTTCATGGTGATCTAGAGGAAGATATCTACATGGAACAACCTCTGGGTTATGTCCAAGATCCCTCCCTCGTTTGTAAGTTAAAGAAGTCTCTTTATGGCCTTAAACAAGCCCCTTGGGCTTGGTATGCCAAGATGGACTCCTTTTTCCTTACATCATGGTTTACTAGATGTCACTCTGATCCAAATTTTTATATTCTATGGAAAGATGACTCCATACTCATTCTTGTTCTCTATGTTGATGAATTTTTGATCACAGGCATCTCTTCCTCTATTATTGATTCTGTGAAGATCACCTTGGCCAACAGGTTTTCCATGACTGACTTAGGTCTGCTTCATTACTTCCTTGGGATCCAGATTTCACAATCTAACTCGGGAATTTTGATTTTGTAACCTAAATATGCTCTTGATTTGCTATCTCATTTTCATATGTCTGATTGAAAGTATTCTCCTACTCCTTTTCTTTCTAGGATTAAGTTGGTTTCAGATTACTCTACTCCCTTGGTTGATGGTACTCTTTATCGACAGTCAGTGGGGAGCTTGATTTACTTGACTCACACTCGACTGGATTTATTGTATGTTGTTGGGATCATGTCCAGATTCATGCAGGAGCCACATGAGTTGTATTGGAAAGTAGCTAAAGGGATTCTTCATTATGTTCGTGGAACTTATATTGATGGTATTCACTATAATGGAGGGGTAGATATTGACTTGATTGGGTTCACAGATTCTGATTGGACCGGTGACTTAGATCATTGGAAATCTACTTCTGGCTACAGTTTATCTCTTGGTTCGGGTCCTATTAGTTGGTCTAGAAAGAAGAAAAATGCAATTGTGATACCATCTATTGAGGCAGAATACAAAGAAGTAGTTAACGCTACCACCGAAGCTATTTGGCTACAGGGTATTCTGACAAAATTTGGCATCCACCTTCGGTGGCCTACCATTATCTATTGTGATAACACGAGCACTATCTCCATTTGTAGAAATCTCGTTCATTATCAGTGGACGAAGCACATTGAGATCCATATGCACTTCATGATAGTATCATTAACATTCAGTACATTTAGATAGCTGATAAGATTTTAGATTTATTTACCAAGCCCTTCAATGAGATAAAGTTTCTTCACTTATGGTCTCTTCTTAGGGCGAGGTCTTCTGTAGCTGCTCATCTTCTTCGGGCTATGTAGTCCTTTTATTTTCTTCTTCTTTCCTCTAGGAAGATTGTGTTTTTATATGGTCACCTTATCAGGCCTTTAGTTGTCGGGCCCCATTGACACATCTTTCTTAGTTGTTTAGAAGTGTCTTCTCTTTTCGTATGACTCATCATAGCTGCTACCCCATCTTCGATGAAGGGGGGTATTGGTGTGAGTTATCCTATGTGTCCTCCTCACATATTGGAGGGTCATCTCACATGGATTAGGTTTAGGGTTTACTATTGAGTCATGCACTAGGGTTACTCAGCACCCTATATGTACTCTCTTATTCATTTATGAGCATGCCAAGACACTCTGCTATCTTTTTCTTATAAGAAAGCTTTATTCTGTTATGTAATTTATTCAATTGTTGATCGATTCTTCCTTGTGATTATGTTGGAGCCATTGCAATTCAACTTGAATACAACTTCATTGTAGTGCACAATTTCTGATATGATTCGTCAACTCTTTCAGGTTTTCATCATCAAATGAAAAGATTGAACACAATGGCTCAAGCTCTTGATTGGGGTTTGATTATTAACTATGAATATTGAATAACAAATATTTTGAGCCCAAATCCTTTTATAACTTCCATTTTCTAATTTTACCCTATAAGTATTTAAATATAATTTTAATACAATATTATTTTTCATCCACTTAATACTTTAGCCCTCTTTCATAATAATACTACATAAGTGTCATTTTTATGTTATTTAATAAAAGTGACTTAGGACCAATTAAATATTTTTATTAATTTATTTTCCCAACTTTATCCCTTAGCCTATGGGAAATAAGGAACAATCTACTTGAGTCCTATGATTAATGTCATTCTAAAAAAGAGACATGACAGACTACCCTTCCCAGAATTTATTTCCCTCAAATAATTGCAGATTCAACACTCCAACTTGGTTGCACATCTCTTAAATGCCAGGATCCCAAATTATCCTTGGGAGTTTATTAGTTACTCTACCTAATTTATTTTATTAGAGAAATTCAATTTCTTCTTTTGATGTAAAACATTCTCGAGTGGATATGTTTTCTTATTGGCATACTTCTGCAAATTATTTGTAGGCTTTTCAAATCAATCTAGCTTACTTGTTTGTCTTGATCCTAAAATCTCAACCTTATGTGGTTGTTACCTTATGTGAAAGATTAACTCACCACCATGCTTGTTTTGTACCATTGATAAAACTAGAAATTGAAGGTTGTGACACTAAATGGAGCAATATAGAAGGAACAAGCTGCAAATACTCATTTGTTTCTACGATAATTAGAAACATTTTACCTGAGACATTCAAATGAGTAATTGAAAAATCATGGTTATGCTCTTCATTAAGTAATAAATTATGGCAATTACTATCATGTTTATTTGTCATTGTCAGGAAAAATGTTAAATCTCCCCTCAAAATGAAATTGATATCCCATGGGCTCGAGCTAATGGATAAGATGGTTAAGATTCTTGTGAATTTTTTAATCTACTTTAGCTGCTAATAGAGGTTGCTCCTTTTGATCCTCATTGATTTATATTTTCTCCTTTGTATGTGGGTTTTTTGGTCCCCCCAAAACCAACAAATTAACGAATATAAAAAAATCCAAATATTGGTACATGTGTTGAATCCTACATGTATTTATGAGTACAATTTATATTAACAAAGATCAAATTTGAATAAATATAGTGTACTATGAGTAAAATAGATAAGTAAATAAATATTTTAAATACGTTTATGAAGATACAAACATGGATAAAAAATGTTAAGGTAGAGGAAAACACATCCATCATGAAAAAATTCACCTAAATTATTTTTTCTATAGCAGAAGAATTCATTCTACATTAAGTTTCACATATCTAGATTTTAAAAACAACTTAAAGATGTTGTGCACATCCTTCTTGTAAATTTTTTTATAATTATCATCATGTATCATTCCAAAATTGGTGCAATCCTCTCTAACCATAACTCAATTACTTTCTTGTTGTTTATCTCACCAATGCTACTACAATTCTCATATTCTATCTAAACATCTCTAATACATTTTGTACAAATAACACCATCATTTAGGTCAATTTTGTGTCATAAATAAACCTTTTTAAAAGGTTTTTGGATGTGTTTCTTTGTGGAATTTTCGTTGTGGATGTGGCACAACTTGTGATGCAAACTTAATGTGACTAAACATATTTAATTGTGTCACATTTGCGCTAGTAGAAATCTGAAATGGTTTGATCATTATTGAAGGAGATAAGGTTTAGTCAATAAATACACCCGGATTAGTTACAAATAAGTTAGCATAACAATGTGAAGTCATTTAGAAACTAGTTACACATAAGTTGAATTAAAAAAAAATCAACTAACCAATGTATTATGCTAAAATTCCCCCCTTATTATATTAATAGCTCAAATTTCACCTTACCAAGAGACTTGGTGAGTCTATCAGACACCTGAGAATCTATTGGGCAATATTGGAGCCATATATGGTGGTTAAATATTTGTTCTTGAATGTAATGACATTCAACCTCAATATGATTGTTTCTTTCATGGAAAACTAGATTCTTCACAAGCTTCAACACACCTTGATCGTCAAAATTAATGATAAGTAGATTTTTTCATCTAACCATCGAGTTTTATGTGTGTTCCTTGCATTTCTTAAAGAATTTCCATGTCAACCAGAAGGTGACATAACCAAATCAATTCACACATATCTCCTTGTGTAGCATGATATTCATCCTCAGTGGATGAGAGATATTTTTTTTAATAATTTTTACTAGTTCATGAGATAGGTCCATATCCAAGATGAAAAACAAATCATGTAGTTGACTTCCTCATGGATACAACTAAATAAGCCAACATATACTGAGTTTCACTATATCCATCCAAGAATATGCTTTGGGTTATAAAAATTAATTGTTTAACATGTGAGACTTTCAAAAAATAATGGTAAAGAATTTTATTCTTAAGAAATGTATTCTTAAGATTTTTATTCAATGGTGGGAGGTGATTGTAATGCCACATTCATTGACAATTTCATGATATGTCTCAGTAAACACTGATACATAATGTATTGGTGCTACAAAAAAAACATCATAAAAGCATTGAAAATTCAATATGATGACATACAGGTAAACATATTGGTACGAAAGAGTGACTTTCATGCCAAGAATGAGGGCTTCGTATTCAATCCATGTTTTTGGTTATTTCAAATTCAAATCAAAATGAGACTGGAAGTGTTTTTCTTGATAGATAAGTGAGAATGAAAACTACCCCAACTCTCTAAAGAGATTTTACTTCATTTCAAACTGGAGAGTCCAAGTATCTTCTTGAAGATCGCAAATGATTTCTTGTTCTTCAAGTTTCACATTAATCTTTGTGGATTTAGTCTTAGGTTTATCAACAAAATTTTTAAGGGCATGTACCTCGAGATCAATGGTCAAGCTATGGCGATAATATTTAATTGTGATATATTCATCCATTATTTTGATGAGAAATATATCTTCATTAAGTAAATCATCTCGAATGGGTTGGGGTAGGTATGTAAGATGCCCCTTTTTGGATAATTCATCAACTCTAAAATTGAAGTGATTCCTTTTCAATCATGTATATAAAGAAAATAATAAAACATCCCACGTGAAATATTGATATTGAAAATCTAATTGAAACTTCATCTAAATCCTTATTTTATTGAGATGAAACTTTACAAAATGATGATAATGAAGCAATCTTAACAATAACAAAATGTTGTAGTAAAATCCTTAGATTTATTTTGCATGACCAAGACTAAAGAAAAAACTCTTACTTGGATTAACCAATGTAAAATAATTACATACAACAATGAGCAATAAACAATGACATAGGGATCACAATTTGAATGAATCTTGAAGTAAGGTTATAGCTCAAAGTAAAGGCCTCAAAATCAGCTTTGATTTGTAAAAAATAGACTTAATTGGTCACATAAAACCCAACAAAAAAACCGCAAATGTATATGAAACCCCAATATAACAATCCAGTTGGAAGGGAAGACCATACAACACAACTAGGTATGTAATGTGTAGGGTAAAACACAATTTTACAATGGAAATACACAAAAAACACTCATTAATAATATACGTTGAACATATGATCATAAATACAGTAGACGGTAAGGATCAAGTGGTATGATAAAATTTGCACAACACAAATATATTCTTTTTTGTTAATCTACTGCAGTAATTTTAGAATGAATAGAGGGCTATTATATATCCATAGGAATAGAAAATCAACTTCCTACAAACTCAGAAGCCATACAACCAAATAACCTGTTAATAGCTTTACAGGTACAACAAAATTATACTAATATATTGTTATTGAAACAATATATGATAGTTAATAATAATATAACAAAAATATTTACCACATCGTAGTAATATATATTTAACATATGGTAAACTCAAATCATGTGAGTACTATATATTCCCAACATTCCCCCTTAGTGCGAACATGGGAGAAAAATAATCACACTTCTTTCATAGCTTGCCACCCGTGCGTGCTCATGATCTGGATGGTTTTTTAGGAGAACCAACAACCTCAACAAGGATGGTTTTCTAAGGACAAACAACAACCTGTAAGGATGGTTTTACAGGACAACTAACAACCCAAAATATACAGATATTTTTACAGGAAAACCAACAACCCAAAACATATATATGGTTTTACAGGAAAACCAACAACCCAAATATCATGATGTTGATTTTCATTGTTCTTTCATATTTTTCACTATGTGTTTCCTTCAAGGAATTATATAGGAAATAATGCTCACTAGATACAAATTTGAAAAAAGTGGCAGAAATGAGAATGGAACATTGATATCATGCCCCCCCCCCCTCAATTTGAATTTTCCACTTATTTAACACATAACATGAACTCTAAAATTCAATCCCACTCCACACAACTAAAAAATAAATTGAAATTCTAAATAGAAATAAAAATCAAACCACAAAATCCACCACATCTACTATGCAGCCCTATCATTGGTGACTGACAAGAGGTCATTGATCGACTTCCAGTCTCCTGTGCCTCCATCCTCCAATGTCATGTTACTAACTCAACCTGATTTGAATATGAATCTCAATAGTTTCTACATTGAGTTTATTTGTATAACCCCCAACCCACCCCACAATGTGAAATATTTTATTTTCCAGACATGGGGTAACACCGAAAATGTGTCTGTGAGGCAATTTTTGTTATTTTACGAAATTTTTACAATGACATGACTTTTGACAACAACTCACAAACTTGAAAACGTCACTTGATTTTGACTCACAATGACAACTAAATGACTATAAGACTTGTAACTTTGTCATAAATGTATTTCAAATAACTTTTGACAATAATATTAATGACATACAATATTTTATTTAAAAAGACTAATGACACAAAAATATTACAAGA
Organism: Taxus chinensis; assembly: GCA_019776745.2. Lineage (NCBI taxonomy): Eukaryota > Viridiplantae > Streptophyta > Pinopsida > Cupressales > Taxaceae > Taxus > Taxus chinensis. The sequence continues at coordinate 479,718,880 of CM034152.1, read as the reverse complement.
CTTGATTTTGATACATTATAAACCACACTAGAGACTCTTTATTAAATTAATGATAATGTACACAATATAACTTCTATGATAAATTTATTTAACAATGACAAGAACAAGTACTATCAAAACAAAAAATATATAATCCATTTATTGACAACACACATTTACTATGACCATAGGAGGACTCTTTAAAACTTTATTAAACTGCAAACAAACAACTTATAATATTTTGACCAATGTTAAATAAACAAAAACTATGAAACTTAATTGACTCTTGATACGGTAAAGATAAAATTGACTCACAATAGTGAAGATGTCCACGTGGAAATGGATGATTAATGTAAAAATGTTTTCAAGTAAAAATCCATCTCGAGCTTGGACATTAAAACACATTTCTTTCCATGCATATATATTCTTGCCCTTCTCGATCCACTGATTTCTTACACTTTTTCAAGACTTCCATGTGTAGGAAGATCTATATGGCACTGGAAGAATGCAACGATTCAACCAATTTAGACTACAAGATTAGGAGATGCACAAGAGAATTCACTCAGGTGAATATGTATAGGCTTCTTACTTCTACTCTTTTTTAAATTTTACTTCCTCTAATGTGGTCTTTGCAGTGGCACGGTAATGATCAGTAACTTTTATCATAGTCAACAGAAAAAACAGTTGTTGATCCATTGAAAAACCACACTAATTTTACACATCCACAAGTGGAGGAGCTACAGATCCAAAGAATGTAATATGAATGCAGTTGTATTCAATTCACGGACAGGTGGAAGGAAAATGTAACATGGACCATATTGAGTCTTAGGTGAGGAATAACTAATTGATATTGATTGTAATGTATGATCATCAACAATATTCACAAATCAGAAACTCAATTCATGCAAATAGACCAAATGCATCTTCCTTTGACTTTGTAGGGACCTTCCTCTTTGTCATAAATTGTCATGAACCACTCTATGTTTGTAAAAATCTCAATTGACATCGATCTAGTTTGAAACTATGTTCAGTGCAACTCTTGGACAAGTATATTTAGATCTCAAAAAATGGTGTAACTGTAAACACAAAAATCCTTTACCAAATACATCCAACATTGAATTTCATGGTAATAAAATGCTCTTGATGTGGAACAAATCTCAATCAGTCAGAACTTCACTCTTCTACACCTTAGAAATTTTTATAGACCTCAACGTGAATACCATACAATAAACTATATCAATCTACCTAAAATGAGTTAAAGATTTAAATAACAATGATACTAATGTATTGCATATATGGGAAACCATGAATATCAATTCAGATTTCCCCAAAAAATTATCACAATTTCATTTCACTATGATACCAAATAAAGTGGTAGGAGCAAATTTACACAACACAAATATATTATTTGTATTAATCTACTACACTAATTTTACAATGAATAGATGGGTATTATATAGCCATAGGAATAAAAAACCAAATTCCTACAAACTCGGAAGTCATACAACCAAATAACCTCTTAATAGCTTTATGGGTACAACCAAACTATACTAATATATTGTTGTTGAAACAATATATGATACTTAACAGCAATATAACTAAAATATTTACCTCACCGTAGTAATAAATATTTACCATATGGTAAACACAAATCATGTGAGTACTACATTTTCCCAACATACAAATCATTGTAGAAACAATACATATCAATGTAGCAGTGGTATGGACCTTTGTAGCAGTAGTAAAAAACATGAAAATGGAATAAAATCTCAAGCTTCAGAACATATATGATCCTTGGATGGAATAAACTCAATGGGTTAGAGGGTTTTCATCCTCCACACCTGTATATCATATGGTTTTCATCATCAAATGAAAAGATTGAACACAATTGCTCAAGCTCTTGATTGGTGTTTGATTATTAAATATGAATAATGAATAAAAAATATTTTGAACCCAAATCCTTTTATAACTTCCAGCTTCTAATTTTATCCTATAAGTATTTAAATATAATTTTAATACAATATTAGTTTTCATCCACTTAATAATAATTATTTTTTGGCTCTCTTTAATAATAATACTACATAAGTGTCACTTTTATGTTATTCAATAAAAGTGACTTAGGACCACTTAAATATTTTTATTAATTTATTTCCCCAACTTTATCCCTTAGCCTATGGGAAATAAGAAACAATCTACTTGAGTCCTATGATTAATTTCATTCTAAAAAGGGGACATGATAGACTTCCCTTCCCATAATTTATTTCTCTCAAATAATTGCAGATTCAACACTCCAACTTGGTTGCACATCTCTTCAATGCCATGAGCCCAAATTATCCTTGGGAGTTTTTTAGTTCCTATACCTAATTTATTTTTTTAGAGAAATTCAATTTCTTATTTTGATGTAAAACATTCTCAAGTGGATATTTTTTCTTATTGGCATCCTTTTGCAAATTCTTTGTAGGCTTTTCAAATCAATCTAACTTACTTGTTTGTCTTGATCCTAAAATCTCAACCTTACGCGGTTGTTACCTTAAATGTGAAAGATGATCTCACCACCATGCTTGTTTTGTACCATTGATAAAACTAGAAAATTAAGGTTGTGACAGTAAATGGAGCAATATAGAAGGAACAAGCTGCAAATACTCGTTTGTTTCTACTATAATTAGAAACATTTTACCTAAGACATTCAAATGAGTAATTGAAAAATCATGGTTATGCTCTTCATTAAGTAAGAAATTATGGCAATTACTATCATCTTTATTTGTCATTGTCAGGAAAAATGTTAAATCTCCCCTCAAAATGAAATTGATATCCCATGGGCTCAATCTAATGGATAAGATGGTTAATATTGTTGTGAATTTTTAAATCTACTTTAGCTGTGAATAGAGGTTGCTCCTTTTGATCCTCATTGATTTATATTTTCTCCTTTGTATGTGGGTTTTTTGGTCCCCCCAAAACCAACAAATTACCGAATTTAAAAAAATCCAAATATTGGTACATGTGTTGAATCCTACATGTATTTATGAGTACAATTTATATTAACAAAGATCAAATTTGAATAAATATAGTGTACTATGAGTAAAATAGATAAGTCAATAAATATTCTAAATACGTTTATGAAGATACAAACATGGAGAAAAAATGTTAAGGAAAGATGTATTCACAGTTAATAGAGGAAAACACATCCATCATGAAAAAATTCACCTAAATTATTTTTTCTATAGCAGGAGAATTCATTCTGCATTAAGTTTCACATATCTAGATTTTAAAAACAACTTAAATATGTTGTGGACATCCTTCTTGTAATTTTTTTTATAATTATCATCATGTATCATTCCAAAATTGGTGCAATCCTCTCTAACCATAACTCAATTACTTTCTTTATTTATCTCACCAATGCTACTACAATTCTCATATTCTATCTAAACATCTCTAATACATTTTGTACAAATAACACCATCATTTAGGTCAATTTTGTGTCATAAATAAACCTTTTAAAAGGTTTTTGGATGTGTTTCTTTGTGGAATTTTTGTCGTGGATGTGGCACAAATTGTGATGCAAACTTAATGTGACTAAACATATTTAATTGTGTCACATTTGCGCTGAGATCCTGAAATGGTTTGATCATTATTGAAGGAGATAAGGAAAACACCCGGATTAGTTACAAATAAGTTAGCATAACAATGTGAAGTCATTTAGAAACTAGTTACACATAAGTTGAATTAAACCAAATCAACTAACCAATTTATTATGCTAAAATTCCCCCCTTATTACATTAATAACTCAAATTTCACCTTGCCAAGAGACTTGGTGAGTCTATCAGACACCTGAGAATCTATTGGGCAATATTGGAGCCATATATGGTGGTTCAATATTTGTTCTTGAATGTAATGACATTCAACCTCAATATGATTTTTTCTTTCATGGAAAACTAGATTCTTCACAAGCTTCAACACACCTTGATCGTCAAAATTAATGATAGGTAGCTTTTCTTCAGGAATTTCCATGTCAACCAGAATGTGACATAACCAAATCAATTCACACATATCTCCTTGTGTAGCATGATATTCATCCTCAGTGGATGAGAGATATTTTTTTTAATAATTTTTACTAGTTCATGAGATAGGTCCATATCCAAGATGAAAAACAAATCATGTAGTTGACTTCCTATAATAAATAAATCCAACATATACTGAGTTAGTGTAATGCCTCTCCTGGGTTACCAGAAAACCAGACCAAGGTAAGGCAAAAATTTAGGGTAATTTTTTTTTTTTTTTGAAATATAAATGTTGATGCGGGACCTTTTTTCGATCCCAAAAAAATTAATTTATGTAAGTCGGTATACACAAATTAAATTTCTAAACCTAAATTTCTATCACATAAAATGATTACTCTACTAATCATTTAGTGGGATCACGCTTGAAAATTCTACACACCCCTTATTAGATTTTCACCCCCTTTTTCTTTACTTAAGTCATCACACCCCTTTTTTTTTTAAATTTATTTACCATTTCCACAATATTTCCCCTATCCAAAAATATGTAGGGTTTTATTTGAGCCCTAGATTTGATTTTGACGTAAATCCCTTTATCTCTTTCTTTTCTTTTTCATTTCCATTTTATTTGTCTTAGTTTTGGTTGTTGAATGTGCAGGTTTTTGGATTCATGGAGATTTCCAAGGAGAAAATTGTCATATTGTTTTTTTTGTTAATTTATATCAGAATAAAACCTGATACATATGTATTTTATATTTATATATGTATTTGCAGTAGCGGCTAGGGTTTATTACATACGGGGGCTAACGTTGGGGAGGCCCGGTGGAAGATGAAGGGGGAGAGAGAACTCACCGTGGAGGAAGGGCATGAGGTCAGGGGGTGTAAGGGGGCTACGTCGAACCGTGGTCGTGTTGGCGCGGGCGTAGGTAGTGGCCCCATAGGGGACAACATGGGGATGGGGGATCCGTGTGTGAGGGGGCCGGTCAGTGCCCAAAGGGCCGTAGGGGTTTTTTTGGGGGGCAGCGCCCCTTTGGGAGCAGCGCAGGGTGGTGGGGGGGCTGAACCCCCACCAATACCTTTTTTTTATTTAATTTCGTATAATAAAAATTTAGTTCTTTGTTACAAATTTTGCTTATAAAATTTCAAACGTGTGTGTATTATATCTACATCCATTATATATATTATATATATAGCACCATACACACATACTATTATATATATAGATATATATTATACACATACATATATAAATATAATACATACACATTCACACACACACGAGTCATATATATAGATCATACATACATAGATATATATATATATATAATATGTATGATGTATGTATGTCTTTAGTATGTAATGTATGTATGTATGTATGTTGTTATGTGACTAAACTTTTAATTGTGTCACATCTTTTCGCTGATATCCTGAATAGGGTTTGATCATTATTTAAGGAGATCGGAAAAACCCCGGATTAGTTACAAATAGTTAGCATAACAATGTGAAGTCATTTAGAAACTAGTTACCCATAAGTGAATTTTAAACAAATCAACTAACCAATTTATTTGCGAAATTCCCCCCTTATTACCTTAATCACTCAAATTTCCACCCCACACCTTGCCAAGAGACTTGGTGAGCTAGCAGCACCTGAGATCTATTGTGCATATTGGACCATATAATGGTGGTTCAATATTTGTTCCGAATGTAATGACATTCAAACTCAATATGATTTTTTCTTTCATGGAAAACTAGATTCTTCACAAGCTTCAACACACCTTGATCGTCAAAATTAATGATAGGTAGCTTTTCTTCAAGAATTTCCATGTCAACCAGAATGTGACATAACCAAATCAATTCACACATAGCTCCTTTTGTGGCATGATCTTCATCCTCAGTGGATGAGAGAGATTTTTTTTATAATTTTTACTAGTCCACGAGATACGTCCATATCCAAGATGAAAAACAAATCATGTAGTTGATTTCCTATCATCAATAAATCCAACATATACTGAGTCAGTGTAATGCCTCTCCTGGGTTACCAGAAAACTAGACGAAGGTAAGGCAAAAATTTAGGGTAATTTTTTTTTTTTTTTGAAATATAAATGTTGATGCGGGACCTTTTTCGATCCCAAAAAAATTAATTTATGTAAGTCGGTATACACAAATTAAATTTCTAAACCTAAATTTCTATCACATAAAATGATTACTCTACTAATCATTTAGTGGGATCACACTTGAAAATTCTACACACCCCTTATTAGATTTTCACCCCCTTTTTATTTACTTAAGTCATCACACCTTTTTTTTTTAAATTTATTTACCATTTCCACAATATTTCCCCTATCCAAAAGTATGTAGGGTTTTATTTGAGCCCTATATTTGATTTTGACGTAAATCCCTTTATCTCTTTCTTTTCTTTTCATTTCCATTTTATTTGTCTTAGTTTTGGTTGTTGAATGTGCAGGTTTTTGGATTCATGGAGATTTCCAAGGAGAAAATTGTCATATTGTTTTTTTTTGTTAATTTATATCAGAATAAAACCTGATACATATGTATTTATATTTATATATGTATTTGCAGTAGCGGCTAGGGTTTTATTACAGGGGGCTACGTGTGGGGAGGCCGTGTGGAAGATGGAAGGGGGAGAGAGAACCACCGTGGAGGAAGGCATGGAGGTCAGGGGGTGTAAGGGGGCTACCGTGGTCGTGGTGGCGCGGGCGTAGGTAGTGGCCCAAGGGGACAACATGGGGATGGGGGATCCGGGTGTGAGGGGGGCCGGGTCAGTGCCCAAAGGGCAGCGTAGGGGGGTTTTGGGGGGCAGCGCCCCTTTGGGAAGCAGCGCAGGGGTGGGGGGGGCTGAACCCCCCACCAATACCTTTTTTTTATTTAATTTCGTATTAAATAAAATTTAGTTTTTGTTTACAAATTTTTGCTTATAAAATTTCAAACGTGTGTGTATATATATATACATACATATATATATAATACATATATATACACACACACACATACATATATATATATATATATATATATATACACATATCATATATATATATAGATATACATACACACACACACACACATATATATATATACATACATACATAGATATATATATATATATATATATGTATGTATGTATGTATGTATGTATGTATGTATGTATGTATGTATGTATGTATGTATGTATATATCTATTTTTATTCCTGGAAGTTAAACTTGTTAACATCTATATGGTTTTATAATATAAGCCCATACGATTAATTTACAATAGTGTATGCAACTATTCAGCTGTATCAAAACAAATAATGTACGGATTATTCATTTACAAGAAAAGAAGAACAAGAGAAATTATTTCAAGATGTAAATGGCAGATTTCTATTTACTAACTCTATGACTAATGAGCCCATATTTTTCCAATAACTTTCCTTCCTTTCAATATGAGGTTCCATAGTTCCGTAAGAATAAAAATTAATTTACAAGCTTTCAATTAAAGAACATAAACTCCCAAACCCCTTTACTATCACATACAAAGAAGGTGTAAGAGAAAACACAAGAAAAAACAGATTTCATTTATTGGCATAAAGCTATCAACATTGCAAGAGATAAAAGGGCTAAGGCAACTACTTTTCCAACAACTATTTTTTTTCTTCTTTGTAAAAGTGATATATAAAAATAATTACATCAAGTTACAAATAAATGGGACATTAGCTAAAATCTTTCATTTCCACAAGCTTAGATTAAAAGAGTGATATTTTCCCAAATGTGCAACCAACCAAGAGTTTCTATTATAAGATTCTTGTAAGTTTGAAGAGAGATTTCTCATTTTCAACACCATGTCTCAAGTTTACATGTAAATACAAAATATACAACATGAAGAGTTTACAAGGAGAGGGGAAAAAATCCCACATAACGACACACATAAGGTATACTATGCAAGAAAGTCTCATATGGAAAGAAATAACAATGAGAGTCCTAACTCCAACTTGAGAGCCAACTTCCATGTCTTCACGAAATCCATACAAGGAGAAAAAATCTTGTTTACCACCCAACCATAGGCATCATAACATGCCTTTCCCAAGGTTTGGATGCATGCTAGCCTCCCCCAAGCCCATGGGAAAGAGGTCAACTAGCCAAAACTTGCACAAGATGGAGGGTGAACTGAAAATGATACAAGCACACAAAAATGGGATAAATACAGAACAAGACTCCAAAATTTACAAGGAGGAGAACCCATGTTCTTCCTCAAAAGTGGGGAAGAGAGGAGAAATTTCTCCAAAAGTTGTTACCAAGATTATAAGCACAATAACTAGACCTCCAAACCCTCCTTATTACTCCTATATCATTTAACCCCTCCTTATTCCTCCACCATTTCTCCAAGTCTTTCTTGGAAGGATTTGCAAACCCCAAAGGGGTTTCCTTACCAAGAATGGGGAAGGAGATTCAAGCCAAATGAATCAACTTCCCCACCTCAACCATTTGAGGGGAAACAATAAGACCCTACAAGACTTGTCCATCAAGCCTTGAGGATTTAGAGGAAAAATCCCTCTCTCTTCCCCCACAACTCCAAAAATCCATCACGCCATATGATGGAGGGAGTAAAATAAGCAAGAAACAACCAACATCCACATGTAACAATAACAATTCAAGAAGCCAAACTAACAACTAAGAAGAAAACAACACAAAAAATAAGACATAAAAACCTACCTCAAAGAAATCTCTCTAAAAAGCTTTCCAACTTCAAATTCCTCCACCCTTGACTCAAGCAAATCCCAAGCTCCAAATCCCCCAAGCATCCAAGCAAGAAGTTCTAAAAGAAAAGTCCCTCCCTTTTCCCATTAATGGAATTTAAAGAGGAGCAAGCAAGAATCCTGACAAATGAGGAGGTGACATGTGTCACCCCTCTCCTTCTTCAAGGTCAAAGATGCCAAAACAAAAGAGAGAAAGGGTAAAATTGTTTTTTTGCTCTCTTCTCCCAAATTCCCATAAATGTTAGCAAGACATAATTAGTGAAACTTTTAATAAGCACTCCAATACACACCCCTTACATGGATGTGACCAAACAAGAGGTAAAAGGGAGGGAAAACTCCCTCTAGCCTTGAAAATAAGCCCCCCTACCCATTAGGTAGGGTCCAAGGGCTCATTTTTATGTTAGGGGAACTCCCAAGCTAAAAAGGGGTCCCCAAAAATACCCAAAATAACCTAATTTCGGGTTTTGCATTTTGGCACAAGGGTAGAGGGTGTGGGGACCACCCAAGGGTCTCACATGTGACCCTAAACCCTTGTAGATTAAGTGACATCATTAAATTTAATTCAACACTTAATGCAAGTGGGGTCATTAATTCCCCAAAACAAGTTTACAACTCCAACTAAACAACCCTAAGCAAAATTAATAATTACAAGGCACATTACATTACAAATGAGGGTAACCCATGGTGCCCAAAACAATAATCTCCTATACGCGAAAGCTCTTAAGCAATAAACATGGTTAGGACTTAGCCCGGGGGGCTGCTTGTGCAAGAGTTGCATAGCTGGCCTGAGTCCCATGTTCTCCTTGTGAACCTGTCACTTGCACACTCATTACACACATTAAATGCACATGTTCGATAAAATATAAATCAATTATTACAACAAGATAACAATGAATTTCCAAACTAACATATCATCTTTCGGGAATCGAAATGCGACAACGTGCACAATTATACTCAATATTCCAAAAGTTAGTCATAGATGATAAAATAACATATATCCATAGAATTTTCAACATGCAACAACTGAGTATCCATCAATATAATTACATTCCAAACACAGCATCATATCAATTAGTATCCATGACATCATAAGATAAATGTGAACAACATAGTAAATTAAGCTAAATTGGCGTTATACGCCTGAATTTCCACACATGTCTAATAAGATCAAATCTCCTAATATAATGTCCAAAATATAACAAATCTCTGTCAAACCATGTCTATGAGCAATGAAACAACAAGATAACTGAGCTATAAAAGGTGTGGGCACTACAATGTGCTTGATTCACCTTTTCTTTAGTTCATGTGCTATCATTGCTGAGTATTTAAAGGAAATCTACTATATCAACTCGAGTAAAACTCTATTACGCTGCATGCCGTTCTCGTGAGATTTATAGCTCTTTCTCTCTCAAGAATATTATAGTTTAACATTCTACGAGTTATATTATTATTCATAATTTAGTTAAGTCTGTTATATGTAGTTGCTATTAACAACATCACTACTTAGAAATGCTAGTATTGATTGTTTGGTTGTAACAATAGCAGACTCCTAGTGTATTAGTAGCTATTTTTAGTAGATTAATTCATCTTATTTATTGTAAAACTATGTGCCATATTTTAATTTGTATCAATTGTTGCATTTGTTTCTATGTGTGTATCAGACTCTAAGTATGCAATCTCGTTCTATGATTGGACTGTATAACATTGCTAGGCATAGTTTTATGAATAAATTAATTATTTGTTACAATGTTGTTTCATTTTGTATCAAAGAAACTTTCAACGTATGCACTTTTGTTGATACTATTAAAGTGGAATCTTGACAACCTTGCAGTATAGATAGGGCATCTCCATTATCTCATTTTTTGAGGAGCTTCATAAACATCATGTAGTATGGTTAAATATCTAGTTAGTCAAGGTACATGCATACATGGTTTATGTGATTTACTAATATCAAGCAAATTTGTACAATTGGGTTGCATGCATTTCCTCTACAAAGAATTAACATTGATCTTAGATGTAATGTACAAAAATATGGTAGAAGACATGATTGGATATTCTACTTAGCGGCGTCCAAGCATTTCAATTAGATCTGATTGGAGAAGTTATTGGGCATAAATGGGCTCAACTTTCCATTCTTCTAGAGATTCATCCTAGCGAACATCCCAACTTAGTTGTGATCATTAGAGGATCACCCCATGAAACATTTGAGTATTGTTGCCCTGTGTCCATGGTTTTGCTTAAACCAAAAGTTGTTAAAACTGTGATGGCCCCTATTCTGAATTTGATTGAAAGGTGTAAAACAAAATCGTCAACACAATTTTGTTGATAGAGGCGTAAGCTTGTTAAATAGACAAGGTTATCTGGGATGCCAACTTAGTGAAATGGAAATTGAACTAACATATTAATTATCAAACCTCTACTCCAAATGACTGGCCAACCAATTAAATTACAGCTATTTAGATTGTTGTTCAATCTTTTTTGTTTCACATTGTCATGATTTTAAAAATTCAGTCACGAAAATCAGAAGATCAATATTAAATCATGTAGTATCGGTTGATCAGTCAGATTGTTAAAGTTTTTAAATTAGTTTTCCATATGATCCATTCAGAAAAAAATAATCCTATCTGGTTGTTACATCGCCCATTTAAATTGCTGAGTATAAGGATAGTTCTAAAAAGTCATTGACGTGTTCTAAAAACAATCTCATACTTCCGTTATTGTTAAGATTGTTAGTTCTAAGATAGTTTTTGTTCCACATCTTATATTGACTCCAAATCTAATTCAATTCAACTGATCACATTTTCAAATAAGTATTATTCACTTCGGTAAATCAAAAATCAAAATCAAAATATGTTCAAATATAGTCAAGATTCAATTAATCACAATGGCTGACTCGAATCAAAAGTCTTATCTTTTACATATTCATTTTCCATCCAAATTTAGTCGCATATAATTCCTATCAGATCAAGAAGTATCATCTTTTAGATGATTCGGTTCATCCAATATTTAAAGGTATATGCAATCCTATCAACCAAAGTCTTACACGTGTTATGGAGGTCAGGTCAATTTATGGCAAATCCTAAGTATACCCATAACTATCATGTTCAAGTCTGTGATAATTTGTTATTCTAATATGGTCACTTTACATTAAAGCTAAGAATAATATCAATTAGTCCTAGACAGATCACTAATATCAATCCTTATTAGATGAAGATAAATTTCTTATACTTGTCATGATATTCACTTTAGACTGCAATGTTTGGCAGAAAATCAATCAAATCTGAATTCATGGTCAAAGAAATATTCTACAAATAATGGTTCAACCTCTAATATCACCGAAGATTACCTCACACTTTACATTTTTTACTCTTTGTAAAAAACCTGGTCATATATCTAACAATTGAATGAAAAAGAGCATAAGACTTACTTGATAGGAAACTATTGAAGATAATTGCTTTTAATAGAGTTAGTTTTGATGAAGAGGAAGAAAATACCACACATCAAAGTGATGAAGATTTTCTCTTCTAGATGATTTTTAAATGGAGAATGGAGGGACAGGAGGATGGAGGTCATTCAGCGACCTCTCGTCAGTCACCAACGATGGGGCCGCATGAAGTTGTGGTGGCAGTGTGTGTGTGATTTTTCTTTCATTTCAGAATTGTAGTTTGTTGTGTACAGTATGATTTCAGTGTTCCTTGTTGAATAAGTGAAATGTTCACATTGAGGGGGTGGAACATGGTCTCATTGTTCCATTTCCATTATGTTTTATTGTTCAATTTTGAAAGTAGTATTTCCTACATGATTCCCTTTTGTAGTGACATTGTATAATATTGATCAAAAATTATTGTAGCAATCATGATGTGAAGGTTTTTGGTAAACCTGTAAAACCAATTGTGTAAGGGTTTTTGGTAAACCTATAAAACCAATTGTGTAAGGTTTTTAGTAAACCTGTAAAACCAATTGTGAAAGGTTATTGGTAAACCTGCAAAACAAATTTGGTAAGGTTGTTGATAGAAGCTAGAGAAAACCATCAATGTGCATTGGCACATGTTTGAGTTTTGTGCAAGCCCAATGTTGCACATTTGTGGAGTTGATCACGAGCACACAGAGGTGGCACGCTACAAGAAAAGAACGAGATATATTGAACCATGTAAACACTAAGGGGGGGAATGTTAGGAATTAGTATTTACATTGTGTAGATAATAATTACATTTGGTAATTATTATTATATTAGTAATATGTTATTTAGTTGTTATATAAAACAACTAATAACAAATGTATGTTGAGTTGTTTGGTTGTTACAAACAACTCACGTGATTAGTATTTGTTAGTAGAATAGTTTCCTAATTTATAGGAAACTATGTGCCTATATATTTGTAAGTTCATCCTATGTAATGTATCCAGAATGAATCTAATAGAATATCATTATTCCGTGTATAAATCTAAACAGTTTTATTGTGCAAATCTGTGGCATTTATTTCAAGAAATGTATTCAATGGTGAAAGAGGTGATGTCGTGCCAATTCATGGACTATTTCATGGTATGTCTCAAAGTTATCACTGATACATTGACTGGTGCTACTAATTTTCTAGCATAAAAGTTGGGAATTACTTGTGACATGGAGGTATGCTTATTGAAAGAAAGAGAGACTTTCATGCCAAGAATGAGGGCTTTGTATTCATCCATGTTTTTTGTTATTTCAAATTCAAATCAAAATGAGACCGGAAGTATTTTTCTTGATAGATAAGTGAGAATGAAAACTACCCCAACTCTCTAAAGAGATTTTACTTCATTTCAAATTGGAGAGTCCAAGTATCTTCTTGAAGATCGCAAATGATTTCTTGTTCTTCAAGTTTGACAATTAGTCTTTGTGGATTTAGTCTTAGGTTTATCAACAAAATTTTTAAGGGTATGTACCTCGAGATCAATGGTCAAGCTATGGCGATAATATTTAATTGTGATATATTCATCCATTATTTTGATGAGAAATATATCTTCATTGAGTAAAACATTTCGAATGGGTTGGGGTAGGTATGTGAGATGCCCCTTTTTGGATAATTCATCGACTCTAAAATTTATGTGATTCCTTTTCAATCATGTATATAAAGAAAATAATAAAACATCCCACGTGAAATATTGATATTGAAAACCTAATTAAAAATTTGTCTAAATCCTTATTTTATTGAGATGAAACCATACAAAATGATGATAATGAAGCAATCTTAACAATAACAAAATGTTGTAGTAAAATCCTTAGATTTATTTTACATCACCAAGACAAAAGAAAAAACTCTTACTTGGATTAACCAATGTAAAATAATTACATACAACAATGAGCAATAAACAATGACATAGGGATCACAATTTGAATGAATCTTGAAGAAAGGTTATAGCTCAAAGTAAAGGCCTCAAAATCAACTTGGATTTGTAAAAAATAGACTTAATTGGTCACATAAAGCCCAACACAACAACCCCAAATGTATATGAAACCCCAATATAACAATATAGTTGGAAGGGAACACCACACAACACAGCTAGGTATGTAATGTGTAGGGTACAACACAAGTTTACAGTGGAAATACACAAATAACACTCATTAAAAATATACGTTGAACATATGATCATAAATACACTAGACGGTAAGGATCAAGTGGTATGAGAAAATTTGCACAACACAAATATAGTTTTTTTTAATCTACTGCAATAATTTTAGAATGAATAGAGGGCTATTATGTATCCATAGGAATAGAAAACCAACTTCCTACAAACTCAGAAGCCATACAACCAAATAACCTGTTAATAGCTTCACAGGTACAACAAAATTATACTAATATATTGTTATTAAAACAATATATGATAGTTAATAATAATAGAACAAAAATATTTACCACATCGTAGTAATATATATTTAACATACAGTAAACTCGAATCATGTGAGTACTATATATTCCCAACATTCCCCCTTAGTGTGAACATGGGAGAAAAATAATACTTCTTTTAGAATGAATAGAGGGCTATTATGTATCCATAGGAATAGAAAACCAACTTCCTACAAACTCAGAAGCCATACAACCAAATAACCTGTTAATAGCTTCACAGGTACAACAAAATTATACTAATATATTGTTATTAAAACAATATATGATAGTTAATAATAATAGAACAAAAATATTTACCACATCGTAGTAATATATATTTAACATACAGTAAACTCGAATCATGTGAGTACTATATATTCCCAACATTCCCCCTTAGTGTGAACATGGGAGAAAAATAATCACACTTCTTTCATAGCTTTCCGCCCACACGTGCTCATGATCTAGATGGTTTTTAAGGAGAACCAACAAACTAAACAAGGATGGTTTTCTAAGGGAAAACAACAACCTGCAAGGATGGTTTTATAGGACAACCAACAACCCAAAATATACAGATAGGTTTATAGGAAAACCAACAACCCAAAACATACATATGGTTTTACAGGACAACCAACAACCCAAATATCATGATGTTGATGTTCATTGTGCTTTCATTTTTTTCTCTATGTTTTTCCTTCAAGGAATTATATAGGAAATAATGCTCACTGGATAAAAACTTGAAAAAAGAGGCAGAAATGAGAATGGAACATTGATATGATGTCCCCCCCTCCATGTGAATTTTCCACTTATTCAACACATAACATGAACTCTGAAATTGAATCACACTCCACACAACTACAAAATAAATTGAAATTCTAAAAAGAAATAAAAATCAAACCACAAAATCCACCACATCTGCTATGCGGCCCTATCATTGGTGACTGACGAGAGGTCGTTGATTGACTTCCAGTCTCCTGTGCCTCCATCCTCCAGTGTCGTGTTACTAGATCAACCTGATTTGAATATGAACCTCAATAGTTTATACATTGATTTTATATGTATAACACCCACCCCACCCCAAAATGTGAAATAGTTTATTTTCCAGACATCGGGTAACACCGAAAATGTGTCTGTGAGGCAATTTTTGTAATTTTATGAACTTTTTACAATGACATGACTTTTGACGACAACTCACAAACTTGAAAAAATCACTTGATTTTGACTCATGATGAAAACTAAATGACTATAAGACTTGTAACTTTGACATAAATGTATTTCAAATAACTTTTGACAATAATATTGATGACATACAATATTTTATTTAAAAAGGCTAATAACACAAAAATATTACAAGACTTGATTTTGATACATTATAAACCACACTAGAGACTCTTTATTAAATTAATGATAATGTACACAATATAACTTCTATGATAAATTTATTTAATAATGACAAGAACAAGTCCCCACTATCAAAACAAAAAATATATAATCCATTTATTGACAACACACATTTACTATGACCATAGGAGGACTCTTTAAAACTTTATTAAATTGCAAACAAACAACTTATAATATTTTTACCAATGTTAAATAAACAAAAAATATGGAACTTAATTGACTCTTGATACGGTAACGATAAAATTGACTCACAATAGTGAAGATGTCCACGTGGAAATGGATGATTAATGTAAAAATGTTTTCAAGTAAAAATCCATCTCGAGCTTGGACATTAAAACACATTTCTTTCTATGCATATATATTCCTGCCCTTCTCGATCCACTGATTTCTTACAATTTTTCAAGACTTCCAGGTGTAGGAAGATCTACATGGCACTGGAAGAATGCAACGATTCAACCAATTCAGCCTGCAAGATTAGGAGACGCAGAAGAGAATTCACTCAGGTGAATATGTATAGGATTTTTACTTCTGCTCTTTTTCAATTTTTACTTCCTCTAATGTGGTCTTTATAGTGGCATAGTAATGATCAGTAACATTTATCATAGTCAACAGAAAAAAACAGGTGTTGATCCATTCAAAAACCACACTGATTTTACACATCTGCAAGTGGAGGAGCTGCAAATCCAGAGAATGTAATATGAATGCAGTTGTCTTCAATTAATGGACAGGTGGAAGGAAAATGTAACATGGATGATATTGAGTCTAAGGAGATGAATAACTAATTGATATTGATCGTAATCTATGATCATCAACAATATTCACAAATCCGAAACACAATTGATGCAAATAGACCAAATACATCTTCCTTTGACTTTGTAGCGACCTTCCTCTTTGTCATAAATTATCACGAACCACTCTATGTTTGTAAAAATCTCAATTGACATCAATCTGGTTTGAAACTATGTTGAGTGCAACTCTTGCACAAGTAATTTTAGATCTTGAAAAATGGTGTGACTGTAAACAAAAACCTCCTTTACCAAATACATCCAACATTGAATTTCATGGTAATAAAATGCTCTTGATGTGGAACAGATCTCAATCAGTCAGAACTTCACTCTTCTACATCTTAGAAATTTTAATAGACCTAAACGTGAATACCATACAATAAACTATATCAATCTACCTAAAATGAGTTAAAGATTTAAATAAAAATGATAATAATGTATTGCATATATGGGAAACCATGAATATCAATTCAGATTTCCCTAGAAAAATTTCACAATTTCATTTCACTCTGATACCAAATCAAGTGGTAGGAGCAGATTTGCACAACACAAATATATTATTTGTATTAATCTACTACACTAATTTTACAATGAATAGATGGGTATTATATAGCCATAGGAATAGAAAACCAACTTACTACAAACTCAAAAGTCATACAGCCAAATAACCTCTTAATAGCTTTATGGGTACAACCAAACTATACTAATATATTGTTGTTGAAACAATATATGATACTTAATAACAATATAGCTAAAATATTTACCACACCGTAGTAATAAATATTTACCATATGGTAAACTCAAATCATGTGAGTACTACATTTTCCCAACATACAAATCATTGTAGCAACAATACATATCAATGTAGCAGTAGTATGGACCTTTGTAGCAGTAGTACAAAACATGAAAATGGAATAAAATCTCAAGCTTCAGAACATATATGATCCTTGGATGGAATAAACTCAATGGGTTAGAGGGTTTTCATCCTCCAAACATGTATATCATAGGGTTTTCATCATCAAATGCAAATATTGAACACAATTTCTCAAGCTCTTGATTGGGGTTTGATTATTAAATATGAATAATGAATAACAAATATTTTGAGCCCAAATCCTTTTATAACTTCCAGTTTCTAATTTTATCCTATAAGTATTTAAATATAATTTCAATACAATATTAGTTTTCATCCACTTAATAATAATTATTGTTTTGCTCTCTTTAATAATAATACTACATAAGTGTCATTTTTATGTTATTTATTAAAACTGACTTAGGACCACTTAAATATTTTTATTAATTTATTTCCCCAACTTTATCCCTTAGCCTATGGGAAATAAGGAACAATCTACTTGATTCCTATGATTAATTTCATTCTAAAAAAGAGACATGACAGACTGCCCTTCCCACAATTTATTTCCCTCAAATAATTGCAGATTCAACACTCCAACTTGGCTGCACATCTCTTCAATGCTAGGAGCCCAAATTATCCTTGGGAGTTTGTTAGTTCCTCTACCTAATTTATTTTATTAGAGAAATTCAATTTCTACTTTTGATGTAAAAACTTCTCGAGTGGACATGTTTTCTTATTAGCATCCTTCTGCAAATTCTTTGTAGGATTTTAAAATCAATCTAACTTACTTGTTTGTCTTGATCCTAAAATCTCAACCTTACGCGATTGTTACCTTATGTGAAATATTATCTCACCACCATGCTTGTTTTGTACCATTGATAAAACTAGAAATTTAATGTTGTGACACTAAATGGAGCAATATAAAAGGAACAAGCTGCAAATACTCATTTGTTTCTACTATAATTAGAAACATTTTACCTGAGACATTCAAATGAGTAATCAAAAAATCATGGTTATGCTCTTCATTAAGTAAGAAATTATGGCAATTACTATCATGTTTATTTTTCATTGTCAGGAAAAATGTTAAATCTCCCCTCAAAATGAAATTGATATCCCATGGGCTCGAGCTAATGGATAAGATGGTTAAGATTTTTGTGAATTTTTTAATCTACTTTAGCTGCTAATAGAGGTTGCTCCTTTGGATCCTCATTGATTTATATTTTCTCCTTTGTATGTGGGTTTTTTGGTCCCCCCAAAACCAACAAATTACCTAATTTAAAAAATCCAAATATTGGTACATGTGTTGAATCCTACATGTATTTATGAGTACAATTTATATTAACAAAGATCAAATTTGAATAAATATAGTGTAATATGAGGAAAATAGATAAGTCAATAAATATTCTAAATACGTTTATGAAGATACAAACATGGATAAAAAATGTTAAGGAAAGATGTATTCACAGTTAATAGAGGAAAACACATCCATCATGAAAAAATTTACCTAAATTATTTTTTCTATAGCAGGAGAATTCATTCTGCATTAAGTTTCACATATCTAGATTTTAAAAACAACTTAAATATGTTGTGCACATCCTTCTTGTAAATTTTTTTATAATTATCATCATGTATCATTCCAAAATTGGTGCAATTCTCTCTAACCTTAACTCAATTACTTTCTTTATTTATCTCACCAATGTTACTACAATTCTCAAATTCTATCTAAACATCTCTAATACATTTTTTACAAGTAACACCATCATTTAGGTCAATTTTGTGTCATAAATAAACCTTTTAAAAGGTTTTTGGATGTGTTTCTTTGTGGAATTTTTATCGTGGATGTGGCACAAATTGTGATGCAAACTTAATGTGACTAAACATATTTAATTGTGTCACATTTGCGTTGAGAGCCTGAAATGGTTTGATCATTATTGAAGGAGATAAGGAAATATATACACCCGGATTAGTTACAAATAAGTTAGCATAACAATGTGAAGTCATTTAGAAACTAGTTACACATAAGTTGAATTAAAACAAATCAACTAACCAATGTATTATGCTAAAATTCCCCGCTTATTACATTAATAGGTCAAATTTCACCTTACCAAGAGACTTGGTGAGTCTATCAGACACCTGAGAATCTATTGGCCAATATTTGAGCCATATGTGGTGGTTCAATATTTGTTCTCGAATGTAATGACATTAAACCTCAATATGATTTTTGCTTTCATGGAAAACTAGATTCTTCACAAGCTTCAACACACCTTGATCGTCAAAATTAATGATAGGTAGCTTTTCTTCAGGAATTTACATGTCAACCAGAATGTGATGTAACCAAATCAATTCACACATAGCTCCTTGTGTGGCATGATATTCATCCTCAGTGGATGAGAGAGATTTTTTTTATAATTTTTACTAGTCCACGAGATAGGTCCATATCTGAGATGAAAAACAAATCATGTAGTTGACTTCCTATTATCAATAAATCCAACATATACTGAGTTAGTATATCCATGCAAGAAGATCTTCGGGTTCTTCTTATTAATTGGGTAACATGTGAGACCAAAAAATCAATTAAATAATTTTATTCCTAAGAAATGTATTCAATGGTGAAAGAGGTGATATGTCGTGCCAATTCATGGACTATTTCATTGTATGTCTCAAAGTTATCACTAATACATATATTGGTGCTACTAATTTGCTAGTATAAAAGTTGGGAATTACTTGTGACATGTGGGTATGCATATTGGAAGAAAGAGAGACTTTCATGCCATGAATGAGGGCTTCGTATTCATCCATGTTTTTGGTTATTTCAAATTCAAATCAAAATGAGACTGGAAGTGTTTTTCTTGATAGATAAGTGAGAATGAAAACTACCCCAACTCTCTAAAGAGATTTTACTTCATTTCAAACTGGAGAGTCCAAGTATCTTCTTGAACATCGCAAATGATTTCCTGTTCTTCAAGTTTGACATTAGTCTTTGTGGATTTAGTCTTAGGTTTATCAACAAAATTTGCAAGGGCATGTACCTCGAGATCAATGGTCAAGCTATGGCGATAATATTTAATTGTGATATATTCATCCATTATTTTGATGAGAAATATATCTTCATCGAGTAAAGCATCTCGAATGGGTTGGGGTAGGTATGTGAGATGCCCCTTTTTGGATAATTCATCAACTCTAAATTTTCTGTGATTCCTTTTCAATCATGTATATAAAGAAAATAATACAACATCCCATGTGAAATATTGATATTGAAAACCTAATTGAAACTTCATCTAAATCCTTTTTATATTGAAATGAAACTTTACAAAATGATGATAATGAAGCAATCTTAACAATAACAAAATGTTGTAGTAAAATCCTTAGATTTATTTTACATCACCAAGACAAAAGAAAAAAATCTTACTTGGATTAACCAATGTAAAATAATTACATACAACAATGAGCAATAAACAATGACATAGGGATCACAATTTGAATGAATCTTGAAGAAAGGTTATAGCTCAAACTAAATGCCTCAAAATCAACTTGGATTTGTAAAAAATAGACTTAATTGGTCACATAAAACCCAACACAACAACCCCAAATGTATATGAAACCCCAATATAACAATATAGTTGGAAGGGAACACCACACAACACAACTAGGTATGTAATGTGTAGGGTACAACACAGGTTTACAGTGGAAATACACAAAAAACACTCATTAAAAATATACATTGAACATATGATCATAAATATAGTAGACGGTAAGGATCAAGTGGTATGAGAAAATTTGCACAACAGAAATATATGTTTTTTGTTAATCTACTGTAGTAATTTTAGAATGAATAGAGGGCTATTATATATCCATAGGAATAGAAAATCAACTTCCTACAAACTCAGAAGCCATACAACCAAATAACCCGTTAATAGCTTTACAAGTACAACAAAATTATACTAATATATTGTTATTGAAACAATATATGATAGTTAATAATAATATAACCAAAATATTTACCACATCGTAGTAATATATATTTAACATATGCTATATATTCCCAACATTCCCCCTTAGTATGAACATGGGAGAAAAATAATCACACTGCTTTCATAGCTTGCCGCCCGTGCGTGCTCATGATTTCTATGGTTTTTTAGGAGAACCAACAACCTCAACAAGGATGGTTTTCTAAGGACAAACAACAACCTACATGGATGGTTTTACAGGACAACCAACAACCCAAAATATACAGATAGTTTTACAGGAAAACCAACAATGCAAAACATACATATGGTTTTACAGGACAACCAACAACCCAAATATCATGATGTTGATTTTCATTGCGCTTTCATATTTTTCACTATGTTTTTCCTTCAAGGAATTATATAGGAAATAATGCTCACTGAATACAAACTTGAAAAAAGAGGTAGAAATGAGAATGGAACATTGATATCATGTCCCCCCCCCTCCCCTCAATGTGAATTTTCCACTTATTCAACACATAACATGAACTCTAAAATTGAATCACACTCCACACAACTACAAAATAAATTGAAATTCTAAAAAAAATAAAAATCAAACCACAAAATCCACCACATCTGCTATGCGGACCTGTCATCGATGACTGACGAGAGGTCGTTGATTGACTTCCAGTCTCCTATGCCTCCATCCTCCAGTGTCATGTTACTAGCTCAACCTGATTTGAATATGAAGCTCAATAGTTTCTACATTGAGTTTATTTGTATAGACCCCACCCCACCCCACAATGTGAAATAGTTTATTTTTTAGACATCGAGTAACACCGAAAATGTGTCTGTGAGGCAATTTTTGTTATTTTACGAACTTTTTACAATGACATGACTTTTGACGACAACTCACAAACTTGAAAATGTCACTTGATTTTGACTCATGATGACGACTAAATGAATATAAGACTTGTAAATTTGACATAAATGTATTTCAAATAACTTTTGACAATAATATTGATGACATACAATATTTTATTTAAAAAGGCTAATGACACAAAAATATTACAAGACTTGATTTTGATACATTATAAACCACACTAGAGACTCTTTATTAAATTAATGATAATGTACACAATATAACTTCTATGATAAATTTATTTAACAATGACAAGAACAAGTCCCCACTATCAAAACAAAAAATATATAATCCATTTATTGACAACACACATTTACTATAACCATAGGAGGACTCTTTAAAACTTTATTAAATTGCAAACAAACAACTTATAATATTTTTACCAATGTTAAATAAACAAAAACTATGGAACTTAATTGACTCTTGATACGGTAACGATAAAATTGACTCACAATAGTGAAGATGTCCACGTGGAAATGGATGATTAATGTAAAAATGTTTTCAAGTAAAAATCCATCTCGAGCTTGGACATTAAAACACATTTCCTTCTATGCATATATATTCCTGCCCTTCTCGATCCACTGATTTCTTACACTTTTGAAGACTTCCAGGTGCAGGAAGATCTACATGGCACTGGAAGAATGCAGTGATTCAACCAATTCAGCCTGCAAGATTAGGAGATGCACAAGAGAATTCACTCAGGTGAATATGTATAGGATTTTTACTTTTGCTTTTTTTCAAATTTTACTTTCTCTAATGTGGTCTTTGCAGTGGAACAACAATGATCAGTAACTTTTATCATAGTCAACAGAAAAAAATAGGTGTTGATCCATTAAAAAACCACACTAATTTTACACATCCGCAAGTGGAGGAGTTGTAGATCCAAAGAATGTAATATGAATGCAGTTGTCTTCAATTCACGGACAGGTGGAAGGAAAATGTAACATGGCCGATATTGAGTCTAAGGTGAGGAATAACTAATTGATATTGATCGTAATCTATGATCATCAACAATATTCACAAATCTGAAACTCAATTGATGCAATTAGACCAAATACATCTTCCTTTGACTTTGTAGCGACCTTCCTCTTTGTCATAAATTGTCACGAACCACTCTATGTTTGTAAAAATCTCAATTGACATCAATCTGGTTTGAAACTATGTTGAGTGCAACTCTTGGACAAGTAAATTTAGATCTCAAAAAATGGTGTGACTGTAAACACAAACCTCCTTTACCAAATACATCCAACATTGAATTTCATGGTAATAAAATGCTCTTGATGTGGAACAGATCTCAATCAGTCAAAACTTCACTCTTCTACACCTTAGAAATTTTAATAGACCTAAACGTGAATACCATAAAATAAACTATATCAATCTACCTAAAATGAGTTAAAGATTTAAATAACAATGATAATAATGTATTGCATATATGGGAAACCATGAATATCAATTCAGATTTCCCCAAAAAATTCTCACAATTTCATTTCACTATGATACCAAATCAAGTGGTAGGAGCAGATTTACACAACACAAATATATTATTTGTATTAATCTACTACACTAATTTTACAATGAATAGATGGGTATTATATAACCATAGGAATAGAAAACCAACTTCCTACAAACTCGGAAGTCATATAACCAAATAACCTCTTAATAGCTTTATGGGTACAACTAAACTATACTAATATATTGTTGTTGAAACAATATATGATACTTAATAACAATATAACTAAAATATTTACCACACCGTAGTAATAAATATTTACCATATGGTAAACTCAAATCATGTGAGTACTACATTTTCCCAACATACAAATCATTGTAGCAACAATACATATCAATGTAGCAGCGGTATGGACCTTTGTAGCAGTAGTAAAAAACTTGAAAATGGAATAAAATCTCAAGCTTCAGAACATATATGATCCTTGGATGAAATAAACTCAATGGGTTAGAGGGTTTTCATCCTCCACACATGTATATCATATGGTTTTCATCATCAAATGCAAATATTGAACACAATTGCTCAAGCTCTTGATTGGGGTTTGATTATTAAATATGAATAATGAATAACAAATATTTTGAGCCCAAATCCTTTTATAACTTCTAGCTTCTAATTTTATCCTATAAGTATTTAAATATAATTTTAATACAATATTAGTTTTCATCCACTTAATAATAATTATTTTTTGGCTCTCTTTAATAATAATACTACATAAGTGTCATTTTTATGTTATTTATTAAAAGTGACTTAGGACCACTTAAATATTTTTATTAATTTATTTCCCCAACTTTATCCCTTAGCCTATGGGAAATAAGGAACAATCTACTTGAGTCCTATGATTAATTTCATTCTAAAAAAGAGACATGACAGACTGCCCTTCCCACAATTTATTTCCCTCAAATAATTGCAGATTCAACACTCCAACTTGGTTGCACATCTCTTCAATTCCAGGAGCCCAAATTATCTTGGGAGTTTGTTAGTTCCTCTACCTAGTTTATTTTATTAGAGAAATTCAATTTCTTCTTTTGATGTAAAACATTCTCGAGTGGATATTTTTTCTTATTGGCATCCTTTTGCAAATTGTTTGTAGGCTTTTCAAATCAATTTAACTTACTTGTTTGTCTTGATCCTAAGATCTCAACCTTACACAGTTATTACCTTATGTGAAAGATTATCTCACCACCATGCTTGCTTTGTACCATTGATAAAACTAGAAATTGAAGGTTGTGACACTAAATGGAGCAATATAGAAGGAACAAGCTAAAAATACTCGTTTGTTTCTACTATAATTAGAAACATTTTACCTGAGACATCCAAATGAGCAATTGAAAAATCATGGTTATGCTCTTCATTAAGTAAGAAATTATGGCAATTACTATCATGTTTATTTGTCATTTTCAGCAAGTAGATGTATTTCCATGGTTGTTGGACTACTATAAAAACATCCTTGAATTTTGTATGATTCTCTAGTGTAGCAATTTCTCTCTCTATCTTGGAAGCTTTATCATTCTCTACCAACTTATCTTGAAATTTCAATAGAAAATGTAGAAGATATGTTTGTACCATTTCTTGGACCTTGCTGCAAACCTCTAGCTGAAATTTGGCTTAAAGTGTTTCTATTTTTTGCACAAGTTTCCCCTTGCAAACTTCATACTATTATGAGAGTTTGTTGAGCATTTATTTCAATCTCTCCATTCCTTTGATTTGTGAATCATGTTCTTATTTTTGTTCCTCAAGTTCAATAATTATCTCCTTGATCACATCTTGGCTTTTGTTGGAAAAATTAACCCTTTCGTGCTTCCCTCTTATTGAAACCTTTCTTCCTTCTTCGTGTTGTAAACCTGTGTAAAGAATAATTATTTCTTCTTCCTCTATCTTTTGATGAAACCAATCAGTTTTAACAACATTTTTTCTACTAGTCTCATCATTGACGGGAAGCATATTATATCCTTTAAAAAATGTATAACTTCCCCATTTCTCAATAACATATGCAATTCCTATAATTTTTGATAGGTGTTTGTCATAGTAAAGTCATCTTTGTTTGTTGCAAGGATGTCTAATAAGAAATTGTACCATCCATCCAACCCTTTTCAACATATATTCAGATCTACATATCAAGTCTTATCCTAAGTGTGTGTATTTTTGTAATGAAAGACCTCACAAGAAGATACAAAGTTCCCATCAATGTAATTATCATCTTCTGGAAGTTCTTCTTTGTATATCTTAAGAAGGTGAACATGTCTAGAACTTGATTCCAAATGTATGATGTGCTTATTTTCTATGTCCTTATGTGATCCTAAGAATAAATGTCTAAACACCACAATACACTTATTCTAAAAAATATGATTGTCAACATGATGTTTACCTAGCTCAAAAAGATAGAGGGTATGATCACCTCTCAATACCAAGTATCTGGTTTCCTAGAAAATTCATTACTCATGAGAAATTTTATTAACTATGACTACCTTTATGTTTTTAGGTGTCACAAACCATCCTTCAAATGTAAGGTTCAACTCCACGGATTGAGGATCCAATGATGAGTTCATGAACTACAACTGTTGAACTTCCATAACCCGATTAGAATTCATAACACACTCAACAGTAATGATTTTGAAATTATCACAAAATTTGCCCTGCTTATATCTAGAAATATCTCTTAGATCCCAAATTAGAATGTGTAGGAAGCTATGGGTAAAAAACATCTATGTGCCTATTTATATAAAAAAATCCCATGATGGCCACAGACATGTGCAATATTATATGTCAATCTATTTAGGAAATTATCTTCTTGAATTTTGACCATAAATGGAAGATCACAAGTATACAAACACAACAAGTTACCATTACCTTCTTCCCCTTGAGGTTAAGTATTTTTTTCCTTGATGTGATATTATCTCTGCACAAATACATCTCATTACATATGGAGGATATCATGTCAATGTTGAATGGTAAACTAACAACTAAATCAACACCAATATAAGAAATGAAATTTTTTGTTTCCCTATTTATCATACCATGGACCTTGTCTAGAAGAAAACCATTTGTCAACTTATTTCCAATAATCATGTCATATGCATTTTCCAATACAATCATAGTTGGCTGTTATATCTAAATCCAATTAAAATGATAGAAATTTATTTAGTTGGATTATAAATTGTCCCATTGTTGCTTACCTTGAGACCACTATCGGATGTGAGGTGACATGTCTTGGTTCCTTATAGTTGACCCAGGTGCTCCAACCAATGAATCGTATCATCATTCATAATATTTTCCTTATACTCGTCTAAGTTCAATTCATATTTTTTCTTGTCCATTTGTATGGGATAGTGAAATTATCATCAATAAAAATATTTAAATTAGAAACTCTATCCGTATAGATCTCAAAATATCACCTGGATTCCACGCCATTATGCACAAATTTTTTTGAGACAAAGGATCTATCTTCACTCCTTTACCCTTATTACAATGATGGATAAACTGAAATAGATATGTGTTATCATTCCCATATCTTGAGCTGAAATTATAATTTTTCTTACCCTCTTTGGCTGAAGTAAGCACTTTTTGAGAGATTTATTTCAACATTAAATCAACTAAATTTTTTTCTTTAATTATATACTTATCAACATGATTATTTTGAAATTTAGTCTTATATGGTAGTGGATCACTAGTTTGTTTGCTTTCTTTTAGCTATGGTGCTAGATTTTCTTCTTCCTTCAAAATTGCATTCTTAGGATTTTTTCTTGACCTCCTTCTTAGAAATATTTTGAGGTTTTTGTTCCGCCTTCTCTTCTTCATTATTTAATCATCCATTTCTACCTTCTTTGATAATATTCAATAATTCTTCAATGACAAAGTCTTAATTTTCATCATGTGTGGTAAGTGTAGACACTTAAACTTAACAACCTATCCTTTGACACCGTTAATCTTGACATTGCACACTTGTATGGAAAAATGCACTCTCCTTACTCTTTCTTAGCACACCCTAATAGTAATTCATGTGATTTATTTCCTTTTGACACCTCTTTTTTGATAGTTTATAAAACTTAATTGCACAAAATACATATAGAAATATCCATACTTAGGCCCATAAATTCAAACTATTTTTTTTTCTCTCCTTTCCAAAACTGGAAGTCTCTTTCAGGATGTGAAAATATACATACTGACCTACCATATGATTTTGGACTGATATGTTACACGTTAATTATTTCAATTTCATCACCTTCATATGAACAAACACATCCCTTTGATATATCTTTCATGTCTTAACACCCTTTGAAATCATATGTAAGCAAGTAACTTATAGCATGTTTAAGGGACTTGACACTTTATGAACTCCTCATGCAAAAGCTAGCACTAAAGGAACTTAAAGATCCCTAAACAATGAAATAAATCATGCACATTCATTATGGAAGCACCCTAAACTAGTCTCAAGTATCCTTCCAGGTTTAGGAGTCTTAATTTTCTTCATAAAAGCAAGCAAAGTGACCCTTCCCAAGCATTTGAGCAAGTGTGAGACTCAAGTAAGGCATTATAAAAGCATGGTTTTCAAATTATAATTGCATTACAATAGATATCATATGCTAGGAGAATGATGTGTACTTTGAGCCCTCTTTGGAGTAATTCATACATCAATGGTGCACAAGGGTTCCCACAACCCAACTAACTTTATTTTGCAGGGAATTCTTTCACTACAAGGGTTTGAGTAGAGTTTACAAAGTCATTTTGAAGGTAAGCGAAGAAGACCAACATACAATGAGACACATTTATAGGAAATAAAATCACTCTTGAAGTTTCAAACCCATATTTAAAGAAGTTTCAAGATGATACAGAAGGTCAAGAATATACAAACACTATTGACTAAAGTATATGGTTTTGGTTAGGCTCAATTTTAGATCACAATTTCAGAGACAAAATTTTTATTTCTATATCTACTTGTTACAACACTCAAATCACCAAGACTCCTCTAGATCCACATAGAATTACCTAAGTGCACTCCCTCTCTTATGATTTAACTTTTTTAGGTCATTCGTCACTTTGAAAATTGTTATTATAATTGTGTTGTTAATGTTGGAAACTAGTTAAAACAGAATAATCACTTGTAACATTATTCATCCTTTTTATGTTTGTTAAATAATACATTCTAAATTTAAAAAGGGTGAAACCTTGAATCTTATGCAGAATTTTTTTAATGATCCTTCTTCCTCCTCTTCTAGGCTCATGCCTCCTTTTTAAGTTATAGAAATCTCAAAGGGTTATGTCATCTTGAAATTTCAGGATTAGATTATAATATTATTCACAGTAGGCCTCATAATCAATTCTGAGTTTTCATATTATTCTTCTAAAAAAAAATTCTTCAACCCTTTTATATCCAACTGTATTTTTATTGATGTCACTAAATCTTACATGTTATTTTGATACTCTTCAAAATGTGTGTCCATTCTATCTTGAATTTGTTATATCAAATCCATAAAATGATCTCTTTAAGTGTAGACATCAAAATTAGGTTACCCTAATCCCCACACACACCTATGCACCCTAGGACACCCCCTTCATAATTCCACATGGTCAATTTACCTATATATTGACTTGCATTTACCATCTTACCACCCATAACCACTTGTAACCACAAAAAAAACATAATCAAAACAATCCTAACATCCCAAAAAAAAAAACCCACAATCCTAAACAACCTTAAACCATCATAAACTCCAAAAATCCAGTAAAATGGAATGGTTAAAACCAAATTAAACCATTTTCCTCAAAAAAGACAAAAATCAAAACTGATTCCCGTAATCGGCACCGATCGGTGTGGATTCAGTTGAAATGACACTGATCCTATAAAAGGTGGCTCAATCCACTACACAAGGATCCAAAAATTTTATAGGTAATAGGCCCAAGCTTTCAAATTCATGCATTAACCATTCTATAGATGTGAAGTGGCAAGAATCTCCTGTTGTCTTGCATTCCCTTTAGAGTAATATTCTTCATCAACTGGTCATTCAAATCACCTCTATTATTAAGGTATGCATTCGATCTAGATTTAAAAATCCCTTTTTGTATTGGTTCTTAGTATTCCCTCCCCCATTTGAGTATTTAAGTCCTATACATTCTCATTTTATCATTCCCTCTAAAAATTATCCATGTTAATCATTTGTAATCTTGTACATACCAATCGAAATTGATCCATATGATTGCCACCTATCTATAATATCGACATCGATATCAATTAGAAACTTCCATTTTTCAATAATAACACATTTCAATATAGTTTCATAATATCTCGTAATCATGGATAATGCTCTTTTATTTTTTAAGATGGTATTTCTGTTAGATGACCATTCTAGGAGCAACTTATGAGACTAACACCATTTATGACCTACACATAGATGGTCAACCATTCATGTGGGAGAAATATGATATCAAGCACGAGCTAATCCTATGCATCATCATCCTCACACCTAATCTGTATGACATTCCTGAGAAGTTAAACATTCTCCTCGAACACATTGAAGATTCCAACCTCTACTACGACAATGTTTTCAACGCTCCCCAACCTACCATCAAGGATGTTGATTGAGTCTTCACATCCACACATTACATATCCATAATTTTTCATTCATATCATCTTATATTATCTACAATCTTATCATTATCTCCAGCTTAATTATCTAAAACTGAGTTGACACTTGTCAAAGGAATCCCTTTGGTTCTTGGGATTGGACTTTTCCAAGAAACTCACCTCATTATCATCTAATATCTCTCTTGTTAAGTTGTTTAAGTGTGTGCAGGTTCTCAATTATTTAGAAGAGGATATTCATGCACTTGTTTGGATACACCTTATTTTTTCATCATCCACATAGGTATCATTAAACCCTGTCATTTCTGAGTTTTAGTGGTTTGTTTCATATAGTAAAAATTAAATCCTAAAATCCATTAAAACATCTGGCGTACTTGGTGGGACCCTATCCCTTTTGATTAAATTCTACATTTATATAGTAGAACCCATTTTTCTTTATTTCTTGCACGTTAGCTAACTTTTCATACCAAGTTCCTTGGTGTCTTCCTGGAAGATGTAAAATAAAAAAGTAGTATATGGAGAATAGAGTAATTTCCCTTTTCTCTCATTTATATTATCCTTTTAATCTGTTATTAGCATTGCATTTTGTGTGTTGTCCTCATCAAAAGTGAATTTTTCCTTTTGGACTTAAAACAAATTTGCATTCTCATCCCTTCCTGATAATCTAGTTTAATTAGGCATTAAAAGATATGTTCATCACTTCCCCTCACACACTACTAAAACCACTTATAGTCAAATTTACATTATAAACATCCCCTCCCGGGTCTATCTACTTAGATTTCATCACCAAGGGGGAAGCCGACTCAGTGTTCTGGATGAGTATAAATCATTTGTGGGTTGTATATCGGATAATCACCCGAAACCCTTATCGTTGCAGGACTGTGAAGTAAGGAGTAGGCCCCAATATCATGCCTCATATTGACACCAACATAGATTCAGGCCTCTTGTACCTTTGGGTATATTGAGGACTCCAACTTAAACATACATGAAACCATCCATAGTGTTCCTAATTCTTAGTACCTTCTACAAGTTGTCTTTTCTTTTCACACATTTATAAAATTATTCAAGATATTCAAAACATTCTTGTTAATTGTGTTGTTTACATTAAAAAAGTATCTTTAATTTATTGTGTGCTTATTATCTCATGATTCTAACTAGACAATAGTCTTGTATTAAGAATAGTACATATATTTCAAACCTACTACAACAATCCATAAACAAAACTCAAGAATCACCACACTCTCCCAGTGTTAGATCAGACACATCATAAATTCATGATTCAACCCCCCACAGTTCTTTGTTAGTGGAGATCCTACATTCAAAGAGATTTTAGACACCAATTGTTTCATCCTTATAAGTTACCTTGCTTCATGGGCCATCCGGATTCCCCATCATAATCCAAAACCCTAACCACCTATTAGTACCATTACTTATGACCACTCCAGACTCATCGAACCCACATATCAATCGATCATCAAACAAGACTCTCCTTATCATGCCCCTGGTCATATAGAAACATCCGCACCCAACTTATCAAAACTTTTGGTCATCTTTGAAGTTAACACTATCTAGTCACAAAACATGGTTACCCAACAAGGGTCCCTATTATCTATCGCTTCAGCTATCTCTCAAAGTGAACGTCCTCATACGACTAGCTCATTATCTATAGTTAGTCATTTGGCATCCACTTCTCCTCCTCCCTTGACATGATCCTTTAGTATTCCTCATTCTATGAGTTCCTCAGTCACGTCCCAACTCATTGTATCCCAACAGTCCTCATCCACAATCCAAAACATAGTTGCATCTATCCCTACGTCCTTACCGCCTATTAATACGAGTGTTATCACTAGCACTTGTCCCCTCTCCCAACCACCACCCACTATTTTTTTCCCGCAATACAGTTATGTTCCCCCTCAACAAAATCCATAACCTGCGGAGGCCTTTCTCAACACTTCTATCCCTCAACCTTATCATTATATCCAGTCTTCCTCATAGTTTTTAGTTTCCCAAAAAACTTAAAATATACCAAATATCCTTCCCCATTTTTAAAACCTTCTTTTACCATATTAACAACAAAAATCAAATCCCCTTATCTATAGACAAGAGTATTCTTCCACAACACATGTCCAACCCCCTTAGAATGATCTTATTGGTGCTCAATTTAATTTCACCCTTTTTGTTCAAAACGTCTCAGTCCACATGGTTTGAAGTTTTCTCTTTCTCCCTGTATTGATGCGTGAAATAGTTTTCCTTCATTTGGTTGCCATGGTTAGTCCTTTCCTTTGGTTAAGGATCACATTGAGTCCAACTATTGTTTTCCATTTCTTTGTCCATGAGAAAGAATTTTTAATTTGGGCATGAATTCGGGGTTTCTCCTTCCTTCTATTTTTCCATAGTCATGTCTTCCTTGTCAATTTTTGTCCCAACATCCATGGAAACATGTTCCTTTTTGATTGGATGCAACCCAACAGGTCTTTTTAGTGAAACTTGTCACTTTTTTCACATTTGTAAAAAGTACCAAATTGGCCCCGCGGCCCCAATAGTATCTAATTGGTTATTCAACAAACATGAAGTGGCAGGGAAAAATTCTTACTTTGACCCCAAAGATGGACACGTGGATTTTTTTCAAGACAAAGGCGGAGAGGTAGATCATCGAAACATTTCGAAAATTTTTCCTTTTTGTGAAATAGGAGCAAAGTTATGAATTGATCCGCAACCCTGCAAGGGACAAGTGATGTCACATGTTTGAGTCAGCATTTGAAAATTCAAACTGGGGAAGTGGGTCAGTAGAGCACTTTGGAGTTTTAAGGATTTATTTACAAATGATGTAAAGGTATAAAAGTGAGTTACGACTCCAATGGGGCCCACATCAAAAGTTGGAAGTGGAGAGGCGGGTCATCGGAGAATTTTGAAATTTTTTGGCCCATGTCAAACTTAAATATTTTTCACGTGGAGGTTCTGCACTCATTTGAGGATTCACCTCTTAGTTTGAACTTTGGAGTTGCGCTAAGGAGACATGTGGAGGTTTCCACTAGCCCTACCCATACTTAGACTTTTCTTCAAGCGACCAGTGTAGCTTTGTCAGACCATGGACACGTGGAGGGCCTATGCTCATTTGAGGATCCACCTCTGGGTCCTACCTTCACAGTTGTGCCAAGGAGACATGTGGAGGCTTCCACTGGCTCCTCTCTATACTTAGACTTCTCAAGCAACTTTCTAAGGCCTAAGACACGTGGTGAGCCCGCACTTGTTTTGGGTCTCCACTTTTGGGATCCATATCAAAAATGTATTGAGGAGACACGTGGAGGCTTCTGCTGAATCCTTTTTTATATTGAGACTTGTTCAATGGCCGAGGAAACTTTCTTGGGCCCAGGGCATGTGGAGAGCTTGTGCTCATTTGAGTTCCTGCCTCTAAACTTCATCTTTGAAGTTTCGCTGAAAAAACACATGGAAGCTTCCATTGGGCCTTCCCATACTCTAAATTTTTAGCAACCGATGCAATTCTATAGGGTCCTGAACACGTGGAAGGCTCGCGCTTGTTTGGGAACCTGCCTCTGGACTTCACCTTTGCAGTTGCACCAAGGAAACACATGGAGGCTTCCATTGAATCCTCTTTGCACTTGGCCAACTTAGACTCATAGCGCATGAATGTAGGCATCCATGCGAGGGCACTCATTTCTCAAGGTGTATTCTCAAGGGTGAAAAGGATTGCTTGTCAGATCTATCCATATGGAGCCACCTAAAAATGATTTAAAAGGGTATTTATCACATGATAGAATGAAAGAATGATTAAGAATTTTGTCAAAAATTATGATATGGTATTCCTGTCATAGTTGAGGGTCTGAGAAACATGATTAGTTCATGATTTATCCACCTGGAAGCTTTGGGTGTAAATTTGTTAAACATCACTTTTTGAGACAAATTTGTAACAAGCAAAGGATTCCTCCAATATTCTTCTTTTTGGGGGGGGTAATTTGGGATGAGTGAGTGAGTGAATTATATAAATGTAATCAGAATACTCTTGCAAATGGTCAGAGATTAAATTTTTTGAGAAATTTTGAGAGAAACTATTATCCCGAGAGGCCGTCTGAGAGACCAGTTCATTTCCCTATGTTTTTAGATTCAATCTCATCAAGGTGGTTTCAAGTGTACAACCATTGAAAAGATCTGAGATTGTTTAAGAAACTTTCCCCTGCTGATGAATCTAATGAACTTTGAATGACTATGTTGATCATGTACATTATTGTGTTTGCTTTTATTTCAGAATAGTTTCAAATATTTTTACTTGTTCCTATTGCAATCTTATGTTAAAATATCTCTGAGTCACACAAGATCTCATCCGTGTGTCATATTGTGGCATTTGCAATTTCATTATGAGAAGAGCCTTCATCTAGTAATGAAATAAACAATTTAAAATCACTTTACTCTCACTATGTTGATAAAGATTGTTTGTAAGACTATGAGTGTATCTTAGGTGTGACGAACTAGGGATTCCTAGCATTTAATTGAGTCTTTAGCATGAGCCTTTGTATCGAATTCTTGAAGAGTGTGTGAAATCGTGAATCTCTGGGACTCCATTGATGCACACCTTCTGGTTGAAGGAATATCTTGGCTATTCTAAAGCATTTTATCTGTGAGTTTTTCAATTTCCGTAAAGGCTCTTAAAGATATGGTATAATCTGTTCTATCTTGCTTAACTTCCCACCAATAAATTTCTCAAACAACGAGTCCTACATGAACTACCCCTGTTTATACTATGTATCCAAAAATGAATAAATTCCATTGCTAAAGTATGCAAGGACAATCAGGATTCAATTACTTTCTTTAGTAACCCAAGCCTTTGTCTAGGAAACATCTCCACTCTCTAGTGTGACAACTTGTGAGAGTTAGATTATGTTGTATTAATCATATTTCCTCAAGGTTCTCATTAATATTGTGCAAGGAAGGAGCTCTCAATGTCCTTCACTGATGTGGGTTATAGAACGGATCCTCTCACCCTGGTTAAAGAAACAACCTAAAGTAGTGGGGGTAGATCAAGCCCTCAGTGAGGTGTTATCCATTTCTTCGACACCCGAGTGACAAAGAGTCAGAAGAATCTCATCCTCAGCTACAAAATGACTCATATCATGGTCTATCTATCCCTAAGCATCCTGCTAGTTCCGTGATGCTGCTCGGCCCCCGCGGGATAATCAATTTGGATACCAACATATCCCATTCAAACCTTAAAGAATAGAATCACAAGCCTAGAATCTTCTACCATGGGACCCATAAACATATTATCTTATGAACAAATCTATAACAAACCCATCAATCCAATAATACGTTTCAAACCATACCCTCCACATTGGGAACTTCTAAAATTCACCAAATTTTATAGAAAATAAGATCCACAACAACATCTAAAACCATCACCTGATAACCCATTAAGAAAATACATATCCTCCTATAATGAGTCTCCTTTCTGCCAAATTAATACCATCTGCATAACCACGAGAACTCATGCCCAAGATATAAAATCCTAGACTCAAGAAAGGCCTAAGATATCCATCTCTGTAACCCCCACTGAATCGCTCAATCCACCATCTTCTAGAGCCAAGGTATTCATCATTGCATCCCCTCAAACTCAATTCATGACATCCATACAAAAAAACATTCTTAAACAGTTACATCAAGCACCCATAAAGATGTCCCTCTATGAACTAATCCAAAATTACCCTCAAAATCAACAAACTATGATAAAATCTCTCTAATCTATCTTGATACAATCAGACGAACCTCAACCATTTGCCAAATTTTATGGTGCCTTAAAAATTTATGTAGCCATCGCATTTAACCACTCCAGGATCCCATCGTTATATCCTAAAGACCACAATCTCCACCATTAAACACTTCCCAAATTAATGAACCCTTATTAAAAGAGTCATGATTGACAATGGGGCCAACATCAATATCATCTCATCCAACGCTTTCAAATAAATTTATCTACCTAGAACCGTTGTGGCTCAGTTGCAAACCATCCAACATGTTTTCAACGATATTGTCCCCCCTAAATTGGGTAAGGTAATCCTACATATCAAAGTAGGTTTAAAATTCCTCCATGAAATCTTTTACCTTATGGAAGGTCAATTTCAATATAATATACTATTAGGACATCCTTATATATACATTATGTGTTGTGTCCTTTCCACCTTACATCAGTGCTTGAAATACGAACATGAAAGTAAAATTTTTATGTTTCCTATTGATCCTAACCAATTTAAAGCATGTCTTATGACCTATAGGAAAAATTACATGTTTCTTCCCTTACAAATCATTATCTCTTCAGAGCAAGCTTCCATGGGTTCCTTCGTCCCCGTGTCTAAATTACATGATGATCAATCATTTGATGATATGATGAAACATTTGTCATTGGGGGAGTATCGAATCCTAGTTCTCAATTCAATACCTACACCAAAAACAAATGGGATACCTAATAAACAACATCTCTACGAGCCTAATGTTAGCAATATCATTTCCTTTTGTCCTCCATTTCTTCAAACACAATTTTTTTATGGAGGCATCAATTGCTCGTCTTCACACCTAAAAAATAAACCACATGCTAAACCATTAACCTTAGACATCTCTTTCCTATATAAGCATCAATTTTCCCAAACCTACATCCATCATTGTGTGTGGAAGGTTTTTGTCCTAGCAAGATATGAGAAAGATACACATGAGATACCATTTGAAGATTTAAGAAAACATGGACTCAGCTTCAAACAACATTCCTCGAATCCACCACCACCGGTATCAAAATCTAAACCATCATTTTCATTATTATCAGACACTCTTTTTGACATAGACAACACCATATCCATCCCCCATAACATTTTTTAATTAATACAATCACACTTGGACCATTGACTTACTTGGCTACTGACATAACCAAGACCCCCCACTAGTATTACCTAATATGATAGAAGAGGATTCTCCCACTATCCATGTTCTCTAATGTCAATACAATAATTCTTGAAATTCTGGTCAATATGAAATTCCATATTCATGCCATGACTCATAGGACTCAGGATCTTTCCTATGGTTTGGAGGTTGTAGCTAAAAATCATGGTTTGAGACTTCCTGAGAAAGCCAAAGTGGAGATGCCTAAGTGTTGTGTAGGTTTCTCTTCCTCCTCCTCACCACCCCATATCGAATTTGAGGTGGAAGTTCTAGCAAAGAAGTTTCCTAGTGGTGACATGGAGTTGTGATCTCTCATCAAGGTTTTTTGTTGTGTTATGGTGGGAATATTACTCTTGATGTTTTAGTCTGCTTGGTTCCCAATTTTTTCTCAAATTTTTATGAATCAATGTATATAGTAATTAAATAGATATGTATTAATTTGTATCTTGATATGTAGATGCATGATAATGTGCCTATAACTTTTCCTTATAGTACATAGATGATTGTATATATCATAGACTAGTTCAGAATTTTTTTTGTAGGCCAAGGCCTTCTCCCTTGGGATCATAAGAAAAAAAAATGTTGAGACATAATGCCATCGTAACATATATATGTGTTGAATATTATTATCTTCATAAAACCCTACCACTCGACATGTCCACACTCCTCAAAAAATCCACCATTGACATTAATATAGGAACATCACAAGAGCCAGATATACTTAAATTTTGTCAAGCTTTGGACCCTCAAGAGATTTTTGATTTCACCATCTTCTTATCCAATCATAGTGAAGCCTTCGCATGGTATTATAGGGATGTGCCTAGAATTGACCATAATATTGTTTTCCATAATATTGTCACCATCCCCAATGCTAAACTAGTGAAGCAAAATCTTTGTAAAATGCATCCTCACTTAGCATTACTGGTCAAAGAAGAACTTCAACAGGTTCTCCCCTCCCCCCCTCTCATCTTTTCCTTCCCCCTTCCCCGTCTCTTTCTTTTACCCCTTTTTCCTATCTTCCCCCTCTTTTCTTTCTTTTTATCTTTTTTCCTTCTCTCTCCTTTCTTTTTCTCCCCCCCCCCCAAGAAGAACTTCAACATGTTATTTTAGCCAATTTCATCCTACCCATCAATTATCCACAATGGTTTTGTAACATATTACATGTAACCAAGTCCTTTGGTAAATTACATATCTGCACAGACTTTTGAGACCTTAACCTCACCTGTCCAAAATATGGTATCCCCTTACCAAACATTGATTAGGTTTTTGACCTAACGACATACCATGAAATTTTGTCTCTTATGCATGGTTTCTATGGCTATAATAAAATCCTCATTATACCAGAATATCGACATAAGACATCTTTTATCACTTTGTGGGGAACCTTTTGTTACATAATAATGCCCTTTGGCTTAAAAAATATAGGAGCAACTTACCAGCATATCATGGCTTATATATTTCAGAACCTCATCCATAAAACTATAGAAGACTATGTAGATGACCTCTTAGGTAAGTCTAAACACCAAAAGGACCATGTTTTCATCTTGGACGTAATTTAAAACAATTCTTCCTTAAACTTTATCCTATTAAATACGTGCTTGGGGTCCTAACCAAGAAAAATTTAGGATTCATAGTCTCTACCAAGGGATTTGCAGTCAATCCTTCCAAAATCAATGCCATAATATAAATTTATCCTCCATATAATGTTAAACAGCTCCATAACCTGCAATAAAAAATTTAATAAATTTTTCATTTCATCTCTCAATTATCATATTGATGTTAGCCCTTCCATCACCTCCTTAGAAAGGAAATCAATTTCAAATGGGATGATAATTTAAAAAATGCCTCTGATTCCTTTAGATTATATCTCCTACCATCGTCAGTGATCATAGATCCACATGAAGGGGATCCTTTCTATCTATATATCTCTTCCACCGATCATGCCTTGGGGGTTATGTTGTCACATCGAGACAAGCTAGGTAGGGAACATGTCATTTATTATATAAGTTCTATCCTTTAGGATTATGAAACATGTTATTCAGAAGTAGAAATTTTTTATTTCGCCTTATACTTCACAACTTCAAAAATTCATCATTACTTCCTCAATCACAAAACCTATGTAGTCACAAGTGTTAATCCACTTAAATCAATGCATTCTAAGTCATATCACAATGATCACATAACTAGATGGCTTATGCTCATGACAGATTTTAATATCGAATTCATCTCTTAGAAATCCATTAAAGGGAAAGCTATTAGTGATCATATCGTAGTAACTCCCCTTTCCAATAATCAAACTCCTTGTGAACAATTTTCTAAAAAATATATAAATATTCTTAACCATGATAATACTCCTCTCAAAATTACCTTATTTTTTGACAATTCTAAATACTGACAGGGGGTGTTCTGGAATAGTCATAATACCTCCTTGACAGAATCCTATTCCACTATATTTCAAATTAAATTTTGAGTGCATAAATAAAATGGCTGAATACGAAGCCCTCATCATGAGTCTTGAAACCACTGCACTTCTTGGCATAAGTATCCTTGACATCTATGGTGATTATCAACCCATCATCAATCAAATCAAGGAAATATATCGATGTAAAATTGAGACCCTAAAAAAATATGAAATCATCATTGA
Organism: Taxus chinensis; assembly: GCA_019776745.2. Taxonomy (NCBI): domain Eukaryota; kingdom Viridiplantae; phylum Streptophyta; class Pinopsida; order Cupressales; family Taxaceae; genus Taxus; species Taxus chinensis. Next base: position 479,678,731 of record CM034152.1, on the reverse strand, counting down.
TAACCTGTTGAAATCCTTTGATCATTATTAAATCCAAACAACTCCACGCTTATCTAATAAATTTGTACATACCATGACATCTCTCGCATCCCTCATTCCTTTATATTCAGATGATTCCAAACTCTTCATTTTGGTACAAAAACTTGATCAACCATCTTATATCAACACTAATCTTCCAACCATCTATCATATAGTTGATAGCCAATCTAACATTTGGTACACTCAAATACATGAATGCCTCTCCCTAAACAAGATACCCTTGGACCTACCTAGAAATGATAGGAGATCCTTCCAACAAAGTGCATCTCGCTATGTTATATTAGAGGATATACTTTACAAAAGAGTGTTTGACGGCCTTCTCCTTCAATGTCTTAAATCTCTAGAGGCTCGCCAAGATATTCGAGAAGTCCACAATGGAATATGTGGTAGACACTTTAATGACTTGGTCATTTCCAATCCTACGCTTAACTATGGTTGTTTTCAATATGTCAAAAAATGCATCAAATGTCAACATGCTAATATTTCGTACATCCCCAGTCATGCTCTTAAACCAACTCAATATTTGTGGCTTTTTTCACAATGGATACTTGACCTCATTAGCCTTATTAACCCTCAATCATCCTAATGACATAATTCCATCATCATGACTACTAAATATTTCACAATATAGGTGGAATATATCCCTATTATATCCACTTAAAGTAGGTAAGATCATTGATTTCATCCATCATCACATCATCTATCGTTTCGACATCCCTCATAAAATCATCATAGACTTGATGGTAAATCATTTAAAAATAAAAAATTTCAAAAACATTATGACACCTACAATATCAAACTCAGTTTCTCCACACTGTACTATCCACAATCTAATGGCCAAGCCGAAGTGTCTAATAAAACCCTCAACAAGATCCTGACCAAGTTCTTTGATATGGAAGGTAAAGATTGACATCTCTAAATTCCATTTATATTATGGGCTTACCGAACTAGAATTCAAACCCCTACGAATACTAATCCTTTCTCTCTATTTTATGGAACTAAATTCGTTCTTCCATTTGAAGTCCAAATTCCATTTCTACACGTTTCTCTTAAGTATTTCATCCCTAAGGAAGAATGTTGCCAAGAACACGTATCACAACCTGAATTTTTAGATGAACACCAATTTACCATTGTCAAACATATTAATGTCTATCCAGAACAAATCAAATGCACATATAATAAACATATTAAAGAACGTGAATTTAACATTGGTGATCGTTTCCTTAAATAAAATCAACATGTTATAAATATGGAAAATAAAATAAACTTGGTAATTTTGCTCCAAATTATATTGGAACATATATTATGATATTTATTGGAATCTCTTGATGGGAAACCTGAAAATATCACCTTAATTCCTTTCACTTGCGGCCCTTCTATTGTTAACATATCTACTTACATGACCTTAGGCCAAACTAAAGATCCCCAATTCTCAACATCCACCAATCCTCTTACTCTAGTAATGATTTATAATTATGTGGTCTCCCATTACTATATCCACTATGACCTTAAATATGGGCACCATGTCCTTTCTCATAGCATATTCCACATGGACAAGTCTCCTTCGTTATAGTAAGCTTGCGATTTAGGCGTCGTCATTCGACCACCAAGAAAAGCGTAGGTAACAAAAGAAAAAGCGTCTTTATCCTCGTTGTTGACAACGACCGACCACGAAGAATTTAGAACCCCGAATACAGGCAAAGGGGAGGAGAAGGCGACTTTCCAAATGAGGCAATAGGCGAAAAACAGCCGTCCGAAAAAAAGCACACCCGAGGTAAGGGAAGGAACAGGAAGGGAAGGAGCACACCGAGAGGGAGGAGGGAAAAGAGCCGATTGAAAGACGGAGCCCCCATCACGAGGATAGTGGGCAAGGGATACCAAAGAATCTCTATCAACGCCCAAAAGATATTTTTCCGTTCCCCCCCTCCCAAGAACAGAGAGAGCCACCGCCCACCGTGGAGAAATCGGGTAAACCCCCAGACCCACCCCCCTCACCCCTATATCGCCCACTTCCCTCTATTCTTTTTTTCCTAAGAGACCGTCCTTCCGAACATGACCAATTCAATATAAGAAATCTATCCCAGCTTTCTATTTTTTGGGTTTTCTCAACCCGACTCATAGCTGCCCTCCCCGACTCCACCCCGCTCCTTTCATGACACCAACCCTCCCCAAACCGGAATAAATCTACTCTCCTCCCTACCCAGGAGAACCTTTCACATTTCACCCCCATGTGATAAGAGAAACACCCAGAGAAATTGAAAAGCCTTCCCCCCCCCTTCTCCCCGCCCGGGTTGGCCCCCGCCCGCCTGCCGGTCGCGATCTTTTAAGAATTTTTCCAGCCCCCCCCGTCCCGATCGCAGCTTCCAGAGGCAGGATTGGAACAGAAACCAAATCTTGCCACTGTCGATGAGCAGACACCAGAGGGGACGCCCCGAATTATATAGACCGGTCACCTCCCGGCTAAAGAACTACCAAAAGGACAAGACCCCCATTCCTGGAGTTGGCCCCATAACCAGCATCCATCGAGGCCGTGGGTAAGAAGGGAAACCCCGGCAGCCCCCCCTCCCCCCCCCCCCCCTCGGGTACCCCTTTTAACCCCAAAAGAAACCAAAGGAGGGAGGAGGTGGGAAGCCAAATTGTTAGGTGCGACAAACCCATTTGGAGAAAACTGGGATCCGCACCTCCCAAGTAAGAAACGACCGCAAAGAGATACGCATCTTAGAGAACGCGAATTCTTTGTTTGAACACTCACATGCTACAGAAGGAAATGGAGCATCTTTCTCCTGCACCCCAACCACACAATTCCTAGCCATCGATCTAATTTATACAAAGCAAAGAGGCCGTACCATTGCAAAACCCATTCCACGGAAGATTTTCTTTAGGGGTGATCAATTGCCTTGCTGCAAATTAAAAACCATCATCAGCCTCCATCCCTACACAAAGAAATTCAAAATGAAATCCAACGGAAGTTAAAACAGCATATTTTCCTTGGTTATTTCCATTCTCCTCAATTTTATCATCCATTGTTACGAGGGCTAAACTCCAGAGGGAACCTTTACAATTCCCCGACCGCTGAACCATACCCCCCCCCCCCTGCTACTTCCTATACACATTGAAAAATCGCAACAATACTACCTCCAATCACCCAAACCATAATACCTCATCCCCAGACCCACCAAAGTTCCTTTATTTAATCATAAAGGAGACTCCACATTCTTTGTGACCACTTCTACTAGTGACCACCGTCTACACCACTAGCCACCTCAGAGGACACCAACAACCAGTCGGTAAACCTAAACAGACACCCCCGGCTCTCGTGTGGTTACACACAGCCTGAATAAAGACCTACCCACCGAATTTTATCTCACCTCTTCACTGTGATATACCCAGCCCTTTCCTTAGACCTTGCAGAGGGACCAATAACCCATCATTGACCTTTGGATTTAATTCTAGCGTAGCCGGTTAGATTAGATCTATTTCTTATGTGTTTTTAAGTGAGAGATACTAAAATCATTTTAACAGCACCATAGGATTTCCTTTGTTTATAGCATTGATTTTTAAAACTGGACTTATCAGCCATCTAGGAAGTATTCCACACTTTCCTGGATCTATTTTTCTATAGGATATGCTAGGCAGTCACACTAACCATATTGTTTAATCCCTCTGGGGTCTTGTTTTCAGTTACAGGAGTTCCTCTAGCCAAAAGGAACTCTCAGATCAGTTGTGGTTCAGAAGTCAACGCATTGTGGAAACAACCATCAACTGACTCTTGAACAGGTATTGCTCATATGCCTGTTACCCTTATCTATTTTTCAACATTTTAAGAAAACAATCGAAGAAAAAACGGTAAAACATTTGGCATTGCCAAGTGGGACGTGGGACCCCATCGGGGTTCCTTGCCATTTCTTCATTCCTAGTAAAAAATGGTGTGTGTTGTTTTACCTTCTAAATAGTGCACCCTAATTTTCTTCTTTGCGTAATACACCTCCTCTACTCTATTACTCTAACAGGAAAATTCTCTGTGGTCCGTGTAATAAAAGGAATCATTTCTTATGTTTTCTGAGTGAGTTGACAGAGCATCCCTCTTCCTCTTAAATCTTATGGTGTCATCAATTTCAATTTTCAATTTGGGTTTAAAAAACAAGTGCATTCCTTTCCGCCTTTATTGTATTAGCTAACATTTAAGGCGGCAACATATTATTGGAAGTCTGACCACGGTTGCTGGTTGACAAAACAAATCTCGTAGAAAAAGCACTCTTATCCTTTTTCTTTATCGAGTCTTACCAAACCACATAAAAATTCAAAATACCTTACATTCTTAAACAACCCCTACTAGAATAAGTGTAAGTGATCACACGCTTCATGACACAGTGCGCACCCAAGCTCCCTACTCTTTGCGTCATGCCTTTAGGAGCAAAGCTCACCCCCATAGGTACATACCCAAAACTCAACTTAGTATACCATGTATAGGAAGCATCCTCCACCAAACTCTATTCTCAATCATGTGGCAGTCCCTAAATTAGCCATAGCTAACCAAAAATAATGAAAAAGGCAATCCTTAGATCAACATTTTCTTAGTGTTTTTCTTGGCTTGCATTTTGAGGTGAGAGATCACGTTCATCACTTTTTTTATTCATCCTTGCATACTCCTCATCATAGCTGGTGTATTCCGGCTTCACCTAAGTGTGCCTGGGCCATATCATCATCATTCCTAGAATTCTGGGTCTGATTCTACATTAGATTTTAATTCACAACCACTTTCTTTCATCATTGTTTCAATTTCACAGTAACTGTCATCGATTACCTCTTACCGCTATCGGTTATACCCAACTGACATCAGTTCCAAGTCCTTTTGCTAACCTACTCAAAAGGAAATTTTTAATTCACTTTCTTCCACTTTTTAAAGTCACTATCATTATTTCCATTGAGGTTTTAAACATCATCAGATTTGGCATACTTGTCACATTTTACCTTCTGCCTGGGTTTTCACTCACTGTCCATCTTCAACAGTAACTAGCAGCGGTTACCCCTGACTGGTGTCGGTTTTCCTTAACCAGAATCGGTTATCCTATTTCACATACTAGCCACCATTTGTTACTACATCCACTTTTTATCACCATATTTACCTATTCATGTTGTTCCTTGTATCATTTACAAAGAAGTAGCCCTACCTAATCAGTACTAGTTCACATGGTGCTAACCCAAAGACAAGCAAGCGCCCTCGTATTCCATGCTAGTTGTCAACCACTCCCACCTATTCCTTCACCACCTTCTATTTTATCACCAGCCATGGATCCCATCCAGCCTACTACTACCGCTACTGGAGATCAGGAGTTTGCACGACTCCTTGACCAGAACCCTGTCGCATTGCAGTTTTACCTTTCCCACTCATCCACTTGAGACACCTCAGGTTAGTTGATACATGAAATACTTGTATCTATCCCCCTGAGTCTTATACCCATTTCTGTATTAGCTATAGCTGGCTTCATGCTTCCCGCATCCACCTTACCTCTAGTCATTTCGCAATTAGGTTCTATACCCGCTATGACTGTCGCATTTGTTACCTCTGTGGCACCCATTACATCCACTGTACACTCGATGACTACCCTAAACACAACCCCATCTGCCCCTAATGTCTCATACATACCCATAGCTACACTCCCACCTCCAGTTTCGGTGACCCCTACCCCATTTCAGAACATGGTTCTTTCCATTCCACAATCATTAGCCCCTATTGCAACTAGGGTTACCATGACCCTTCCACCCCTATATACGTACTACCAACAACCTCCTATTTCATCCATTATTCATTTCGGGTACGTACCCCCTATTTCACTTCCTTCTTCTCCACCACCCTACGTGGTAGCCCCATACACTGGAGTGTCACCCCTATTATATGCCCAAAACCAACCTCCTCATGCTACAAGAGGCATCCAATCATCACAACCCACTAATGACCTAATTAAATTGATGTTGGACAAGATGTAAACATTGGAGGCATCGGTTTGTGGCTCCCACAACACTCTCACCTACGATGAGATTTGTAACGAACCTATTCGACCATCCATTCCTATCCGTTCATACCCTGTGCATTGGGAAATGTCTAAATTCAATCGCTTCAATAGCAAAGAATACCACCAAAAATATTTGCGGTCATTCAAACATGGGTGTTATCTAATCACTCATGATGATGCCTTGCTTTTGAGAACTTTTCCCATGTCCCTCACTAGACCTACATTAGATTGGTATAGTGGGTTACCTAAACACTCTATATTCTCATTCAATTAGGTAGCCCAAGCCTTCTTGGATCATTTCTCTATCAATATCATCAAGAAGGTTACCATGACTGATCTATATTCTACACGTCAGTATGAGGACGAATCTATCACATATTTTGTCACTTGCTGGAGCAGCCTGATCAATCAACTTACCTTCCAACTGCCACAAAATAAACTCATCAAGCTCTTCACATAAGCTTTTGCTAGACATATCTCCCCAACCTTGCAGGTCCAAACCTTCTGAACATTCGATGAGGCATTCACTATGGCACAAAAATTAGAGATTCAGGCCATCGAAGAGAAGAAAATCCAATTACGCAATAAGAATTTAGAATTCAAGTTGAATGATACCTCTTCCTCTTCCAAACCACAAACCAATTATTTAAAAGCTAAGGGCACTGCTAACGCAGTGGTACTCAAGGCCATCCCAACTCACCCGTCGAATTAGGCTACACCCTCATCTAATCTCTCACCTGTCTAGGCTTTTCAATTCAGACGAGAGTAGTGAAAATATACCCCAATTGGGGAACCTTACTCTTCTGTCTTAGAAAATATTATCAAAGCTGGAGCCATCACCCTTCCACCCATAAAACCACACACTGGTTTTGACCCTGCTCACCCCATGCTCGCATGGTATAAGGAATATGATTTCTGTAACTATCATTGAGTAAAGGGTCATAGTGATAGCAACTACATCACTTTCAAGAATATTGTCCAACAAATGCTCAACAAAGGTGAGTTAAATGTGGATAATCCCAACGCCACCCCCAAACAAAATCTACAAATCTTTAAAAAACCATTTCCCAACCATGCCCCTTCATCCAATCAAACCGGTGAGACATCAACTAACGATACCCATACCTGTGAGGTTCACGCTATCTTTAATGAGGTACTTGTCACCTCTCAATTGCCCCACATCCCTTCCATAGAGGAGATCCTATCCTGAAATCATCCTTCCATATTAGAACCAACCTCCTCTATTCCTTCACCCACAGAGGAACACCTTTCATCTCCTTCATCACCTATGGAGGGGTCTTCCACTAACATCGAGACCATCTTGCCCCTGACTTCTCCACTAAGAGAAGATTTACCTACAGTACATCCTCCACCCATAGAGGAGCTCCCATTACCTCCTTCACCCACAGAGGAGCACCCCATTACCTCCTCCACCCATAGAGGAGCTCCCATTACCTCCTCCACCCATAGAGGAGCTCCCATTACATTCTTCACCCACAAAGGAGCACCCATTGCTTCCTCAACCCATAGAGGAGCACCTATCCATTCCTACACTTATAGAGGAGCTCCCATCATCTCCTCCACCAATCATTGACCCAGTTGAGATACCTTTTCCTCTTAGCAAGCATTCTCCATCATCTACCCAAAATCCAACATACCTACTTTTGACTCTCTTACCCCATGGAAGATGAAGCTGGCCAATTCCCCGTCTCTAAGACGCATTTTATGGGAATTCCCATTAGGTCCTCACCAACTCCACCCACGAATGTGCCGTTATCACATTTGGCCGATCACTTAGATTATGTGGATAGGGCTTTACTATACGGGTGTCTCTTACTCCCTATCTCAACACAGATGCAGAGATTCCTTGTTGATACCTCCACTATCTACCCAAACACATTTCGACCCATCAAACAAAATACAACCACTTCTGCCACAACCCCTTCCATGATACATGTTAGTGCTCAAACGAGACCCTTATGCGTAACCTGACCTACATCTAAACCCAAACCCATACCCACAACATTTTCCTCCACTAAACCTATTACCACTTTAGGGGTCACCCCGACCACTAGCCTTACTCATCCACCTATTAAACTAGATTTATCTACATCCTCCAACATCAAAACCACACCTACGCTGACACCTAAACTAAAGAAACAAACTCATCGACCTCATACCCCAACCACACCAATCATGCCCACACTTGTCCCGTCTGCCTTAAAGCCTTAGCTGCACAACATGGTCAAGCACCCTACACCCATCCATAAACTGATAACACAAAAACTCATTCCTTCCACACAAACCTCTAACCTACCCAGGCACACAACACTACTTATACCCACACCTACAGTCTCTTTACCACCAATACCTCCAATACCCTCAACCATTGCTTCACTACCCACCGCACTTCAGTCATTGTCCCTCACACCCCAAGTACGACCCGCGTCGTCTACCTTCACAGCACCCCCATTATCCCCGTGGGTAACTTGCCCTCTTCATCCATATACTTTTCCTTATAAACCACGTACACCCACATCACCTTTACCCAAGAAGGTGCAACCCAAAAACAAAACCTCACTACCCCACAATAAGGTAGTCAAAACAACCACACACCCTCCTACCCATCCATCTACTGTACCCCTACCCAAATAAACATGATCGATACCTAAAACCACACCAACACCTAAAACCATAACTCAACCCATTCCTACTCTTCCAAAAATAGTTCCTTGATAATCAACCACACCTACACCCAAACCCACGTTCACTTCCCATTGTGATCCACTAGCAGGGTCCTATGCCAAAATTTTAACCAACCTCCTCGAGACTTCTGTTATCACATTACCGCCACTCAGGCCTTATGACCCCCTCAAACCCAAGCCAAAAGGGTTTGATGATACTAAAATTTTTGCATACCATCATGTGCTAGGGCATGATGTGGAGAACTGCAAGGCCTTGAAAACTGTCCTTATCCAATTGTGTCCACCAGAAACCAACTTTGATGATGACGACCTTCTTGATGAGGATCCTGCTTCACCGACACCCCATTCCCACACTACCCACTCAACAACCACAACCTCCACCCTCACAGCTCCTAGAGCCACACCCAAGATTTGAAATTAACATGGTTCGCATCAGAGAACTTTCCACGCCACCACCCCAATGTCATTGCGCCCAGCTCACCTCACAAGGTTTTTCTCCTCCAGTAGGTTTTTTCCCTTCATGTCGTTATACCACTCACCCTACACCTTCTCCATTTGCCAACTTCCCTCAAATCAACATGATACATGTCACTACACATGTGCAGAAGGGAAAAGAAAAGGCAACTGACCCACCAACCAATCCTATACCCAACATACCATCTGCACCCATACCTAAAATAACTATCTGCGGCCCCACGTACCCCATTTCTAATGGCATCACACATCGCACCATGCTCAAACAATTACACCAATCTCCCCTCAAAATGTCCTTATATGACCTCATCCAAACCTCAAAATCCCATCGTCAAGCCCTCATGGAGGTTCTTCAATCTATTGAGGTTTTACCCAATGACCCTACACCCGTAGCCTCCATTATCACACCCCATCATGTAGCCTCTCTCACCAAATTACCACCTTCATCCTCACCTCACCTTGTTCACCAAGTGGCCTCCCTTAGCTTCTCAGAGGAGGAGATCATGCCACACCAAAATGATGACCCAGACCCAACCCTCTTCATCTTTGTCCACATTGATGACATACGGGTACGTCGTGTGATGATTGATGGAGGTGCTAGCATTAACATCATTTCATCCCATGCATTTGCTCAAATGCGCATACCTGACAATTGCATGCATAAACATCTGGTCATGTTGTGTTCATTCAATGACACTATCACTTCCACACTAGGCACTGTCATCCTTCACGTTTGCGTGGGCCCCTGCACTATTCCAGAATTGTTTTATGTTTTGGAGGGGGAATTCCAATATAACTTGTTTCTTGGTAGACCCTGGATCCATGTCATGGGTTGCATTCCTTCCACTTTGCATCATTGTGTAAATTTTGAACATGAAGGACACACTTATACCATTCCAGCTGACCCATCACCTTTCAAAACATGCAACATGCTTTACCGACCCAATGATGTGCTCATACCTGTCAAGCCATCTACCTCTGTAACCAATACTGCTTCACCTACACCTCCACCTACCAGTACAGCCACTGCTTTCACCACACATACCTCCTCCATTCCTACCACTGCTATAACCTCCACGGCTGACCCATTAGCTTCCCAATCCATTAACTCCACCTCTGCATCGACCTCTGACACATCATCCATACCAGCTACCTACATACCAACCACTGATCCCTTGGAAGGTGTTTTTCAATGCCTCACTCTGGGGGAGTACCAACGCCTATATAGTGTCAACACATTCCTTACTCCACATGAGTATGGAAGCCTTCACCAACACCCTTGCTATGATCACCATATAGGAGAATGCCTCCTTTATGGTCCTCCTCATCTTCGTACTAGTCTCACCTATGGGGGACTTGATACTACCACTTACACACCTGAACCACCATCACAACCCCACCCATTTTTTACTGACTTCCAATCACTTACCAATCACCATTTCACCCACACCTTCCTGCACCACTGTGCGTGGAAGGGTTTTGGTTTTGGCTTTTACGAGCAAGGCCGCCATACCGTTATTCCATGTACCACCCACAAACATAATGACCATAGTGGTATCAGCTTCCCCAAACCTCCTACCAAACAGGCCCGCATTGAACTCATTGAAGACCCTAGCCCTCCTCCACCTTCATCTTCATCACTACCTTCACCCACTCCACCTTCATCACCACCCTCACTGACAGAGTCAATGGATCCTGAATCTATCCCTCCTAATTTTTTTTTTCATAAACACCATTTCCTTGGGGCCTTTGACTTATCAACATGAAGGCGAGGCCCCTTCCACTCTTCCATTCCTATATCCTGAGATGATCGATGACGACACACCTACAATTAACGTCGTTCAATGTCAGGATGATGAATCCATACTCACCTACCTTGGTGTAGAAGACTCATATATTCATCGGTCATTACCCTCTGAGACACAAACCATGTTGAATGAATCAACTATCGAGATCAACATTCATACTCAGGATGACCCGCACATCCTAAAGATCAGACAATCTTTAGATGTTGCTGAACAGGAAGCCATCACTTCTTTTCTCTGAGATCATAACCACGCTTTCACTTGGTCTTACGCAGACATGCCCAGTATTGACCCCACCATAGTGGTCCACAATATCGTAACCATTCCCGATGCCAAACCTATCAAACAAAAGCTGAGGAAAATGCACCCTCGCATTGCTCTTCTCGTCAAAGAAGAACTTCAGTGCCTTCTTTCCATTTCCTTCATCTTACCCATTGATTATCCTCGTTGGATTTCTAACATTGTCCCTATTACTAAAGCAACAGGGGGACTCCACATTTGCATGGACTTCCATGACCTCAACCTCGCCTACCCAAAGATGACTTTCCCTTGCCCGGTATTGATCAACTGGTTGACCTCACCACTGGTCATGAGATGCTCTCACTCATGGATGGCTTCTCGGGTTATAACCAAATTTTGCTTGCCCTAGAAGATCAACACAAGACCACATTCATTACCCCTTGGGGAACCTTTTGCTATCGAGTCATGCCTTTTGGCCTTAAAAACACTGGTGCTACATATCAGCGTGCTATGACTTACATCTTCCATGATATCATGCATCACATATTGGAAGATTACGTGGATGATCTCTTGGCCAAATCTAAATGTCATCCTGAGCACCTCGCCATCCTCAAACCATCTTTGACCACCTCATTAAATATTGTGTCCACCTTCAACCTAAAAAGTGTGTCTTCACGGTTCTCTCAGGAAAGCTCCTGGGATTTATTGTTTCCCTCCATGGTATAGAAGTTGACCCTGCTAAAGTCAAGGCCATTCTGGAAATGCCTCCACCCACTAACCTTAAACAACTCTGTAGCCTACAAGGTAAATTGTAGTCCATTCACCATTTCATTTCATAATTATCTGATCGGTGTCAACCATTTCATCATCTGCTTAGGAAGGATGTCTCCTTTAAATGGGATGATGACTGTCACAAAGCTTTTGAGGCCCTAAAACAATACCTTCTCCAACCACCCGTACTCATTCCACCTAAAGACGATCAACCTTTTTACCTATACATATCAGCTACCGATCATTCCTTGGGAGCCATGCTCGCTCATCATGATGAACAACACAGGGAGTAGGTGGTTTATTACATAAGTCATACTCTTTTGGACTATGAAACCCGATACAACCATCCAGAAAAGCTTTTCTTAGCCTTAGTTTTCATTGCCACCAAACTCCGCCATTACCTACTCAACCACAAAACCTATGTCGTGACCAACACCGATCCCTTACACTTCATGTACGCCAAACCTTATCAAAATCAGTGCGTGTGCGATGGCTTATGCTTTTAGCTGATCTTGACCTCGAATTCATTCACCAAAATTCCATCAAGGGCCAAGCTATCACCGACCAACTGGCTGATGCACCTATTTCTGGGGATCAACCCTCTAATTTTGACTTTCCCAATGAGTCAATTGCTACTCTTTCCCTGGACAAACCCCCTTACCAAATGACACTGTTCTTTGATGGTTCCAAGTGTCAGCATGGGGGTGGGGCTGGTGTTATCCTCATTCCTCTGGATGGAGAACCCATGCCTTTGTCTTTCAAACTAGACTTTGAATGCACCAACAATATTTCCAAGTACGAAGCACTCGTACTAGGTCTCCAAGCCACATATGCCCTAGATGTCAAATCAATCCACATCTTTGGTGATTCACAATTGGTCATAAACCAAGTCAATGGTATGTACCAATGTCATAACGAAGATACTTCAAAAGTATAAACATCATGTAGACATACTTTTGACCACCTTTGATCGTTACACCCTTCAAACCATCCCACGTTCAACCAACAAATTTGTAGATACCATGGCCTGCTTAGCTTCCCAAATACCCGCTTCCCCTGCCGATTCCAAAATATTTGTCACCGTAAAATGCCTCCATTCACCTTCTTATTTACCTCACGATGTTTACTCAATTGGAAATGACACCCCTGACCCGAGTGACCTTTGGTATAAACAATACTCTGACTACCTTTCCCTCTCCATCTTACCTCCTGATCTCACCCGTAATGGACAACGTGCCTTCCTTAAAAAGGTCTCCTATTTCATCATTCTGGGGGGACTCCTCTATAAGTGTGGCTTTGATGGTATTCTCTTATGATGCCTCACAAGTTCTAAAATTCCTTATACCATTAAGGAGGTTCATGATGGCATATGTGGAGGTCACTTTAGTGGCCTTGCTGTTGCTAAGCGTATTCTTCACCTAGGCTATTACTGGCCGACCCTTAACCATGATTGTTGCAACTATGTCAAACATTGTGTGAAATTCCAACAACATTCCAACCTTCATCATACACCCAGTCATGCCTTACAGGTCACTCGTGACCTTTGGCCCTTCTCTCAATGGGGTTTGGATCTTGTCAGAGAAATCAATCCTCATTCTTCCCAACGCCATCAATGGATCATAACTGCTACCGAATACTACAAAAAATGGGTGGAATCCATACCACTCATCTCCATGAAAGCCAAGAAAATATGTGAGTTCATTAACCATCACATCATTTGTCGCTTTGGTGTTCCTCATCACCTCATCACTGACAATGGAAAACAATTCAAAAACAAAACATTGCAAAAACTTTGTGATGCCTTCGGCATTCAGCTTAGTTTCTCATCACCTTATTACCCAAAAACCAATGGCCAAGCTGAATCCACTAACAAAACCCTCAAAAAAATTCTCATGAAAGTGGTTGATGATACTGGGAAGGATTGGCATACGCACATTCCTTTTTCCCTATGGGCATACCACACTAGTATTCACACTTTCACTACAACCACACCCTTTTCAATAGGTCTATGGTACATAGGCTATTCTACCTCTTGAAGTCCAGATCCCCTCACTCTACATTTCTCTCCATGACATGCTTACTGATGATGACTTTCATCAGGACCGCTTAGCACAACTAGAGTTATTAGACAAACGTCATCTTAACGCTCTGGATCACCTTCAAGTTTACCAACAACATATCAAACGTGCTTATGACAAATGTGTTCATGAACGAACCTTCCAAGTCGGTGACCTTGTCTTGAAATAAAATCAACACATAACCAAAGCAGAAAAAAGTAAACGGGGAAAATTCACTCCTAATTGGCTTGGACCATACATCGTAACTCATACCTATGGATCAGGTGCCTATCGTTTATCCTTCACTTGATGGTAAACCCGAACCTGAGCCCCTTAACGCATTGCATCTTCGACCATTCTATTGTTGACTCATCATCCTACCTCACCCTTTGTCTCTTTACAGGCTCATCCCTTGAGCGCTATCCACTCCATACACCTCCCTAATGATTAAACAAGAATCATGTGAGTACCCGTCACTTGTTATCTTCTCTTGAATATGTGTACCATGGCACTGCACATAGCATGATTCTCATGGATACTTTTCATCTACCTTTAGATGAGATCCCATGGTCATTCCACCTTGCCTTTTGAACAAGAGTCCTATCCTTCACCTTGGTCTTGTCCATGATTTCAAAGACCTCACATGGGACCAAACTCCTTGAGTCAAACTTCTAATAAAAAGATGACTCCCTCAAAAGGAAATCTTCCTCTCGAAAAAATTGCTACTTTAAATAGACTTCTCCCTCGAAGGATAGCTATGTGAAGCTCAAAAAAAAGAGAGAGAGAAACTGAAGCTTCCTACATCAATCAGCTTCACGAAGACCTTAAGGAGTACCATATTATTTATCCCATATAGACTTCCCACATCGATCAGTCTATCACAACAAAAAAACTTTTTAATCATGGACTTGCCCATTGTGACCTCATACCTCTTGCCCAAATGCCTTATTACTCAAAACATATAAAATTAACTACCTTTCACCCACCTTACCATTTCCACTCTCATTTCCTCAATCGCCTCAAGGGACATCTTGGAATTTCAACATTTGGTGATCCTGTGACTACTTTCACTGTAGAACCGTTAATCATGCAATGCCTTTCGGGTCTTGTGTTCATCACCCCCTCCAAGGTATGATCTACTCGATATGATCCTACCCAACCAGGTGGCTTTATTATTCCCCCTCTTATCTTTTAACCATCGATGTTTTGATTATTGTCCTTATGGAAAAATTGTGACTTCCCAAACTCCCCTTTTCTATACCTTTGGGGTAGTCCTACCCCTTTCTACCCAACCTACAATCACCCACCTACCTGACTCAATGGACCTACAACCCTCCCACCTATAACGGCTTACTCCCTACCCACACCGTTATTAAACTTAACTTTTGTCCACCCACAAAATACAAATGCCTACCCACAAAACCTACCAACTATCTCATACTCTCTCATATTTAGGTGCTTACCTCGTTGCAATAGCTCATCTCGGTGAGAACTGGCACTATGCCAGTGGTCCCTTCCCTCTCCAACCTCTACATCACTATATCTAGGCAGCAACCTCCGACCATCAACCCTTGGAGGTGATCCCGGACCATTACTCACCCTAACCTAAACCACTCCTCAAATCACACTACCATGCCTCATTGTCACCATTTAATTCTGAACCACATTTCACTCTATTTTCCATACTTTTTGTCATTTCATTCACTAACCAAACAAATGAATAATAAAAACATGGATTTTTTGTTTTTTCAAAACCTTAACCGATGTCAGTTCCCCTTAGACCGGCATCAGTCTCATGCCCTACCTCACCGTTGTCAGTTTTCCTATACCGACGTCAGTTATCCATGACCACCATTGGTCACCCTAACCTACACATTGCCCCTACTTTTCCATTTTACCCCACCCTTTACCTTGCTCCTTTACCCCATACCCATTTACCCAACCCATTACCTTACCTTTCTTGACCTCATCATTTACTACCTCCATTTTTCCTCCTTTGGGGACTCATTATTTTACCCCTACCTTGGCCTTACCCATGCAGTGACCTAGATATTTGGACCTGGACCATCGCTAGTGACCTTTGACCTCATGTGTTCACTATACCTTGCGGCACTGTTACCTGTGTTGATTGACCTAATGACCTTACCTAGCCTATTACCATGACCATTTATCCTGACCCTACCTTTGGTGTACCGGAACATACCTAAAACGTTCCTGCACCTAACCTACATTGTGTTTCCTAACCATATCCTATACCTTGGATACCGGATTCACTTCAACCTTGTTTGGATAAACCTATCAACCTTAGACGATGTAGAGTTTGCCTGCTCTTCAACCCGGTAGCATGCTGCAGTTTATACGTGTGCGTGCGTTTGACTGTTGCTACCTTTGACCCTGACCCATTACCTAGATTTCCCGAGTAGACCTTTCACCCTTTTTCAATTGTACCCACTTGCCTTTTCCTCACATTTACCTTTTATCAAACCACTCACCGCTTCAGCCTGCTGCCTCATCAGTTCCTGGTTTGAGGGGGATCACCTTCACCCACACATGGGGCAACCACATCTTATTTTTGTTAGCATCACTTACCAATACAAGCTACACAACAAAAAGGGGCAAAATGTAGACACTAAAATTAGGTCACACTCCCCTTTTGTCCCTCGACATATAAGCACCCTTTATTACATTTACCTAGCCATGACCCCCTTCACCCCACTAATATTAATTTAATTAAATTAATGCATTATCCTCACTATATTTATTATTTAAATATCTTATTTAAATAATATCCACACATATAGTTCACTTAGACACCTCACCAAGCCAACTCAACCTAAGACCTATTCTTAGCAAGTTCCCATAACTAACTAAGACTTACCCAAACCCTAAAAATCAATGCCTACATTCCCTCTAACCACATTCCCGCATGCTCACAAGAAGCTCCCAGTCTAATCCGCGGGATAACGACACGAGATCCAAGGAAATCAAGAGGATCTCCCTAGTTTAGTAAACCTAGGAAATCCCACCTTGACTGACGTCGGTTACCCCTAACCGTTGCCGGTTAAGCCAGGACCACCATCGGTTACCCCTTTTAACCCTGAAAACAACCTTCTTATCAAGGTTGGAAGTTAGAGGTTGGAAAACTTGGAGAAAATTTGACGAGCAAGAATACATCTCAAAGAGATAACACATCTTCAGAGAGACAATTCCAGCAGAAACTCACATCCAAGGAAGGAGATTGAGCATCTTCTCCTACACAGCCATCCCAGCCACGATCTGATCTATCCAAGCAAAGAGGAGTGTACATACAGCCCATGCAGAATATTTTCTTTAGTTTTTGGTCACTTACAACCTTCAAACCCATCATCAACACCTCCATCCCTCACACACAGGCATTCAGAATGAAATCCAAGTAAGTACAACATCATACTTTCCTGGTTATTTCATTTCATCATCATTTTATCATCCATTGTTTATCTTGCTCCCTATTGACCTTCTCCATATTTTCACCTCCATATACCCATTAAAACCTCGTAAAAGCCTACTCCAGTCACCCAATACCTTGTCCCGACCAACCAAAGTCCTTTGTGCAATCACAAAGGAGACCAAAAGCTTGTTCTGTGACATTTCCAGATCTCACAGTAACTGGCACCGGTTACACCTAACTGCCATCGGTCACCCCTTGCCGACACCGGTCTCTGTGTTTGCCCACACAACCCTGAATAGAGACCTACCCACCTAATTTTATCTTACTCTCATTCACCTGTGATCTACCCGAGACCTTTATCAGACCTGCAGAGACCCAGAACCAATCATTTGACCTTTGGATTCTATTCTAGCTTAGCCTGTTAGATTAGATCTATTTCTTATTATGTTTTTAAGTGAGATACCTAAATCATTTTAAAATAACAATAGGATTTACTTTGTTTACAACATTAAATTGTTTAAAACAGTGGACTGACAGCCATCTAGGAAGTATCATACTTCCCAGATCTAGCATACGCTAGGAAGTTCACTGCCCATATTGTTTAATTCCTTCTGGTGGTCTTGTTTTCATTACAGGTAGTTCCTCCTAGCCAAAAGGAAGCTCTCACGATCAGCTATGGATTCGGAAGTCATACGCACGCAACAACCCATCAACCAACATTTGAACAGGTATTCCTCCTATGCCCGTTACCCTATTTGTTTCGTCAACACTTCTAAGAAACAATCTAAGAAAAAGGTGAAATAGGACTCCACAATCATTACTCCCCTACTTCACCCTATCTACCAACAAACAACATGTTTCAGGTATGCATTTTGTTTTTTATACCAAAACCACCCTCCTCAAGTGGTATTTTAGGCCCAACCTCAGCTAAAAGAATAAAAAATACTATGGGATGCAAACCATTATATCAAATTATAAACTTCTCCCTTGTAGGAAAACTATCAATCCAAAATATATATTCTCTATCACCATCAAAAACTAAATATATTAATGTAGACAAATCCCTCAAAAGATGACTACTCAATCTAAACAAACATCCATATGTGTGGTGACAAAATTGAAAGCTTCTCACATTGATCAAATTTCTTAAATAATTCTAAATTTTTGATCATCCCAAGAAAAATTCCCGCATCAATCAACTTTCCCTTGAAGACGTGGGATTCACACATTGATTAGCTTGCACAATCTAAAATAAAATAAAGTTGGGGAAAAATATAAGAACCTCTATGGAGAACACAGTTCCCCGTACAAGATTTGTAAAAATCCCAAACATGTTATACAAAAGTAGATAATGTATCTCATCTACTCTAAGATCAATCACATAATCCTTAACAGGCTAACCATTACTATTTATATGTTACCAATAGTTAGGGTTGTAAGTGTATTACCATATAAATTACCATCACAAACATATAAATGAAAAAAAAATAAAGAATCAAACACATCCCACAAAATTCTATAACCATCATCATATCAATAAAACCAATACCCATACAATACAGCCACATCTAATACATATAATATCCATTACAATAAATTAAATCATCACATTCATAAAACCATATTATAACCATCATCTCATCTAAAACTATCCATAAACATCACATAAACATCACATAAAATCATGAAAAACACATTTACACATCTAAATATCCAAAAAAATCCATATACATATATATCCAAGTCAATATAAATCATAAAAAATCAAGCACTCTGGCCCATACAATAACTACATAGTAAAATGTACATTAAAGAGCCTCAAACAACCACCTCCACCCCGGAGCTCCCTCCTCAACCTGTCGATACTCCATATCCTAGCAGCAGGACCTCACTGAGATGTCTACCACTGACTCACCACATGCTTTACATATTTTGACACCCCTAGGAATCTCTCACCTACCACACCTTTGTAATATCTTATCTTTATATCCAACTCTTGCTAATGATCCAAGTTCACTATCATACGTAGCCCCATCTCCCCTTCTAGCATTGCTAAACCCACCCCTCCTGATGCTCCCACTCCTCCTAGCACCCATACTCCTTATCCAACTAGCCCCGATGTTGCCATTATACTCCCTATCACTCCAAACTGCTCCCTTAATATATCTCACTAATGGCGGTACCTATCTCGGTCCTTTTGCACCTCCCTTAGCTCTTCCTCTAACATCGTCACTCGCTCACACCTCTCCCCCAACTTCTATGTTAATCTCAATACCTCATCCTCCAAGGTAGTCACCTAAACATCTCTCTCAGATAGAATTTACCTCAACCTCTCCACATTTTCCTTCAAACCACCTCCTCCCTATCCCTCTACCTCCTATCCCATATCCAAATCTTCCTTCCCCCACTCCTATCATGCCCTCACAACCCTATCTCCCCTGGTCTATTATCTAATCCTTCCAGCATGTCGCATACATGAATGTCACCTCTATATCATAAATATCAATCGATGCTACCACCTTCTCCACCATCTCCTAAATATCTCTCATCTGTGTTGTCAGTAGCTCTATTTCTCTCTCAAATCTCCTATAGAAAATAGGATTACATGGTACATCATGTACCATACCAAACTATTTCCACACATGCCCAAAATGCACCACCTCAATCATCTCTGCCCATTATCCCCACATCCATCTCTCATACTACATCATATTCATCTCATCCCCCTCTCCCAGGAATGTAGGGAGGTGTACATATGGCCTCCAGATCACATCTTCAACACCCACACCATCTAACAACCCCACACAATACTTTAGACTTTGAGACACTACATATTAGGAAAATTCACCGCATAATCGCATAAACCCAACACAATATACCCTATCATGCCATCTAAACCATGGAAGACTGTGTTTTCAGATCAAGCAGATGTGCTCATAGGCCTAACATTATAACATGAAAGTCACATCCAATCCTAAATCTCCTCCCTATGGACCATTCCCACATCTCTCTATAAATTTTTTCTAATAGATTTGGACCCCAAGAAAAAATAGTCTAGTACTCCACCGTATCTACCATAATCTATCCAAATACCATGGAAACCAACCCCCTCTTGAGTGTTGTAGATCGTCGCAATTGATCCCTACCATAATCATGGAAATTAATGAACTCCTAGCTAATCCATCATCCCAAAATGACTCAAAATCAAACCCCCACACAATATAAGCTACATCCAAATCATCATCACCATATAATATCTCCATAGTTACACCCCACCCCACCTCATCAATAGGAACAATGGGCTCACCCTGTATAGGAAGCCACAAAATCTGATATATGTCCTCTAGGGTAATGGTAATCTCCCCAATAAGTAGCCATAATGTCCCTATGGTTGCATCCCATTGATCTAATAATGCCACCATCATATCCAAATATCGATAGACACACCTATAATGATGCATTCCACCCAACCCCAACACCTCTAAAGTGGCCCAGTCATCATCTCCCATGTACTCACACAACCACTCTAATAAAGGTGGAATATGATCCCTCTTTATCAGATGTTTCTTTTCCTGCATTGAAAACACAAAATTATATATATATATATAGTATCATATATATATATATATATATATATATATTAGCTTCAATAACATAAAATTAATCTAAAAATAAAAAATCAACAAATGCACATCAAATTGGCATGGATCCATGTAAGTGAATCCAATTACATCAATTGGTACCAATTCTAGTGATCGACATCAATCCTATACCTCCATATAGCAAAAAACCCATAAACAAAAAAACCAAAATCCCTACCTCTATCCAATATGGTTGATACCTCCTCTATCCACTTTCACTAGCCTCTGTATCTCTCAAAATATAAAATAACACTTTTATAACAATCAACGCAATGAAAAAAATGAACTTCCATTATTACCCAACGTCTATATATAGGCATCCCACCTTAATCAACGTCGATCGCCAATCGATGTCAATTCTATAGGAATTGAAACTGATCCTACAAATAGACAATGATCACATATAAATTACACACCTTCAAAGTTTATTCTTCTTTTTGGTCCCCAAGGCCCTCAAAAATCTGAATTATATCCTATTCATACTGATCTTATGTCTTTTGACCCACTGTGGATTCTTTAGCTTCCCAAGAACCTTTTCCTTTTGCTTCCAACAAATTCATATGTTTATAGGTCAAGATTCCATTGGTTCCCCTATCACTTGAACTCTTAGTCACGTAAGTCGACCTTTGTGGAAATGTATTTCATGCCCAATGTTGGGACATCTTAAATTTAGCATATTTATCTATGAGTGAAATCTTACACAAATCTACACACTCTTGCATTTATTTATCCACAATCCATTTCAAACTAGTGACCATCACAATGTCTCATGATGACCCCTCTTTAAGGGGGGTCACCTATCTAGCATAAATCCAATCATATCACTCATTTTTGTCTCAAGGCTTTTCCATAAAAAACCACTTGACAAAAATGGGAAAATTTAGATACTAGAATTAGGTCACCCTAATTCCTACGCATGTGTATGCACCTCGGGACATCCCTTTATAAACTCACGCAATCACTTTACCGATTTACCGACCTATATTCACCATTCTACCACCCACAACCACATGTAACCACAAAAAAATAAAAAAAATCTAAAAATAAACATAACACAACCAATCATAACCCCCCAACAAAATCTTCATGAGCCTAAACAACCTCAAGACCATTATTAATCCTGAAAATCCTTAAACGGGAGACGGTTAGAACCAAATTCAACCATTCTCCTTGAAAAATATATAAATCGATGTTGATCCCTTGAATCAATGCGGATCGGTGTCGAATCGGTTTAAACAACATCAATCCTATAAAAATCAACCTAGGTCATTTCCCACTATCCAAAAAAATTACGAGTGACAGGAATCGTGTGTTGAAGGTTTGTAGTACTAAATAGGAACCTCCTGTCAACGTGAAGAAATTAAAGCATTCTAATATATTGTTCTCCCATTTATAGAAGCTTCCTTCTCAACCCAACCATCCAAACCAAAATCTCTAGAAAGGTATATTCATCCTCTGAACTAGTACACATTTGTATTCAGGTCTAAAAACACACATCCAAACCCATTTGAGTAGCTGAGTCTTATACATTATTATCTTATCATTCCCTCTAAATAATTAGCATCCATGTTCAGCATTTATTGATTCCTGTACACATAACAATCGACACCAACCGTGTGGATTAACACCGATCTTCAAGGTTGACATCAATCCCTGTCAAAAATCATCCAACACTACATTTTTTTTACATTTTAGTGTAAATCCAACATGTTTTTAAATTATGACTAATCTTCTCTTGTTCACAAGCACGGTTCTCTGTTAGATGACCATTCCAGTAGCAATGTATGAATATGCAACCGTTTACAACCTACCCATAGTATGTCAACCCTTCATATGGGAACAATATGACATCAACCATGAGTTGAGAATATACATCATCATCCTTAAACCTAATTTGAATGATATTCTTGAGTTTTTGGATATTCTCCTTGAACACGATGATGAGGCCAACCACTACTAGGACAAAATTTTCAATCCTACTCAGCTTATCATCAAGGACATCGATTGAATCCTAGAATCCAAATATAGCATATATTTAGTTGTTAATCCACATCACTTCACATTATTAGTTGTAATATTATCATTATTTCCATCTTAATTTCCTAAAATCAAGTTGACAGTCATTAAAGGAAACCCTTTAGTTCCTAGATTTGGCCTTTGCCAATAAAATCACCTCCTTATTATCTAATAGATCTCTCTTGTTAAGTTGTATATGTGTGTGTAGGTTCGTAGTTCTTTGAAAGAGGAGCTTCGTGCACCTATTTGGATCTTCCACCTTTCGTCATCATCCACATAGGTATCGTTAAACCCTATCATTTCTAAGTTTTGTTGGTTTATTTCAAATAATAAAAATCAAATCCTAAAATCTACTAAAACATTAAGTTTTTTCCATAATTCACAGGCTAGCGAAATTGTTGCTTTATCTCTTACCCTATAGGCTAGCAGGATCATTGCTTTGATACCAAAAATATCCCTTTATGGATAATGTATTAACTCTAAAGTTTTATGTGATTCCTTTTCAATAGTGGATGTCAAATAAAAACTAAACCATCACACATGAAATATTGATATTGAAAACCTAATTGAAACTTTATTGAAACCCTTATTGGATTGAGATGAAAGCATAAAAATTTTTGATAATGAAGTAATCTAAATAATACTAAAATGTTATAGTAAAATACTTACATTTATTTTGCATCACTGGGCCAAAATATAAAACTCTTACTTGGATAAACCGCTCTAAAAAATGTTATGCACCAAAAGGAACAAACAACAACATAGGGATGATGATATGAATGAAGCTTGAAGTAAGTTTACAGTTGAAAGTAAAGGCCAAAATAGCCACTTTGATTTTCAAAAATTAGATTTAGTTGGTCACATAAACCCCAATGCAACAACCCCATATGTACTTGAAACCCCAGTGTAAAAATACAATTAGAAGGGAAGAACACACAACACAACTAGTTATGTAATATGCATGGTACAACCCAGGTTTACAGTAGGCATATAATAGAAAACACTCATTAGGGATTTTTGCTAAACATTTTATCGTAAATATTGTATACGAAAGCGTAAAAATCACTGTAATAGTAGTATGGATCACTATAGTAGTGGTACACATCATTGTAACAACAATATAGATCATTGTAGTAGTGGTACAAATAATTGTAGAAGTGGTAGAACTCACTGTATCATCGGTATGAAATACTAAATATGTAATAAAATATTAATCTTCGACACATATATAATCCCTGGATGGAATCACCTTAATGGGTTATAGATTTTTCATCATCCACACCTGTATATCACAGGATTTTTCGTCCTTAGATGAAAAAATTGAACACAATGGCTTAAGCTTTGGATTAGGGTTTAATTGTCAAATATGAATAATGAATCATTATTCTTTTGATCCCAACTCCTCCTTTTATAACTTACCTTATCCAATTTTACCCTTAAAGTATTTAAAAATACTTTTAATAAATTATTAATTTTTATCCACTTAATAATAATTAATTTTTGGCCCTCTTTAATAATAATAATACATAAGTGTCCTTTTTATGTTATTAAATAAAAGTGACTTATTACCACTTAAAATATAATTATTATAGCCTATGGGAAACATGCAATAGGCTATGGGTCCTCCAATTAGTTTAATTCTAAAAATGGGACTTGACAGTATGGGAACAATATCAAGTAAATTCACGATGATTTGGATTTTGACAACATTTTGTGTAATAATGTGAAGATCAAATTCCATGGGGGGTGTCATTCATTTACCAATCCTTTCTATAGGAAGAAGAACATGGGAGAAGAAGGGACAAAGAATGTCAATATGAATGATGACATAGGTTGTTTGGTAAATCATGTAAATATAAAGCTTAGTGACAACAAAGTATATGACTAGGAAAGATCATTCTACAGATGTGTAATGGGTTTCACAATCAAGAATAGATCGACTAATGTAGTAGATAGCATGTTCCTAACATTTTTCATCTTCTTGGGCTAACATTTCCCAACAAAGACAATGGTAGAGGATGTATAAAAGATGAGTGGATGATTAGAAAATCAAGGTTTTAATATAGGGGTGGTAATGACAGATGGTTTTAAATCGTCAAAGGCCTATTAAAATTCCTTATTCCACTCAAGTGTGACATATTTTTTGAGGAGATTGTTTATTGTTTTAGTATGATAGGAAGATTCAAGAACAAACCATCATATTGCCCCAACCTTCCCTAAATAAGTGGGGATGTCAGGAATGGATGTAGGATTGTGAATGTCTAGGATGATTTTAATATTTGCAAGATCCATGTCTATTCCACATTTGGAGATGAGGAATCCTAAGATTTTTCCTTGAGTGATGTAAAATATAATGTTCCTTGGATTAAAGTGGACCTTGCATATATGAATACATTTGAGGGAAATTTCCAAGTCGTGGGCATGATCCTTTATGCATCAATATTTGATGAGAATGTCATTCGCACAAACTTAAAAAAAATTTATGAATGAGGTTGTGAAAGATGCATCATGGATTGCTCATATGTTGCCCCTAAGTTTTTAAGGACAAGGGGGATTTCGATGGAGAAATAGGTGCCCCATTTGGTGGTGAATGTGATCTTATGTTGATCTTCAGGTGTTATTTTTATTTGATTGTAGATAGAAAAGGCATTTATAAGTGAACTCATTTTGTAACCCACCATAGCTTTAATGATGGAATTGATGGAAGGTAGAGGGAATTTATCCTTAGGAAAAGAAAGGTTAAGCTTGATAAATTCAATGTAAATACAAATGGTTAATGTGACTTTCTTACAGAAAAAGACAATATTGGAGACCCACTTAGAATAGTCGACTGAGTGAATGAATCTGGCATCGAGGAGCTTGAAAAGTTCTTAATTATCAAGATTATTGACTTTGGTAGGAAATTTGTAAATATTTTTTCTGATTCACGCGACATTAGGATAAGTGATAATTTTTTTTAACACAATATCAAGATCAATTCCAAGCATGTTAGAATATTCATAGGAGGAAACCTCCTTGTTTTTACGAAGGACTTCACGATGTTTATTGTGGAGGTGAGGAAAGCAGTCACCTAACATGACAACATGGGATGTATTATAATTAATTTTGACATTAATAGTGCTTTCAATGAGTATAATTTCACCATCTTAAGAGTGGTAAGGGGATGGAAGCAGTTATGCTAATAGAATGCATTGTTTTGAGCTTGCACACCATGGTACTCACTAGGTTGGGTGATAAATAATCCATTCAAAATAGGTTTTTGGTGTTTACCCTTGATTAAATTATAGGTGGATTAGTGATGTGTAATTTAATTAGGTTTAATATGGTCCAGGTTTAGAGATTGATGAATATATTCTAATAAATAACTTCTACGACATTACCTCATGCAATTGTTATGGAATACTGATTATGAGCTAACATGAAGAGCTTTACACAATATAAATTTGAAAACATAATGAGAACATTGTTCACTTATAGTGGTTATAGGGGTTTTTGGTGTTATGAGAGGGTGAAGAAACACAAATAGGACTCATCATGCAACATACAAATTGAATGATCACATTAGATAGAATGGTGTTTCTCTAAATGAGATCAGGTCTTGAGGCTACAAGGTTGATCGTGGCTGGGGGAGAATATATGTACATGGTGGTGTAATTGTAAAGTTATTATAGAACATAGGGATTGTATAAGAGATGAGGATTAACTGGGATAACATAAGGTAAGGTAACTTACTTATTCTCAATATTGCTAGCATTGTAAGGAGGGTAAGTTGTATGTAGAAGAAATCATGTTGATATCATTATTAAAGGAATGCATTCTCGCTAAGCTATGTTGGTAATGAAGAACATCTAAATGTCAAGATTTCATATGAGATATGCTATATTTTTCATTGATAATGGGTGAATTAGAATGAGTCATGAAATCATTACAATGAGGTATATAGAAGTCAAAAGCATCATCTTTGGAAATGACTCCTATTTTGCTTAAACAACACAAGGATGGTGGGTCTATAAAGATGTGATTAATACCAATTTCATTATACGCTATAGGTATTGTCATCATTGTGATTATAAGAGGTAGCATTATAAGGAGTATCTTTGGGTTATAAAAAGGGAGGAAAGTGGTCCCGAGGTAGTAGAACTAGAGGAATCCAAAATGTAATAATATTAGGTAAGTGATTCTTATTGATTTTATTGTGTAGCTCATTAGGTTCAAAGTTGACTTAAGTGACATGGATATCAGGTCTATAGTCATTAAACTCACGGTATGGAATGTTATATACTATGGAAGAAGATTGGATGTAGAAGGGTTTGTCAAAAAAGGAATGGATATGTCTTAAGGATTACAATCAACGTCGTGTTTATAAAATTCATTATTATGAATGAATTTAATACATTGATATCCATATGATATGAGTGTGTGTATGTAATGCATCCAAGGTCTATTGAGTGTGGATTGTTTTGGGGCCAATAGTGATGGGGAGATAAATAAAATTGAGCGGTTTCTGGTGGGTCTTATCGAATCCACGACAAGTGAGTTGGGTGTGTTAAAGATCGTTAAAACAGAAGTTGAGATTTTTAATTTGAGGGATAAAGAAGTGATATTTATTTTATAGCCTTCATCGACCAAGACTCTTCTTACTTTGGAATTGTGAATCATGACACTAATAATAAGGGGAGGATCGTCAATGTAGAACAATACCTAATTTTTCATCATATCATCTTTGATGAATTCTATGGTTGTAGATTTAGAAGTGTGAGAATTTAAGGATAGTGGTTTCGATATTGTGCATCTCAGGATTAGATAAATCTAGGATGGAGGGGGGTTCCCAATAATGTATAATGGGCTAACATGGATCCATGTCAAGGTTTTTAAATTTGGTGATCAAATATAGGCATACACATGAGATGTATATGCCAAAGTTGTTCAAGGAGCACTAGTGTCATAATTCTAGAGGATATTAGCCCTAACCCTTAGGTATCTATAGGTTTTCAAATCCTATAGATAAGATAAAGAGAAGTGTCCTAGTAGGATTCAAAGTAATATTAAATCAAGAGATGGATAAAGCCAAGGGGCATAATGCAACACCACAATGTAATATATCAAAGAAAACATGCATCTACTCTAATATATAGTAATGAATGACCACTAATATATATATATATATATAATAGAAAAAAAAACAAATTACAAAAAAGGGTTATAAATAATTACCTATAATGTTGTTTCTAATGCATGATACTCCCCAAAGACAACATTGCCAAGAGAGAATCACAATAGGTGGATAACGGGATATCTCAAGTAGAAGACCTATAGTCCTTAACTCACTATGTTGACCTAAATGCAAAATGGAAAGCTCCAAAACATCAAGTATAACAATTAGGTGTGAAAATATTCACAAGTTTCCAATGTGCAACCAAGTACAACATTTTGGGATGATTTAGAGATTGATTTTGTAACGCTGCAACTAGGGTTACCAATCAATGTACTATTTTTTAAAACTAACTAGGAAGACATGCAATAAAACACAATGTTTTATTAACATCAGAGAAGGGATCACGACCTAATCAAAATGACATTATTTAATGTAGTACTCATTATTTAATTATTAAAGATAAATTATTAATGGTTATCATTATCACGATAGTCGAAAAAAAGGAAACAATTTAAAGTAAACACTACAACATATAACATTACACTATATAGTTAAATTTTCCACTAACCAAATGGATGATACGTAAGATAAATACACTAATAAAATGCTATCCATTTTCGATTCGTGTATGCCTATTACTTACACTATTATATAGTTAAATAATGTGTAAGTTATTTAATGTTCTTATAACTTGGATTACTCACATTATTATATTTATGAAACTATAATAAAACACCAACAAGTTCTTTACTAACCCTAATGTGTTTAATAATGCTAATTTAACCTTAGATTTAATTTCCAAAGGCACAATTCATCATAAATAGTGACTTAACCCATTTAATTAATCAAAATTAAATGATTAATGCAAAAATCCCTCATGGATTAAATTAATACCTTAAGATTAAAATGATCTCAATTGTTGATATTGTGTAACCCTAACTTTTCCCTAATTTCTCTTTTGAAAAATTAAAAAACTATGGGAGCCTCCACACTCCCCATTTTTTAGGTTTGGATATGGAGGAGGAGAGCTAATCTCTCACAACGTTGTTGATGGTTTACTAAGATAGAATATTTTATTACGATAAAAAGGGAATTTTAGGGTTGGGTTCAAACCCCACCCTACCACATTTATACAAAATAATGGGTTGGAATTTCCATGTCTCCCCAACCTTCATTGGGGAGGGATGACCATGCCATCATCATACTCAAGAAAAAAACGTGGGGCGACATAACCATGCCTCCCAAAATGCTCAATGGGGGTCATCCAACTAGCTAGGCCGGCCCCTTTACATTGTAATTTTTTTTAAAAAATATCTCCAATAATAAAACACTATATATATAATAACAAAATAAATATATGTAATTTAAATCTAGTTTTCATGGGGATAACAAGTCCATACAAATACACACACACACACACACACACACACATTTGTGTGTGTGTGTGTGTGTATTCAAGAGTTTCCAAGAAAACAATTTCTTTTAAAAGGAATATGAAGATGATGCAAAGATAGTTTGGTTTTCTTTTAGTTTCTATTTGCATGCAAAATGAAAGGAATAAAAAATATATTACAGAGAAGATGAGAGTGATTCAATTTTTTTTATTCTTATTTTAAACTCAGTTTCAAATTAGATTCTCTACTTGCATAGTTATTATGGTTTACTAGTTTCACAATTTACTAAAGAGGGTATAAGTACATACTTTTCAGCATACTCAAATATGTTGCAATATATGCACTCATATTATTTTAAAAAAACCCAAACATCAAATACTAGATCACTTGCATATATAGATTTCAATTCAGGATATTAAATCAATTGTTATTCGTTAGAGTTGTATTTCATTCACCTTCATACTTACTCTAATTTATTTCAATAGTTTCTCTTTAACCATATCTAGTAAAATCAATAGAATGCAACAATTTCATTACAATAATATTGGCTAAGTAACATACTTGTAATTTATAATTGTTTCATACATATAAACACCATACAAATGGTTTCACACAAACACAAATTGTTTTCATTCAACATTCATGTTTTACATGCATAACCATACTTGTTTACACTTTACACAACTACATGTACTTATATCATAACTAAACACCACTACAGTGAACCTCCAAATTCTAGAAATTTCTTCATTTAATCCATGCAATAATGTAACCAAAAAATCCACAAGGGGGGGGGGGGGGGGGGGGGGGAGGGGGGGAAACATTCACCTCCCAACCTCTTAGTATATGCATGATCACATCTATACTAATTCACAAAATTCCCCAACCCAAGAGAATAATCACTCAAATTTTTAGCTCAATGAAAAGGTTTAAACCACAAGTTGACACAACTCCACATTCAGGTAAAATTGACACAAATATTTTTCTTGGACAATAGCTAACAAAAAGTAGAATTTCAGTTTTCTTTCTAAACAATATACACAATGCAGATTTGAAACGGGTATGCTTAAGGGGATGAATACCCAATACATATAAACCTTGGGTCCCGACATCCATACTGGTAAATGGAATACCACAAGGTGATAATATAATTCTACCCCAAATGGGTACCTACATCCACTCCTCTAATGTGGCAGTGGATTACTCATTGGGGTATAGTTATTCCTTCCATGTATTTTATCCATCTCAAGCAAACACAACTGCAAATATTCCTTCTTATTCACCATGAAAAATTCCAGGGGTCCCTACATCATTCCCCAAAACACAGAATAACAAAATAACCACATTGGAACTATACAACATTGACATTGCCTCACAAATTGTTAGCACAACTAAAGAAAGCATAAAAATCACTACAAATTGAACGTTCAACATAAGAAGAATTCGACAAACACAAAGAGAATTTAAAAAACCAACACCTACCTTCTATTGCCCATTTTCAAGTCTAAAAATCACCAATCACCAATCACCATTCACACCAATAATCAACCCTTTTCATTATAACAAATCCAAAATTTCTTCAGATCTCCCAAAATTTCCAAAATCGTATAATCCCTTTCCCCTCCCCAAAACTTTCATAAAAAGACCTTTACCCAAAACAAGACCTATTACA
This sequence comes from Taxus chinensis, assembly GCA_019776745.2. Lineage (NCBI taxonomy): Eukaryota > Viridiplantae > Streptophyta > Pinopsida > Cupressales > Taxaceae > Taxus > Taxus chinensis. The sequence continues at coordinate 479,647,321 of CM034152.1, read as the reverse complement.
ATAGTCCACTAGGCCGCCTACTCAGCACTACCCATTTCTACCTTACCCCACTAACAACAAAAATACAAAACCCAAGCCAAATCCCCAATTCCAAAAAAAGGAATGATTTCACACTCTAAAAACAAATAAACCATGACTGTTTACAAAATCAAAATCTGCATTTCTTCAAGGGGGTTGACTTCACAATGCATCCTCACACAATGCACTCCATAAAATCATAAATATAAAATTAAATCAACACAATTATAGGAGATCCACGTTATGTTTTACTTGGCCCACGAGTGAAATGAACCTTTGAAAATGAGCCTAACCTATGGGTAAAGGTCAAGGCCAAGTTTTAAGGTGAGAAACATAGGTTTATTACCCCAACTAACTATTATTTTACCTTAAACATAAATACAAATTTCTAAATTTGGAAAGGTGACAAAGGTTAGAACACATACGATCAACATAACATAAGGTCATATACAATAGTAATAAACATGAGGTCACTTACAAGGTGAAACAATTAGAAAGGGGGAAAACTACCAAGGATCTAAGAACACCACAAGAAGACACCTCCTAGGACCTATTGGTTAAGAGTGATTCTTATGATGGATTATTCCTTGCCTCTCCCATTTATGGATGTTTGTAAGCATATCAAATACCAACTCCTTGTACACTTAGCTCAAGCATTATATATGTTCAATAAATAATATCAATGAAATTTTAAATCATGATTAACATATTTCATTGTGCATTATTCTCCTAATAACACAACCAACATCAATACACACCATCATCTACATCCAAATGAAGTAACATCATAAGAATATAAATTTTAAATAAATACGACACCATATGTATTCATTTTAATAGAAACACAATAAAAAATAAAGTAATCAATGTATAAATAATCCATTGTACATAAAATTTCATTTCTAAGCTACACATCATAATATAATCATCTTCGTCCATAAGCTAATAAGAAAGAAGGTCTTCCAAAAATAACTGAAAAAATATCATACTAAAAAGGAACATAGTAAGTAGTATAATCCATGCAACCATAATCTGTATCACTATGATAAAATAATACAGTATGTCACAACATGATCCATACACTATATGAATTGTGATAAGAATAAGATAAAAATTTAAAAACTAATCCATAGTACTAAGTACCAACGAAAAAAGTGTCTCAACATAGGAAGATATGGATATCAAATAAGGGAACAATAATCAAAAGTGGCATGAAAGATTCAATAATAAAAAGTGTGGTCAAACACATATACTTTATGCAATCAATCATGGGTAATGACATTGACAATGGTAGAAGTAGAAGTCAAAATTGATGCCATCATCCTTGGGCGATGACAGTGGATTTGAGGGAGACCTAGGGTCATAAGGTGGTAAAAAATGTGAGGTGCAAGATAGAGAATAAATGGAGGTAACGATGAAGGTCCAAAATGACCAAAAGTAGGGATAATAACATACACAAGTGTAAACAAGTGGACATTATAGGGCAAGTAGACATAATGGGTGTAATGTGTGAACAAAAGGAGGAAATAAGACAAGGGTAAGGAATCTATGGCATGATAAAAACACATGTCTCAAATGATGTGGTCTAGTCCACATGACCAAGTCCGATCACACCCTAATATTGGTAGGGCCCTTGAGGCACCTGCTCAGGAGGAAAAATCATGAACATCCCATGCATAAGGGAAATAATTACCAAGAATATAAATGAGGTGTATACAATAACCTAATCTCAATAGAGGTTTTCCTCACTGTAGAAATTTCACATTTGTGAATAAATTCCATGTGTTGATAGTGAACATACTTCACACATCAAATGCTTTCAATCTCTAATAGTTTTGGCACACCTGGTGGGACAAAGGATTTTTTTTTTGAAAATCTATACAAATCCCCTATTTTTGAACTTACACTCAAGATGTTGATGATAATCTTATCTCTTGTTTCTTTTTGAATCACCAATCTATGACCTAATGACTCCACTCTTTGAAGAAGCGTCTTCTGAAATTCAGACCAATCCCTATTTTTTTTAACTATTTCCATCCTTCCATGGCTCTTCCTAGAGCTCTTAATTTTCCCTCTTGGAACTTTGGTCATCTTCATTTGTACCAATGGGATTTTATTCCTAAAAAAACCCTCAAATCCATACTCCCTATTGACCATATCTAAGATGTGGTCAATATTTATGTGGTGCATAATATCACATAGCTTTTAGACCCCTCACCTCTTATTTCAAAGGAAAATCTATATATTGATATAGAATCTTGGGCATATAATTGATCTCTTCATGAGATCAGTAGGGAGAAAATTTGAATAATTGGATCACAGAGACTACATATGTTATATATTTCTTAGAACTCCTTAACACCATAAAAATGGCTCCCTTGGAGTATGTTTCTAACTTCAACATCATATTCAAAAAAACTTAGGATATAATTTCCTGAGAATGTGAATCCCTACCAAGTATGGCATTATTATTCTATGTAAGAGCCTTTGATTCTGACATTATTATTTTAATTTAGCCTCTTGGAAGTAGTGCTCTTCCTTAGGTCTTTGATATGTTTATTCAAGAAGAGAAGAGTCTCATTTAAGCTGGTGTAAGGAATCCTATCCCCTTACCCATTTGATTCATCATATTGTGATACCCTCTCATTTTTCCAAACACTTGTTAAAGACCCTCCCATGCCGCTTCTTAGGAAAAATCCTCTTGTCCCAATAATCCCTTTTGTTATGTAGAATACTCCCCTATAGCTACCTAAAGCATTTCCCGCTCCTAGAACTTGCATCATGGAACTATGAGAGGTTGTAGTAATTTATAGGTTTGCCCTGTTATGTACCCAAGTATATTCATACCTAGACATGAGAAAAAAATGGTGGATAGTGGTTTCTTCCACTTTCATGATAAGGAGGAAACCTCATAGAGAAACATACAACACTCTAAGCCAACTACAAAATTTGAGCACTCATTTAACTAGGAGTATTTTAGAGAGCAAGAGGAAATAAAGTGTAATTTCTATTTGAGTTGTAGGAGAAAGAATGTATCAAAGAAGAAAATTTACAACATTTAGAGAGGAAAATTAAGGAGGTTGAGCTTACATAGGCCCTTCTTAGAGAGGTGAAGTGGAATATGATCATTGCTACTACTCCGTGAATTGAAAGAAAATCGTCATATATTATAAGCAAGAAATAAAAATATCAAAGTGAAATGATAGTGATAGTGTTGATGAAGTATTGTTTCTACCTAGCTAGAGAGCCCATGTTGTTAAGGACGATACGTCAAAGTTCTTGGATTCCAAGGAAGAGGATAAGAAATTTGTGTTCGTCGAGTGTACTAATGCCAATTGTGTTACATGTTTAGAAATTTCTATTGCCATTGAAGACTACAATGCAAAGGTTCCATAATATCCCGCAGTCAAAGCTGAGGAGGAAGGGAATGTTTTTTTATGTCCTATCTATGGTACCAAGTATGGGGACGACCGTTCTCAATGATGTAGTACCTATTGACAATTATATTTATAGATGAACCACCAGAGTCGCTGGACACCTTAGGTTGGTGGGATGTGCACCCTAAGGTGACCTCTAGGTTTTAAAGAAGTTGGATCTTCTCTGTGGTGTGAGATAAGGTTAGGAGAAAACGTAAAACTAACTAAGGCTATGCGCCAAAAAGGGGAGAAGTTAGTCACGAATACGACTGCCTGAATTGGGAAGAGGTGAGCGATGAAAAGGATGGACGAAATGCACCATAGGCCATAGACGATTCACACAGAGTCCCACTTCAAATTACTTAAGCACAACTTCAAAGAATGGTAATAACATTAAAACATGCACAATATACCAACATTGAAATAAAGGCTATCAGAGACAATACATATATACAAAGGATGGACAAAATGCATTACAGGGCCTATTATATTACTCCAAAAAGTATGCACAATATTAAAACAAGTAAGATGCAAGAAGAGCACTACTACAATAGCTTAGAGAGAAGGCCAGAGTTATAGACCTCTGCATTTTACAGAAGAGGAACTGAGACAGGAAATAAAAGTTCTCTAACTCCTGATATCTATATTTTTTTAACCTTCCATTTACAATATATAGGATGGGAAGAAGATAAGAAGATCATTCCTGAACTATTTTCCAACTACTTGTTAGTTATGGTAAATGGTGTGAAATGAGAGGGTTAGATTGGGAGATCTGTCTCACACTTCCCCATGATTTTTTTTCAAGGATTGAGATCCATACTCATATAATACATCTCTTAACTATTTTGTAATCGAATCCCTTGGAGCAGAATTATTCTTTCAAATATTTATTACATATCTAACTTTATGCATCAGGTTTTGGGATCATGATTCTAGTGGCACATATTTGTATACTATTCTCTTAAAAATGACCCCTCGAGTGTAGGTGAACAAATTGAGTATTCATATGTTCGCACTCTTCACATGGAACTATGCATTAACTTTGTTACTGAAAAGACCAGTCAAGTGACCCTTTGTCTTTGATCTTTTGAAAAGATCTTGAGCATTTAAAACCTTTATATAGGCTTCATAATTTCCCATACATTGCATTTGGCTTCTCATCAATCCTTCGTAACCTGCTTCAAACTTGGAGCCCATATATTGCGAGATCCACATGGAGGCCAAACACTTCTCTAGATTCTCTAATTTTTTCATAGCCTTTGGAAGTGCGTTGGGCCGACACTTGGCATCATCCACGAGCCTACTACCCTCCTTTGAGAAAGTAATGGACCTGCCACATATTAATGTGAAGAATTTTTCTTGGGTGGGACACTCATAGTTGACTCCATGTGTAAGCTCTGCGGTATTTTGATAATTTCTCCCCCTTTTGTTTTTGTAACTTGCGCTAAGTTGACACTTGCCATCGTCCACGAGACCACTGCTTTATTTTGGGTTTGTTTGTCCTAGATTAATTTTTCATCGATCATTCAGCTAAGTCTTTCTTCCATGTTACCCAAGGCTTAACCCCTAGTGGAATTCAAATCTACAAGAATCTCATAGCTTACTTGCTCAATTTCAGTAGGAATCTGCTTATTATCTAATTTTAGCAGGTGAAGGAGGAAATTAGATAACAGTTCTGATGACTCACGATGGACCATTAGCCTATTAACTAGGATAAACTCACTATCTCCTGATATCTATTGGGCATGGATTCTATATCTTTATCCTGAGTTGATCTGCACCCTAGTTCTAAATTATTTGAAGTGTTGTTGCTTTCTCCTAGAGCTACTAGTTGATCCTTGCACCTTCATAATCTCACAAGGAAATTCTATAACTTTTTTTTGTGAGATTAGAAAGTTGGAGAATTGAAAAAATCGCTCCCTTGACTGATTTTAGTTGCTCTACATTTGCTTGGATTGAATCTTTCAATTTTTACAAACAACTATGAATACCCTTGTTGTGATTATTAAAGAGTTTGGTGTATTTTATTGGAGTAATACAGACACAAGCTATACAACGATAAATCATACATGCCTCAAATGAGTCATGCAGAGTGTCCGTAAGCACTTATTCTGATGAAAGCAATCTACTCCTACTCCTAGGCTAACCAAACGTGAGAGAAGCTAAACAAAACTTGAAATAGGTAGGGAGAAATAACTTCCCTTTCTTATAAAATGTGGTTATGCAATTAATTTAGCAATGGATATGGCATGTAATAAGAGTGAAAAATTACCTTTCACTCTTTCACCCGCGACATCAACAAACAAAAAGAATACCTCCAGATGCTTCTCATTTGGTTAGAGGTGTTGTGACCGACCCTTGGGGATTTGAAGATTATCCTCATGCTCTAAGGTGAGCATGAAAAGTGTTGGCTTCTCCACGAGCTCTGGTGTGGCTAGAATCTTGATGGGGTTGGACTTGATCCGTTGTTTTTTCCTGTCACTCTAAAATTCATCTTTTAAGATGAGGCCCTTTTGCAGATCTTCCTAAATGGTTTCATCCTTATCTTCTTTCTCCTTCCCCTTTTTAGTAGCTTTGTCGAAAAATTCAGAATCTTTGATGAAAGCAAAAATCCTTCAATGATATTTATTTCTAGAGCCTCTGAATTTGATTCAGGGGAACTATCATGAGTAGCAGACTGCTTTGGTTTTGGGATTGATGAAGCAACAAAGGTTATGATTTCCATGGGATCTTCCTCATTGAGACATCCCCCCAAATTTGATAAGAAATCAAACATATTGTCATCATGTATAGCTCCATATTGAAATATAAATCCCATTGGCCCAAACTCTTCCAGGAGCTCTACTTTGTGGGGAGGACAAACGGAGATAGGATCCGTAGCCTCTTGAACACCTAGCTTGTGATTCGAACCCCCTAGGTTTGCATCACTTCTCACCATATGATCCTCTTCTTTTGTATTTGGAGCTATTATTTGTTTGTAAGAGGGGCATAACTTCTTGAACGAAAGGGGAGGGCGGAATGGATGGCTTGGAGATGGAGAAGAGAACTCGGCATTTGGAGTGGTATGATATGGTAAAACTTGAGGAGGGATAGGAGATGAATATAGATTTGGTGATTGACCTACCCATCGAAAAGGTTGTCTCGTGCTTCACCCATATGTTTCAATACCTTCGATCCACTGCATAAGTGAAGGAAATAATTATTCTAAGAATCCAAGCTTCTCCTACAAGCTATATAGTGTTTGGGAATAGGGCCAACCCATTAACAAGGTGCCTTGCATTTGGTTTTGAATGCCTCCATTTGTGTTGTGGCCCGAGATTGAACCATGCATGCCTCTATTTGTGTTACCTTCTCTAGTAGACCAACATCCTCTAATTGACCGTAGTCACCAGATGTGGGCCTATGTCTTTAATTTTTCCCAAATCAAAACTAGTCTTGGCTTTTCCCATTTGGGTTGCCATAGCATCTTTGAAATTGGTTATGTTGCTGGTTTGGAGTAGGCATGAATCTCATTAGATGATAATGATGCCGCTAAAAGTGTGAATTCCACTGTGGGAATCGAGTCATGATTACACAACTTCATGGAATGAAGGAAAATGAAGGATGTGGAAAGAAAGATAAATGGAGATGGATGAAAGAAGGGTCTGCAATTTCATAAAAGGGGACATTTGTGCCAAACGGAGTCACCAAATGTGTTTATACATGCCTCTAAAGGCTGAATTTCATCAAGAACACACCATCTTGATGAAATGAAATGATAGGATTCTTTGAATAGTCCCACCAGGCGTGTTAGGAAAACTATTGACAATTTTCTTTGCAGACGAACCGCCAGAGTTGTTGGATACCTTAGGTTGGTGGGATGTGTACCCTAAGGTAACCTCCAAATTTTAAACAAGCTATATCTTATCTCTGGTGTGAGATAAGGTTAGGAGAAAACATAAAACTAAGTAAGGCGATGCGCCAAAAAGGGGAGAAGTTAGTCATAAATACGACTGCCCAAATTGGAAAAACGTGAGCGATGAAAAGGGTGGATGAAATGCTAAAATTGTGGATTCTTTTCTAGATTATTGCAAACTCATATCAACACTTATGCGCGTATATTTTTTCTTCCTTGTCAGAGCTTCGGGTTAATGTGATCTCTCTGAATGTGTTATATCAAAACACTTAGAATTTTTTCTAATAAATAGATGGCTTTCATCTAACAATAAAACACTCCACTCTTAAAAATAGAACTAAAAAGCACATGATTTTGTGAAATACAAAGCTTTTGATTTATTTGCTTTATTAGCTTTTCCTAAAACTAGGAACATCTATTTAAAAATAACATATGCATCAAAAGTGACTTGATTTTTTTTGTTTTAAAATTTTTTCCAAAAAATAAAGTGAGGATAAAATTAAAGTCTTTTTCTAACACTCCGCCTTAATTTTGACCTTCCAAATTTTATTATTTTGGAGTTGAGTGTGCACTTCCATGTCTAACATATACTTGATCACAAACTCCCAAATAACTTCTCAAATACTCAAAAAATTCATTTCCCAAAGCTTTCGTAAAAATATCACCAAATTGATCTTCAGATCTGTAAAATTCAAGACAAATTATCTTATTGTTAACCAACTCCCTGATGAAGTGATACCTCATGTATATGTGCTTTCTCTTCTTGTGAAAAACATGATTTTTGGATAATGTTATTGCTGAATTGTTGTCACAAAAAAAATATGTAATATCCTCTTTATTTTGCCTCACATATTTCAACACTCTTCTCATCCAAACAGTCTGACATGCTGCTCATGTTGCTGCTACATACTTTGTTTCTACTGAAGATAGTCTAACTATGTGATGCTTCTTCGATTCCCATGAAACTACACTTGTTCCAAAGTGAAAATCATAGCCAGATGTGCTCATTCTATCATCAATACTTCTAGCATTGTCACTGTCTGTGTAACCTATGAGTTTGAACTAATCTAATGTTGAATACAAAATTCCATGATACTTAGTTCCACATACATACCTCAAAATCCTTTTTCCAGCTTGTCAATGTGAATATTTTGGAGATTCCATGAAGCTTGAGATGAGGCTCACACCATACATAATATCTGGCCTTTTGGTCATCAAATACATGAGACTTCCAACTAGCCTTTTGAAAAATGTTGAATCTACAAATCATCCGATGTCATATTTGCTTAACTTTAAACCTACTACAATAGGTGTTTGTGTTGGATTGCAATTTAACATATTAAATCTCTTCAAAAAATCATTAGCATACTTTACTTATGAAATAAAAACTCCAGCTTGTGATTGTTGAACTTCTATGCCCAAAAAATACTGCATGAGGCCTAGATTTGTCATCTCAAATTATTTCTTCATAGCTGATTTGAATGAATATGTAGATAGATTTCCAGTGATGATTAAATCATCCACATATAAACAAACAATCAAAATTTTACATTTCTCATTGATCTTGATGTATAAGTTAGGCTCACTGTTGCTCATATTGAAACCATTCTATATCAAATAAGAATCAATTTTGTTGTACCAAGCTCTAAGTGCTTGCTTGAGACCATAGAATGCTTTTTTCAACTTGTATACATTTCCTTTATAATCTTCAATCTCATAACCTTCTGGTTGATTCACATAAACTTCTTCTTCAAGAAAACCATTCAAGAATTCTGATTTTACATCCATTTGATAAATAGGCCATTTATTTTGGGTTGCAATTACTAAAACTATTCTTACCGTGTCCAAACATGTTATAGGTGCAAACGTCTCATTGTAATCTAATCCATATTGTTGTAAAAAACCTCTAGCAACCAACCTTTCTTTATGATTTTATACTTTACCATTAGCATTATATTTGGTCTTATAGACCGACTTCACTCCTATCACGTCCTTTCCTTTTAGAATATCTACCAATTCCCATGTCTGATTCTTCTCTATGGCATCTATCTCATCATCTATGGCTTAAACCCAAACTTAATTTTTTATACCCTCTTCAAAGTATATTGGATCTGCATCTTAAGAAAACAATTCAAAAACTGAAAAAAGCATTAGTTGTATCAACATTATAAATCTCACTAAGGCTTCTTATTTTATGCTGCAAAGGGTTATCTGATGATGGATTGTTTTGTACTGAAGGAGTTGCTTCTGATGTTATTTGTGGTGTCTGTTGCATAGTTGAAGATGACTGAAAATCTTAGCAAAGATCTTCTAGATGTAGATGGAGATGTAGCTTGTGACTACAAAACGCGTGGTGCAGATGTCCAAGATTCAAAGAAGGTACAATAAATAGTGCTCTATGATTTCATTTACCATTTATCATAGGAGAGTTGTTGCACACTGACTATTTCTCAATACTGCCATACCATGCCTCATTTTCAAAAAATTGTACATCTACTGATTAGACCTTCTGTTAATGGATAGGAACAACTGTAAGATGTGTATTCTCTGAATATCCAACAAATATGCACGTTTCTCCTGTTGTTCTAACTTCTTCCTTACTCATCAGGAAATGTGCGTATGCCACAAAGAAAGCTTCTAAAAGGAGAAAACATGTGTTTCCTCTTTAGTCCACGCTTTGTGAGGAACCATGTTTGAAAATTTTCATTGGGACAACATGTTTATGATGTAAACAACCATTGTTACGCTTCTACCCAATACTCATTGAAATCTGCTTTCCTTCATCATACTTCGTGCCAATCTCCATGATGGTCTATTCTTACTCTCTGTCACACGATTTTTTGGTGTTATTATTGGTAGGAAACTTCTTTTGTATACCATGATATGCAAAAATCATAAAAGCATTAGAAACTACTCACCTCATTGTCTGTCTCAGGAACTTTGCGTAGTACCCACTTTTCTTTTCCACTAAAGCCTTGTGAACTGCTGAAACTATCAAATACTCTTATTTGTGTCTCAAAAAGTACAACCAATGTCTTCCTTATATAGTATCATAATATCATAAAATATGGAGAAACCTCAATAGAAGTGGTTGTATCGGTCCACATAAATCTGAATGAACAATTTCAAGTGGTGCACTTGTTATTTTTGTTTTACCGACTAAGGACTCTTTGTGTTGCTTCCCCAAAATAAAATGTTCACAAACTCTATGTGGTTTTTGAATCAAAGGTAAACCTTTCACCATATTTTTTCCGTGATAAAGTCAAAACCACCAAGTTGTAAAATGACCAAACCTGAAGAGTCATTTCCATTATTCATCTTTCTCAACTGACTGAAAAGTTGATTCAAATCTCTTAGCTTAGACTATTGTAGTATGAAACTTCTAGATGTGATTGGATATCTTCAAAGGAACATTTTGTTTTGTCATATTCACTTAGCACCCACTGGTACTTGGAGATTTATTCACGATCACAACATTTGGTGTCTTCATGTAAATTTGATCCCTTTTTGTACCAATTGACCAAATGCTCTAAGAGATGCTTTCAAACCTTACAACTAAGAAAAACATCCCTATGTATCTTTTCCTCCCCCGGTTGTTAGTAGAATGTTGATTAGTCCTTTACTTTATAGTCACGTATATTATTCACCAGGGTAACTTTTGTCTTTACTGATCATCCAAACATTAGACAAATTAAATTTAAGTTAGCTTGACATGGATTATACAAACCAAAATCCAAATACCACATCACTAGGAATATATTGTGATAGATTACACTCAATAGGTGATGTGTAGAAAATATTTTTGCATGCAATACACATGGAGCTTGAAGTAGAGGTCCCAAACTATGATTTGATTTATACTTGTTTTATCATTTAATATTTTTTAATGTATTTTCATCAGCATCGTTGGCCCATATCTCTTGAAAAAGTGGACATGCCACATGTGATTATCCTAACTATGACCTGAACAAGATTTTTATTGGGATCTGCCTATGGCTCTCCACTTGAGTTTGATGGACTCTGTTGGCCCTCAGATCAAAGTATTTCCTCTATCTCTGGGCTGAAAATTTCCTATTCCTCTTCCATGATTTCCTGAGACATGTGATGAAATTGAAAAACCCTATCTACAACTTCATGTGATCTATTCTATTAAACTTTTTCATGAATTTATTGTGCTTGGATGCCAACTCACCAATTGAAAAACACTGATTTAGATCCTAGTTTCTTTATAGCAAAACTACTAACGGATCAAATTTTGTAAGAAATTTCTAAGCAAGTTGCAATAGTGACATTGCACATGTGACTTATCATAACTAGGATGAAAAAGGATTATGATTGTGCTCTTAACTATGTCCTCTTCCACTTGAAGTTGATGGACCTATGTGCGTCCTCTAGATCAGGCTGAATTTCCTCTTCTCTTTCATGATTTCCTGATACCTGTGATGGAAAAATCCTTACTACAACTTCATGTGGATTATTTTCAACTCTTTTCCATGATTTATTAGTGATGCAGGCAACTCATCAATTGAAACTGATTTAGATCCTTAGTTTCTTCAATAGCAATACTAAAAACTATTTCTACCGTGTCTCCAAAAATGTTATAGGCATGCTGCAAACGTCTCATGTAATCTAATCCATATGTTGTAAAAAAACTCTAGAACCCAACCTTTTTTATGATTTTTATACTTTACCATTAGAATTTATATTTGGTCTTATAGACCGATTCACTCCCTATCCCGTCCTTTGCCTTTTAGAATATCACCAATTCCAGGTTGTCTGAGTCTTTCTATATGGCAGCTATCTCATAAATCTATGGCTTAAAACCAAACGTAATTTTTTATACCCAGTTCAAAGTATATGGGATCTTGAATATTAAGGAAAACATTCAAAAAACTGTGAAAAAAGCATAGTGGTATCAACATTAAAATCTCCTAAGGCTTCTTATTTTTATGCTGGCAAGGGTTATGAGGAGGATTGTTTTGTACTGAAGGGAGTTTGCTTCTGATGTTATCGTTGGTGTTGTTGCAATAGTGAAGAATGACTGAAATCTTAGAGATCTCGAGATGTAGATGGAGAGTAGCTGTGCTACAAACTCGGGTTGCAGTTCCAAGATTCCAAAGAAGATACAAACCTAGCTGCTCTATGATTTCATTTCCATATTATCATGAGGAAGAGTGTTGCCTACACTGACTATTTCTCAATTACTTCCATCCATGCTCATTTTCAAAAAATAATTGTTTACATCTCTAATGATTCTGACCTTTCTGGTAATTGGGAATGAACAACTGAAGATTTTGTAATTCTCTGAATATCCAACCAATATGCACGTTTCTCCTTGTTGTCTAACTTCTCCTTACTCATCAGGAATTGCGTATTGCCACATAACCTAAAGATTCTAACATGAGAAACATTGTGTTTCCTAGTCCAAGCTGTTTGAGAACATGTTTTGAACAATTTTCATTGGGACCATGTTGATGATGTTGTAAACAACAATTGTAATGCCTTCTACCCAATACTCATTTGAATATGCTTTTCCTTCTCATACTTCTTGCCTCTCCATGATGGTTCATTCTTACTCTGTCACACGAATTTTTTTGTGGTTATTACTTGGTAGTAAAATCTTTGTATACCATGTATTTGCAAAAATTCATAATAAAGCATTAGAAACCATACTCACTCTTTGTCTTGTCTCTCGAACTTTGATGTAGTACCCACTTTTCTTTCCAATAAAAGCCTGAACTGCTGAGAATGATAATAGAATTCAAAATTTAATCTTATTGTGTCTCAAAAAGGTACACCATTGTCTTCCTTATATAGTTCCTCCATCAATGAATATCTAAAATATGAGGAAAAAGAAACTCCAATAGGAAGTTGTTTGTATCGGTCCATAAATCTGAATGAACAATTTCAAGTGGTGCACTTGTTATTTTTGTTTTACCGACTAAGGACTCTTTGTGTTGCTTCCCCAAAATAAAATGTTCACAAACTCTATGTGGTTTTTGAATCAAAGGTAAACCTTTCACCATATTTTTTCCGTGTGATAAATTCAAACCACCAAAGTTTAAATCGACCAAACCTGAAGATGTCATTCCATGATATGTTTTCAACTGACTGAAAAGTTGATCAATCTCCATTTAGCTCAGACTATCTGAGTATGAACTTAGAGTGATTGGTATAATCTCAAAGGAAACCATTTTGTTTTGTCTCTTCACTTTAGCAAACCACCTTGGGTACTGGAGATGTATTCACGATCACACATTGTTGTCTTCAATGTAAATTTTGTATCCCTTTTTGTACCAATTGACCCATGCCCATCAGATTATGCTCAACCCTACAACATAATTAAACATCCTATGTAAATCTTTCCTTCCCCTTTAGTTAGAATGTGATCTATTCCTTTACCTTTATAGTCACTGGTATATTATTCCCAAGGCGTAACTTTTGTCTTTAAATTGAATCATCCAAAATAGAAAATAAAATCTAAGTTACTTGACATGTGATACTAAACCAAAATCCAAATACCCAACATCACTAGGAATATATTGTGATAGATTACACTCAATAGGTGATGTTAGAAAATTTTTTGCATGCAATACACATGGAGCTTGAAGTAGAGGTCCCAACCTGATTTTGATTCTACTTGTTTTAATCATACTATTTTTTAATGTATTCATAAGCATAGTGCCCATATCTCTTGAAATAGTGACATTGCACATGTGACTTATCCTAACTATGACCTGAAAAACGGGATTATATTGTGCTCTTGCTATGTCCTCTTCCACTGAGTTGATGGACCTTGTGCGTCCTCTAGATCAATTCTTCCCTCTCTCTCTTAGGGCTGAAATTTCCTCTTCTCTTCCATGATTCTGATACCTGTGAGAAAAATCTTATCTACAACTTCATGTGATCTATTTTTTTACAAAACTCTTTTCATGATTATTAGTGATGCATGCAAAATCCTCAATTGAAAATGATTAGATCCTTAGGTTTCTTCAATAGCAACCTCCTAAAGGATCAAATTTTGTAAGGAAAAACTTCTAAGAAATTTTTTGACAATGTGACACTTGCACATGTGACTTATCCTAACTATGACCGGCAAAAAAGGATTATGATTGTGCTCTTAACTATGTCCTCTCCCACTGAGTTTGATGGACCTCTGTTGCCGTCCTCTAGTCAGGCTGCAATTCCCTCTTCCTCTTTCATGATTCCTGATACCTGTGATGAAAAATCCTTATCTACAATTCATGTGATCTATTCACACTTCTTTTCATGATTTATTAGTGATTGCATCAACTAATCAATTTGAAATGATTTAGCTCCTTAGTTTCTTCAATGCAATACTAAAGGATCCAAATTTGCAGGAAAACTTCTAAGCAATTTTGCAATAGTGACAATTGCAATGTGACTTATCCTTAACTATGACTGAACAAGATTATGATTGTGCTCTTGACTATGTCCTCTTCCACTTGGTTTGATGGACCTTGTGAGTTCCTCCTCTAGACTCAATTCTTCTCTATCTCTAGGGCTAAAATTTCTCTTCCTCTTCCATGATTCTGATACATGTGATGAAAAATCCTATCTACAAATTATGTGATCTATCAAACTCTTTTCATGATTTATTAAGTGAGGCATGCAATCATCATTGAAATGAAAATGATTTAGATCCTTATTTTCTTTCAATAGCAACTACTAAGGATCAAATTTTGCAGGAAAACTTCTAAGCAATTTTTCAATAGTGACATTGAACATGGTGACTTATCCTAACTTTGACTTGAAAAAAGGATTATGATTGTGCTCGGACTATGTCCTCTTCCACTTGAAGTGGATGGACCTTGTTGCGTCCTCTAGATGAAATTCTTCCACTATCTCTAGGCTGAAATTTCCTCTTCCTATCCATGATTTCTGCACCCTGTGCTGATGAAAATCTTATCTACAAAATTCAGGTGAATCTTATTCAAAACTCTTTTCATGATTATTCGGATGCATGGCAACTCATCCAATTGAAAACTGATTTAGACCTAGTTTCTTCAATAGTAACACAAAGGATCAAATTTTGCAGGAAAACGTCTACGTAATTTTGCAATAGTGACATGCAATGGATTATCTAAACTATGACCTGAAAAGGATTATGTTGTGCTCTTGAAAAAAAACCTATGTCCTTCCACTTGAGTTTGATGACCTTGTTGGTCCTCTAGATCAAATTCTTCTTCCTCTATCTTAGGGCTAAATTTCCTCTTCCTCTTCCATGATTTCCTGATACCTGTGATGAAAAAATACGTATCTACAACTTCATGTGATATATTCAAACTATTTTCATGATTTATAGTGATGCATGCATCATCAATTGAAAACTGATTTTAGACTTAGTTCTTCAATAGCAACTACGAAACGGATCAATTTTTTTCAGGGAAAACTTCAAGCAATTTTGCCAAAGTGAAATTGAACATGGACTTATCCTAACTATGACCTAAAAAAGGATTATTGATGTGCTCTTGACATGTACTCTTCCCTGAGTTTGATGGACTCTGTTGCGTCCGCTAGATTCAAATTCTTCCTCTATCTCAGGGCTTAAACTTCCCTCCTTTCCATGATTTCCTTGTACCTGTGTGATTGAAAAATCCTTATCTACAACTTCATGTGATCTATTCAAAATCTTTTCATGATTATAGTGATGCATGCAACTCATCAATTGAAAACTGATTTAGATACTTAGTTTCTTCAATAGCAACTACTCACGGATCAATTTTGAGGAAAAAAACTGCTAAGGCAATTGCCAATAGTGGACATTGCACATGTGACGATTCCTAACTATGACCTGATGAAAAAGGATTATTATTGTGCTCTTGACTTGTCCTATTCCACTGCGTTGATGGACCTCTTTTGCGTCCGTCGAGATCAAATTCTTCCTTTATTCTCTAGGGTTGAAATTTCCTCTTCTCTTCATGATTCCTGATACAGTGATGACAAATCCTTATCTACAACTTCATGTGATCTATTAAACCTTTTCATGATTAGCGTGCTGCATTGCAACTCATCAATTGAAAACTGGATTTTTAGATCCTTAGTTTCTTCAATAGAAAAACAAAACAAAAATACTAAAGATCAAATTTTGCAGGAAAACTTCTAGCAATTTTGCAATTAATCCTTTTTTCCTCAATAGTTTCACTATGAGATTTGGATTGATGGACTAACCAACTACAAAAGAAAGAAGGATTGTACAAAATCTAAATCTTCATTTACATATTTTAAAAAATCTACGAAGTAACTGTAGTTTAGTTGTTTTTACTTTCTCTTTACCTTGATATACAACTTGGGAGTTCCACCCAATTTGTGTGTTACTAGCTGCTGCCACTCTGGGTAGGAGGTAGGATGCTTCATGCATGGCTTGATGAATGAAGAAAGAGATTTTCCATCTTTCTTTTTGATTCCTCAAAGTGTCGTTATCGTTATGAGAGTGTGTTAGTATGATGCTACACTTCAAGCTCTGGGTACCCATTATCGATAATTTCCCACCACATCAGTAGGGATCTAAATAGGCCTTCATGGTTAATGACTAGATGCCTCATAATTTTGTCTAGTCAATTGTAGGTGTTGTCTACAGACAGATATAGAAGCCTAATTGTTGTGTACGTAGAAACCTGCTAAAAAAAAATCCACGCTCTAATTCCAATTGTAAAAGTAGGCACATAAAAATAACAACTAAAAAGAAATAAAATACTAAATTGCAAATATAAAATAAAACATACTATTGCAACCCATATCAACTACTTTGTGAATATCTTATCTTCCTTATCAGAGATTTGGTCAAATCAATATATAGAATGTGTTATATCAAAAACATTACAATTGCCTCTAATAATAGACTGGCTTCATCTACAAGAAAACACTCCACTCTTAAAAATAGAACTAAAAAAGCACATGGTTTTTGCAAATATAAAGATGTTTGATTTTAGCTTATTAACTTTCCTATATTTAAAAATAACCATGGCATGAAAGTGACCTGGTTTTTTTTTTTAACTTTTCCAAAAATAAAGCGAAGACAAAATAAAGTATTTTCTAACATTTTTTATGCAACATTGATTCTCCACCTTCTAAATTTTCAAATCCCACGTTAGAGTTTCTCTTGGTAGTGACATCTCGCCCATGTTGTCATGCATAAGACCCGTTCCCTTCTCTTCCTCATGTTGCATATCATTTGCTTTGGTCATTATCAACACCGTATATTATCCTGATATTCCCTGTGTACAAGAGGCCCGAGATCACATATCTCCACCATGCACCTGAGTTAGTTACAGAGAATCAATACTTGACCTAACACAATGAAGCTGGTGGTGAAAACATGATCTTACACCATAGGGAATTTAGGATGGTGGTGCTTAGATGTTGTTCCCTTGAGATATACCAACATGCCGGAATCCTATATTTTAGCATGAGGTTGGATCTCCCTTTTCTTCATTCCATCCCTCTCCTCATTTTTTTCCATTTCCCCCCCCTTTCTTATATAAGAACATAATCTGTTTGTATGTTTTAAGGTTTGGTCTTTTTCCCATTACCCTCTTTCTAGTTGTTATTCCCTCTCTAGGATATGCTGAGTGTCCCATTTTATTTCGTATGGGGTGTTTTAGTCTCTATGTTGATGAATGTAATTGATCCAAGCTCATCTTGCAATCTAATACCAATGGTGTATATTGAGGAAAGGTTGTTAAGTGTTTGTGCTTACTGTATCCAAACTTTTCTCCCTTGTCTCTGGATCTCTTGGAGGTTCATAAGCATTCACTAAATATATCATGTTATCATAAAACACGAGTGAAAGAAGATCCATATTTTTCTTTGACAACATTGATCTTTCTTAACAGGCCTCTTTTCATGATTTATTAGTGATGCATGCAACTCATCAATTGAAAACTGATTTAGATCCTTAGTTTCTTCAATAGCAACTACTAAAGGATCAAATTTTGCAGGAAAACTTCTAAGCAATTTTGCAATAGTGACATTGCACATGTGACTTATCCTAACTATGACCTGAAAAAGGATTATGATTGTGCTCTTGACTATGTCCTCTTCCACTTGAGTTTGATGGACCTCTGTTGCGTCCTCTAGATCAAATTCTTCCTCTATCTCTAGGGCTGAAATTTCCTCTTCCTCTTCCATGATTTCCTGATACCTGTGATGAAAAATCCTTATCTACAACTTCATGTGATCTATTCAAACTCTTTTCATGATTTATTAGTGATGCATGCAACTCATCAATTGAAAACTGATTTAGATCCTTAGTTTCTTCAATAGCAACTACTAAAGGATCAAATTTTGCAGGAAAACTTCTAAGCAATTTTGCAATAATCCTTTTTTCCTCAATAGTTTCACTATGAGATTTGATTTGATGGACTAAACCAACTACAAAAGTAAAGAATGATTGTACAAAATCTAAATCTTTCATTTACATATTTTCAAAATATCTACGAAGTAACTGTAGTTTAGTTGTTTTTACTTTCTCTTTACCTTGATATACAACTTGGAGAGTTTCCCACCCAATTTGTGTTTTACTAGCTGCTGCCACTCTGGGTAGGATGCTTTCATGCATGGCTTGATGAATGAAGAAAAGAGATTTTCCATCTTTCTTTTTTGATTCCTTCAAAGTGTCTTTCTATGTCTATGAGAGTGTGTTAGATGATGCTACATCTTCAAGCTCTGTGTACCCATTCTCTATAATTTCCCACACATCCTGGGATCTAAATAGTGCCTTCATGGTTAATGACTAATGCTCATAATTTTTTCCTATAAATTGTGGTGTCTACAGACCAGATATAGAAGCCATAACTTGTTGTCACTTAGAAACCTGCTAAAAAAAATCCACGCTCTAATTCCAATTTGTAAAAGTTAGGCACATAAAATAACAACTAAAAGAAATAAAATAAATAATTGCAAATAAAACATATTATTGCAAACCCATATCAACACTTTTGTGCATATATTTATTCTTCCTTATCAGAGATTTGGCTCAATACAATATATCTGAATGTGTTATATCAAAACACTTACAATTGCCTCTAATAAATAGATGGCTTTCATCTAACAATAAAACACTCCACTCTTAAAAATAGAACTAAAAAGCACATGGTTTTTTGCAATATAAATATTTTGATTTATTTTCTTTATTAACTTTTCCTCTATTTAAAAATAACCTATGCATGAAAAGTGACCTGTTTTTTTTTTTAACTTTTCCAAAAATAAAGCGAAGACAAAATTAAAGTATTTTTCTAACATTTTTATGCAACATTGCTTCTTCCACCTTCTTAAATTTTTTCAAATCCCACGTAGAGTTTCTCTTTGGTTAGTGACATCTCTCCCATGTTGTCATGCACTAAGACCCGTCCCTTCTCTTCCTCCATGTTGCATATCATTGCTTCTGGTCATTATCAACACGTATTATTATCCTGAGTTATTCCCTGTGTTACAAGAGGCCACGAAGATCACATAATCTCACCATGCCACCTGAGTTAGTTACAGAGATCAATACTTGACCTAACACAATGCAAGTGGGGTGAAAACATGATCTTACACACCATAGGGAATTTCAGGATGGTGGTTGCTCTAGATGGTTGTTCCCTTGAGATATACCACACATGCCAGAATCCTATATTTTTAGCATGAAGGTTGATCTTCCCTTTTCTTCATTCCATCTCCTCTCCTTCAATTTTTTTCCCTCCCCTTT
Source organism: Taxus chinensis (assembly GCA_019776745.2). Lineage (NCBI taxonomy): Eukaryota > Viridiplantae > Streptophyta > Pinopsida > Cupressales > Taxaceae > Taxus > Taxus chinensis. The sequence goes on along the minus strand of CM034152.1, from coordinate 479,627,280 downwards.
CTTATATAAAGCACATAATCTGTTATGTTTTAAAGGTTGGTCTTTTTCCCATTACCTCTTTCTAGTTGTTTCTTCTTTCCTCTCTAGGATATGCTTGAGTTCCCATTTTATTTGTATGGTGTTTTAGTCTCTATGTTGATGAATGTAATGCATCCCAAGCCTCATCTTGCAATCTAATACAATTGTGTATATTTGAGAAAGGGTTAAGTGTTGTGGCTTACATTTATCCAACTTTTCTCCCTTGTCTCTTGGATCTCTTGGAGGTTCTATACTTGCATTCACTAAATATATCATGTTATCCTAAAACACAGAGTGAAAGAAGATCCATATTTTTCTTTTGACACATTATCTTTCTTAACATGAATTTTTTCTTCATTTTCCCTTGTATGTGTTTGTAATGTACCCTTTTTCGAATTGATCTAGTTGAAGGCTTCTTGCCCATTCTTCTTCCCATAGGAAAGAATAAGATGAACAAGGGAAGCCCTTGGATTATATTTTAGTCTTTCTTTAATTAATAATTACATTTTTCTTTTGTATTTCCCTTCTTAAGAAATTCGATTGGGTTGGAGAGCTTTTAATAAAGCTTAAAAAATGAAATAAGCTTCTACGAAGGTCGGCCTTGGGGGAATTCATCCTTACAGACTCTTGGTGCCACCATAAGGCTATATAAGGGATCACATAGGCTCATTTTGGGCATCTTTTGGATTATAAACTTTTATCTACTTGGTTTTAGAGATGGTTTCTCTATTCCAATCCACTAAGGTGCGAAAATCCACAAGTGTGGAAAGCAAAGAGGATGAAACCCTTCCTTGTTGAGAGTTGGAGAATGAAAAACTCTTCAATTTAGTGGTGTTGAGGACATTCCATGAAGACTATCATGTTGGATGGGCAATTGGTGCATTGAGGAGAATAATAACAAGGGTTTTCATTCACTTTGGCACCCTCTGCTAGGGTGGAAACTTGGGCGTGAGTCTATTTTGGTGCCTTCTAGGGCATGATTTGACATTCTAATTTGATATCAAGGTCTGTCTATATTTATAAGGCTGATCCATCACTTATTTTTCATTTATTGGGGTTTAGAGACCTCACTTTTATCTCATTTTGTGGACTATACTTTTGTTGTCATTTGTTTAATTGTAGTTGGGTATAATTTAATATTTTTCACATGTTGTTGGATGTCTTGTCTTCTTGTTTATTCAATTAATTGAATATAATATTTAGAAGGATTTGTGAACCTATTTTCATCTTATTTGGAGGGTGTTTGATTCCCTAAAGTGTAAATTAAGATTGTTATTAGGGTTTCTAATATTTTTTAGATCTACTATCATAAAAACAAAATTACTCTCAAGTGGGAATTGGTATTATTTCTTTTCATTTCATTTCAGCCCTAGAAAGGGGCATTATAGTTTTAGAATAGGTAGATTAGTGAAAACATTAGGGGTAGAAGTAGATGAGAACCAAATATCTCTTGAACTTTACTTCATTGCACAAGTCCCACACTTTTGAAGCAATCCCATATTGTGTTGATAGTTAACACAATTTACACATAACACACTTTCAACCTCCAACAGACTCTACCCTAAAGTCCAAAACACAATGTTGTCGCTAAAAGGAAAACCCACAAAATCATGGAAATTATGCCTTGTATTATTGACAATTCAAGTTTGGCAAAAACACATTATACAGAAGCAATAAGATAATTATTTTACTTTTTGAATAGGTCACCCACTACATTTCTTGACAAAATAACTCCACATGAAGCATGGTCAACATGCAAACTCTTAATATCCCATCTTCATGATTTTGAATTTAAGGTTTAGATGCATGTCCCTAAGAAGGGAAAGACATTGAACAAAAAAAATGACACATATTTTTAGGGTGCATTGAAGATACATTGGGTTACGGCCCGATGGATCCAAAAACTAGAAAATATATATATAAGTAGGGATATTGAGTTTGATGGGATGGGTGATACCAATGCACCCTCCACACACTCACCTGATGCACATATTAGTCATGTTGATAATTTCGAAAGTGATCAACACTCTTACAACAAGAGTGATGATGGTGATGATCAATCATGTCTTTTATCTCCCCAATTAATAATAACTATTGAATGTATGCCTAAATGGTATAGAAATGTGATACGAGATGCAAAATTGGATGGATTCCTAGAAAAATCAACTATTAGGCCAAGAACTCACAATATGGCTTGAGAAGAGGTCAATTTGGACCTACTGAACATAATGAAAAAATATGTTGTGCCCTCTACAAGCCAAGAAGTGTATGAGTCAAAACCTTGGAAAGATGCCATGAATGAAAAATATCAAGTGTTGATGAAAAATAACACATTGATGTTTGTAGATATTCCACCAAGGAAGAAAACTATTGGTTACAAATGGGTATTAAAAAAAAAATACAAATCAGGTGGTAGTATTAAAAAACATGAGAAAAGGCTCGTAGAGAAAAGGTATGCTAAAAAGAAGTCATGAATTTGAGAAGACATTTGCTCCCATGACCAAGATTAAGTCTTATCATGATGATGTTTTATTTAGTTACACAATTTGGATGGAAAGTTCACCAAATGGTTGTGAAAATTTCTTTTTTGAATGGATATCTACAAGAATAATTCTATATGACTCAATCAGAAGGTTTTGACACATCTGGACAAGAAGAAAAGGTGTGTAAGCTCATAAAATCATTATACAGTCTCAAACATGCTCCCCAAGCCTGGAATATAAAAATCAAATAGGTTTGTTGACCTAGGTGATGAGGCCAAAATATGTCTTATTATATCACCAAATAGCACTCTTATTCTCTCTCTTAAAATCAATATTTCAAGTGAATTTAGATGTAGTTTTAATAACATATAACATATTTAAGGTAGAATATAAGATTTATCTTATCATCTCTTTATAAATCTATTTGCAGTCTAATTGTTGTTATTTCCTAGTATTTCTTCTAAGTTGGAATGGGATAATGTGTAGAAAACAGGTCATAAGAAGCTCTTGTCCAAGTTCATAGATTGTACCTACCGAAATTCTTCATGTAGCTACGGAAACACCCAGCTATGGAAATTCTTCACGCAACTACGGAAATGCCTAGCTACAAAAATTCTTCACGTAGCTACAGAAATGCCCATTTAGTGAAAATATTTTAGTTTGTTCCAAAATAATGTAAAAGAGCACCGAACTATTCAGCCCACTTTTTTCTTCCACGTCATCAACCAAAAATATAGATCCAAACATGTGGCAATATAAATTCATGCATGCATGTGGCATTCCAAGAAGAATTCAAATTCATGGTCTTAGCACTCCTCCATTTTCTGTCCATATTTCAAGGATGAGAAAATAGTGGAATAGTATTAGGAATGTTGAATAAGTACTCCCCCACTTTGTGTTCCTAGATTAAAGGGATGGGTTGTAGAAATATTCTCCATGATAATTAAATGTTAGTCAAGTTTTTCTAGGATTTATTGCTTTGAATAAATCTGGCCAAGAATACATAGTTAGTTCTTGGTGTGTTGACTAAGTAAATCAAGATGAAAATAAGATCGGATTGTATTCATCACAAAAAGGAGTTAGTTGGATGCATGAATTATAAATGCAACCTTCCACACTCTTATGTGTATTTTTTTTCCAATCAATGAAAAATATGTTCTTTTCTCTCCAATATTCTGAAGTTTTGAATCAAGATCTTGGAAGCATGATTTAAATCCTCTCCCAAGGAATGAGTTGGCCACTCATTCTAAGGAAGATGGATCTGTGTATTTGTGTATTTGTATTGTAATAATTTATGTTTATGTTTATTCCTTTTTCCGTGATAATCATTTTGTTGTATTGTTTTTTCTTTATATTGTAATCTTCATTTTCATTTAGTTTGTTGTGAACTTGCAGGATTTTAATTTGATTTATTTTCAAATCAGAAATTTACTTTATGCAAGTGTGCTTTCATTTCTGCAAGTGTTATTTTGATTTCTACAAGTGTGCTTTTCCATTTTAGCAACTGTGCTTTTTAATTTCTACAAGTTTGGATTGTATTTGAAGGAGTTTTTTTCCAAATATCTCTTTCTCCTTTTACATATAGTCATTGGACACTAGCCATGGATTGACATTATTAATGAAGAGGATTAACGACCCTCATCACTAGGTATACAAAAATTGATGAGCATCTTATTCAACACAACATCGAGGGGGAGATTTTTATAATTGTATATGTCGATGATCTAGTCATTTATTTTATGAGATTTCCACAATGTAACATTGTAAGAGTATATGTGGAGACCCATGTATTAGTTTAATGAAGTCCAATGTTTTGAGTTACATAATTGGTCCCATCTTCAGAGACATGATAGAATATGATATGGATTGTTGAATGAGTATTTAGTATAAATAGGAATAACATGACATTTCATTAATTCGGCAAGAGAGCATTAAGGATTAGAACTATTAAAATATTTAATTAAATTGTCAATAGAAATTTTAATATTTAATTCAAACTTGATTAAGACCAAATTTTAAATGTTAAAATGGATATTAAACATGTTGGAAACTCATTGAATATGATTTATGCAACAAAGAAGGATCTTAATCAATCGTTCGACATGAAAAATTTTGAGTTGTTTTTGTCTATAAGTATGGAAAAAGGAGCACCACATTTTGTGTCTTGAATGAAATATGCCAAGAAAAATGTTCAAGAAATTTCGGATGATTGATTATAAGTCTGTAGTCACACCCTTGGAGGAAAATCTTTAGTTGTCTCATTCAAATCCATCACAAGAAGTAAATGCATCTCTTTATTGAAAGTTTCTTGGGAATATCATATACTTGACATATACTAGGTTAGAAATATGTTGTGTTGTTAGCTATTTCTCATGGTTCATGGAAGATTTGAAGATGTTTCATTAGAAAGTAGCGAAATGGATTTTGAGATATATATGAGGGACAATGTACATTGGCCTAGAATACAAGAAGAAGGATCAATTCTTCTTAATGGGATATTTAGACTCATCATATAAGAAATATTGATGACATGGAATCCAATTTTGGATGTGTTCATTAGGGATATGGTCCAATATCATGGTTGAGAAATAAACGAAACTTTGTTTCTATATCTTCCATTGAATTATAATATCAAATGGTAGCATTTAAGTTGTTTGTGAAGCAATATGGTTACATCACATACTTGAAGGATTGGAAGTACCACATAAACAACCGACTATCCAATATTGTAACAATGATGGTGTTCTTAGACTTGTTCGCAATCCAGTGTTTCATGAATACACAAAATATATTGAGGTTCATGTTCATTTAATATGTGAGCATATTCAACAACATAACTAACTCTATTTTTTCTCGACAAAAGAACAACATGCAAATGGCTTCACTGAGTCACTTGCATGGGAAAAAATTAAGGCATTCAGAGAACCTCTCTTGTTCACTTGAGACCATGTTGAATTAAAGGGGGGAATGTTAGAATAGATAATTCACCATGTGTGAAAATAAATGTCCATGAGTAAAATAATATTATTTACATAAGTTAGTTTAAAATAATTATAAATCTCCTAAATTTAACTTGGTTGATATTATTGTGTTATTTCATAACTCCCATGAATCATTCGAGAGATATTTTTTCTAATCCTAATTGTTAATTATCTTGTCAATTGCTCTCCCTATTTCATAAGACCTATTACAAGCTAGATTCCTTGTATAAATTCAACTATGTAATTGTTGATAAGTTAGTTGAATAAATTAATATTATTTGCAACTTACATTCCTTAAACACCTTGGACATGTTCCTAGGTCTAGGACAAGTTTAGCTACGAGCTTGTCTCATCTTCTACAAACATGTCTCTTGCACTTTTAACAATTATATTTCCAAATGCACAACTTAATTAAGTTGGCCTAAGTGGTACTTCTGGGTCAATTGAGCAAGAAATCAATCAGATGATCACACATATAAACACATCTACTTTAAGATATTAGGGACATATAACGATTCTTTATTTCATCCACTCTATGAAGGACAACAACTAAAACATTGAAACATCTAATTCCTTATAGCACTATCATAATGACAAACTACTTAATTTTTTAGTACATCTATACTGCTACCGTAGATCAACCATGAGCCAAAACTAAAGTACTAAACACATGTTGTCAAATATGAGGTTTGGATCAAGGGCTCCATCTATTATTTTAATATTTATCACGTGTATCATCACATGGTTGGGATAACTATATGTGGCTCAATTCCTCTTTGAAGTAGTGTTATGTAGCACAATGTTCATCAAATTAGTGGTGGTCGGGTGAAACAATCCACCCCAATTGTCACTAACCCCTTTTAAATGTTACAAGAAAGGAGAATATATATCTCATTACAAGAAAACGATCACATGGAAACAAGCCCAACATTATACCTCTAGAGATAAAAAAACCCATATTCTATAATTGAGAACCAGTGTGTAGGTATAAAGGAAAGGTTCATATCCCTAGGGTCAGGTATATCGACAAACACATCTAGGCACCCAAGAACCCATTCTATGTCGAGTTTTAGGTCCTTATATTTTAAAAACAACTTGATGACACTCTGGTATTATTTTGTGCACATTATGAGCAATCGATCACACCATCTAATACAATTTTAATGGTTGTCTCTAAACCCCAAACAATAAAAATACTTTTATTGGTTATCTTTGGAAAATCTGAAGACTTACAAGAATAGTATAATTTAGAATTTTTTAGATCATTTATTCTAGTTTTGAATTATCATTATTAAATTAGGTCTTAAACCCTAAATTTGTACTACAAGGTAGTATTGTATGAGAAACTATTATTGATAAATTTTAGACTAGTTCTGGAGTTAAAGTTGAATAGGGTTTAGAGAAAATAACATCATAAAGTCAAATTATAGGGAGGGATCTTGTGAAAATATTAGTAATTCTCGGCATTCAAAACATCAAGTGAGCCAACAAGAGAGACAAAAGTAGTTTTTTACCATGTTGAAGTATGTTCAAGATGAAGAATTACCTCACTTAGTGGAAGGTCAATTTAGCATATCCAAAAATAAAATGGTGTAGTGTGAGGACCAAGTACATTTTTCTCTTATTACTGTTTCACAAGAGTTTGAGCCTAACACATTTGAAGAGGATAAAATTAAACTTACACATGAATTTTCCATGAAGGTTGAAGCAAGTGGTATGGGCATGTAGATAAGACACTATATGCTTGAACATCAACACGTGATTTCAGATGCACTCGACTCCTCGAGGTTGTGTCAAGACAACCAAAGTGTGTGAGATTAGATGACTAATTAATAGGAAACTAAAGGAATTTCAGGAGCTATGAATGGGTAGCAAGAAATCAAAATAGTTGAGTTGGTCGAAGGGATAAACAATGGCTAAGACCATGTAGCGTTAATTCGCTATGGTTTGATTGCTTGTTTTGATTTGGTCTGTAAAATACGTTGAAACTTCGTTTTAAATAAATACAGGAATTAAACTTAGTTTAATAAAATAAAAGCGTATTTAATCTTTTAATTAACTAAATTCATTCCCAATTAATTAAATAAAATGAATTAAACCATATATTCTATTTTTTTATATTCTAACAGGATCTTAAAAAATGTAATTCAAATAAACTAATTAAAAAACTATTGTTTTTTAATTTTTCAAGATTAATTCAAATAAAATAAATTCTAAATAACTTCTATAGAAACAGAGATAAAGAAAAATTAAAACTAAACAATTACTTCTAATTAAAATAAAATTAAACAAGGAGCACTCAGATGTGGTTATTACTCTATTGCAGGGTTGTTTGATAATGTTGTTCTAAAAGGATGTATTTTAAGGTATGAATCTAAATAAAATAAAATAAAAATCTTCTGGCAAAGCTTCTGGCTCAAGTTTTCCAGAAAGGGAAAAGCTTCTCAAAATCAATTTCCTAGTTGGCGTATGAACTTTCCTCGACCAAGTAAATATGAATTAATCAAAAGAAATAAATAATAAAGAAGTCCAGAGATTTCTTCACTTCTTCTTCCAACTAATTTCCTGAGTAGATCCACATGGATAAGATGGGAGAAGTTATCAAGGGAAGATTTTTGTAAGAAATATTTTGAAAGTAATATTAGAAATCAAACAAATGCATTTGGGAAGTGATAGAATCTTCTACTTATTTTAATCTAAATACATATTTTCTTTTGAACAACAACAAATAACAATTATTCAAAGCTTCAAAAAATATAAGTACAACCCCAACATGGTTACTACTGTACTCTAGTAGCTTCCTAAATGTGAGATGTGCTTGTTGTCTCCTCAACTTTGTATTCTCTTCCAAATATGAAGTCCAATTGATCCAAGGATGTACAGATGATGGTTGGTAATAAGGAAGATCAAGAAATAGCCATGGATGGATTGGTGCAATAAATGACTAAAATCATATGACAGGAAAGAATAGAGCAATGAACTAGTTGTCTATGTGGTTCCTCTAAAAAATTAAGCATCATAGCTTTACCTCAAAAATGTGAAATATCCAACCCATCATTTGGGTGAAATCTTGGCTTTTATAAAACTGTGAGGAAAAATGATTCTAACAACACATGTCAAACAAGAAGTGAAAACACATAAACATAAGGGGAAGTCAACATTCTAAACATAGTAAACTAGGAAAATAATTCTAATACAAATCCAATGAGCCCAAAATTAGGTGAAATGGTTGAGAAATGAGTGAGAAAATAACTCACAAAATCCAAATAGGCGTTTAAAAACACATCTTTTAATTACGCACTGGATAGTGAAAGGACCACCGTTGTTGACAAATTGGCGGTTGTACAACCACCAATCTATCAACAACATCATTTACATAATCGATGCAGTTGTTGTGTAACCGCGACAACGGTTGTGCAATTGTCACAGAAAAAGAAGATGAAAAGGGGAAAAAAGTGGCCTAAAGACAAATAATGAACCTCTTAAATTGAAAAGATGATGAAATGAGTCATAAAATAATGGAAAGGAGAGAAGGATTAATTTGGATCTCATTTTTATCTTGGAAGAGGTTTTTATCATCATAGGAGACATATCCCGTTTTTCGTGTTGCACCATGTAATTTTTGGGTGTGTACATATTGCCCCTCGAAAGATCCTTTTAGCCATGAATGGGCTAAAACATGATTTCCAAGAATGGCACTCCCAAATGGGAGGGTTAGACATTTTACCTCATCCGACCACACGTTGATTTGATGTCAATCGAGCCTTTCCGCTACTTGCAAAAGAAAATAGGAATCAAATGTTGTACAAAGAAATTTTGAAAAAAGTTTCAAAATAAAAAGATAAGATTATGTACCATTCATGGAGGCGTGAGAAGTCTATGTATTCCCATGCATGCCATCTCTGCATACACTCACTTAAAACAATGTTAGAAAATCCAAATATGTGCTATAAATGTCATTTTACTATTTTTAGAAATCATTTGTGTTTTAAAAGTTTGTTGAATTTAGAGCTCTGGATTTCCAGTGACTGTTTCATCTGTGATTATAGTCAAATCATTGGGTATTTAGAAATGATGACGACAGACCCAATAGAAGTGGATGGGGCTTAGTAACATGTGAGAAACGATAGATTTGGTCTTTTTGTGTTAGGCTCTAGATTTTTCTTTTTGAATGCATTTGAGGGGGATTTCCAGGAAAACTACAGAAAAAGCGATTGTAAGAGATCTCAAAGAGATGTATAGGAAAAGTGCTTATATTGCTTAATCTCATTTTTTGTGTGTATATCTATTTTTTTGGATATTTAGCTCATGATTGAGTGTTTTGACCACACTTGTCCTACGGTGTGACAACATTGTACTAAGATATTGACACATTAATACATATATATGTGCCTATAATTTTGGTTTGAAACCCCTTTGCAAATTTGTTTCTGTATGTTTTAACTCATTTGTGCACCCTTGTATAGTTAAGAATGTTCGGTATTTTTTCAGTTTTTGAATGAATGCTATGGATGATAATGTAATGTGATAAACATAATAATACATATGGTTACAAACAGTAACAAATCATACTTAGGGGTAAGTGTATGGAAATGGGGGAACAAAAGGGAGTCAAAAAAGGACACATTTTTCCTGAAATCAGCAAAACCTGAACTTCATCTAATAATTTGGCATGCATATGTTCAAAATTTGACATGCATATGTTCAAAATTTGACAAAGTGGTAAGAATAAGTACTGTAGAGCTCAGAATCTAGTTTCTAAAGTGCTATTTTTTCAAATGGTGGATATTTAAAGGCTCAAATGTGGTGTGCACAAAAAGTATGCCTTTTTTTTGTCAAAAAGATAACAACCAATTGTGTGTGCACCCCATGTTTTTTTATTTCTTTAAATTATTTTTCAAATCCCTTCAGTAGAAAACTAGATAAGACCATGTATGAGGTCCCACTAATTTTTCATAATTTTTGAATGAATATATAATTTTTTACTAATTTTCAAAGTGCATAGATCCCAAAAATAAAATATTTTTTTCCACACCCTTGTAACTTTGAGAAAAATAGTCAATTTTTTTAGTGTGTGTAGAATGGAGTTTAGACGAAACCACTTTTTTCTTTAAATTTGGATGAAAAGATCATTAATTGTGTACAAAAATGTATCCATATGTTTTGGCAAGAAAAGAAGGAACTAGTAAAAGAAATTAAGGATGAAATCCTTAAACTGATCAAATTTTAGAAAGAAGTCTATCATCACCAAGGTAAAACTAAGTTTGAAATTGTAGTATAATTTATTTGGAATATTATGTTATAACTTATGAGGTATCAGGGTGCACACATGAGGTTTTGATGTTTTTTTTGTCAAACAAGGATTTACTCACGAATTACACAGTCCAAACCTTAGGTTTGGATATCCAAAGAAAATCCAAGCTTGTGGATTGGGAAATTCAATCCCAAATAAGATGAAATGTCCTCGTATTATAGTAGGAGTACATTATAACGTGAGTACACTTTAACGTCCTCAAGTTCTTGTTTGTAATGTTTTATATGTGCATTTGGGAGTGATATATTTACTAAAATAAACGTTAATTTTTTCATTTATTAATCTATATACTTTAAAGCTATTTTAGTAAATATAAGAAATTAGGGTCACTCTAAACCTTATGGAGCTAGTCTCACAAGTCTATCAGTCGCGGTTTAGAAGATAGTTTTTTCGTATTCTAATTTGGTCAGTACTTACGTATTTTTCAGCATTTTAGCATTCATCCTAAAGCTTTTAGGGTTTAATTTCTACAATAGATGTCTATTTTTGGAAAGAATATAGTCATTGTTTAGGTTTTGGTGCCTTTTATATTGTTTATTGACATTTGTAGGAGTGTTAGATATGTCAAAATTAGAATTTATAAACCTCACAACTCCCAAAGGTAGCTCTAATTGATCGAATATATGGACTCGTGAATTTTCCCATTACCATGGATTTGAATCCCTAATTTCAATTTAGAATATGGTATAATCATACTATGAATGTGTACCTACTTTACAAGATTAGGGAATGCATCTTTAAGAGGACCACTCAAGCGATCCTCACAATAAAAAAAGCAAGGGAGTAACCTTGGTTTCCATGTTGACATGTATATAATCCTTTGATCCTTCTAACATACATTAACAATAGTAAGGTGTGGGAAAGAAGATGATATATCTAAGGACCCCATAATATATTTTTTTTTTAATAGAATAATAAGACATAACTTGAAGATTTATAAGCTAAAAGATTGCATTGCTTTGATATATTTTTAACACTCAATAAAATTTAGGGTAGGAGTATGTGAAAATGTGTAAAATATTCCACACATTCATTTACTTTCTATGGAGAAAAAAAACTCAGGACTTTCATCAATATTTTTGCTAAGTAAAGTAGTTACATTCTCACCCTAATGTAGGAGTAGGAAGGTTAATTCAAGTGCAACATACTTCATAAGTAATCAAATCTACATCAACAATAATCAGAAATTTTCAACAATAAGAGAAATACTTTTCAGATATATTTTTGTTTTGTTATCAAGAAGCCTTTGAAATAATTTCATATATGGACAAGAAACCAATGAAATAATTTCATGCATTGCAAAAAAGGAATTTGGTAAAAGTAGTAAGAGTGTGTGATGTTATGAAAAATGTATGTCTTGAAAAAGTGAAACTCTGAGTATGAAAACTAAGCCCAAAGTTGAATCTTTCACAACCAGGTCACTGATATGTTCTTCCTCTAGCCAACTTACCTCAATTCCACACTCAACTTGGCTTAGAATAAATTATTAACAAGGTTCTTGAATTTGTTTCAATGTGTAGGGATGATTTAATGTGATGATTGATGAGTTCCGATTGACCTGATGGAAGATAAGTTCCTCCATATGTTAGGAAATAAGGGATAAAATATGCGGAATAATCCCTCACAGAATTGCAACAGTAGAAACTAATATGCAGAAATTATTACAGATCTCAAATAAAATTGCAGAATAAAATAACACAACACTAAGAGACAGTATTTAACGTGGTTTACCCAATTTGGGCTACGTCCACCAAGAATCACTTGCTCAGATTTTATTACAAGCCACCGCTCTCTCAATACAATACCCAGATCCATTTGGAGCTATGCTCAACAAACTCTATAGAATTCACACCCGAATTCAAAACACATCTGCAATACATTTTCTTGTACATCTATCATATGCATAAGACCATATAAATAGACAACTGTTTAAGAAGTTTTACAAAACCGTGGGTATCAAAACCATGGGCAAAAAACCCATCCCATAAACCTATGGGTCAAAAAACTCACCCATATGAGAAAAGCACGTTTTCCAATATTTTGGGTGTAATTTTTCGAGGGCAAAAAACTTCTAACATGAAAAAGTGATAAAAATGAGTTACCATGAGTTGAAAGCATATTTCTAAAACCTCTACTGATGAATTCATTGTTTAGAAACACTGTTATGAGATCTACATTGTGATGGGAATAGGATGATCTATATGGAAGGATTGATTCCTGAATGAGACTTGAAGTAATGTTTGAGAGTAAGCTCCATCTTCTTGAAATCCAACTACATTAAATCATTATGAAAGACACTCCTTGAATTGCAAGATGTGAGAAAATTTCCAACTATTGATTAAGTGTTTAGAAACAATCTCAAGAGATATGCATTGTTTGGAGCTCGAGATGAATACCATAACTACTCATGGTGATCCTTTCTCATCATGCTCATGATGATCATTCCCTTGATGACTTGAATTTCAATGAGATTATTGATGTTTCAGATCCTTGACAGACCTCATGATTCTCTTGATGCACCCATTTTCCAAGTGACTATCTATTACACATTTTGATGCATATTTTTTTCCTCTTAACTCATTTGGGAACTCCTAGAATATTCCATAGAAGACAACATTCATCATTGAAGTTGTCATTCCCTACACCTTGAATACCCGTTGTTGAACAGATGGATCCTAAATGATATTTTATTTCCTAAATTTTCCTAAATTACTTCAGACACCTTCAATTCTCTCCAAAATCACCCTTAGATTCTTTATAATTTCCCAAAACATTCCCAAAGTGCATTTAACAGCTACAAAATGGCCAAAAATGGCCTTTTTAGGCCTTTGGAGGAAGTTATCTTTCACTAAATCAAACTGAATTAATTTATCACCTTGGGTGATCATCATTACACACTAAAAATACATTATAACCTATTTATGGATTTCCTCTTATCCAAGGTGAAGGTTGAACTAAATGTAGGCTGGTCAGAGGAAGGATGCACAGTGACTCTAGAAGGATGCACATATTGATGTCTATCAAGAGGAAAGGGATTGAATATGACTACACCCTTAGTACTATAACTTATACTTGTATATTGTGATAATTTATATACATTTTGGTATTCTTGATGTTATATTGCTATTGATATTCAGATCTATATAAGTAATTTCATTACAAATATACATTGGTAGTTCATGACGTCTAGCATTTACTTCCAACCAAGTGACTCTGTTTTATTAATTCTCACAGTTTTTCTCACCTAAATACTAATGTTGGGAGCATATTAGGTGTCCAAAGATCTTGGTTATAAAATAAGAAACATGAATTTAATCCTCCTAAATATTAATCAATAGATAAACGAGTCAAGAAGGTTGTGTACAATTAGAAATCTGAATTTTCTCCCTATCAAGTTATCTAAAACCTTATTTTGGTGTTTCAACAAGAAAATATTAATATTTCAGTTGATAAGAATTCTTAGAAGATAAATTTACCTAGTATTTGGTTATAAAACTTAGGATTCATCTTGAGTGACACCATTGCGGAGAAGACTTTGATACCATGGCAAAGAACACCCTTTTGATCAATTTTACCCATAGGGAATTGGAACTTGAAAGTGAATCACTTTTTCTTGACCTATGCAATGTATTGAGCTCATTACGAAGCACTAATTAAGTGTTTAGAAACACATCTTTGTGCATGTATGCATTTCTTGAGACTATGCGATGATTACTAACAATCATCTTTGATGGCCTTGAATCAAAATGTATGCTCCTAATGTAGTTATGCAAATAGGCTTAATTCATGATTTATGGATGCTATCTAAATACATCTCATAGATGAAAAACTTAAAGTAAGATTCTGAATGTGCTAGCATGGAGGAAATCAAGGTTGATGATGATGACTGCTCATTTCCATGCATTCTGAAAATCTATTGTTGAACAAATTATCCTTAAATGATCTAAATTTTTATAGAATATGTCTGTAGGCCAGCTGACAAACACCTTCAATAATTTCAACATTTGACTGCACCTTTGTGAGTTTCTCACTTGAAACCTGAGTGATAACCCTCTTGAAAAGAAGGATAATAGTACATCCTATAGAAGATGGCCATAATTTACAAAGGTCAAGAAAAGCTTGATGGAGACATTAGTCGTATAGGAGGCCCTTTCAATAAATGGACTAATCCGAGGCATTCTCCAAACACCTTGCTAATCATAAACATCGTTCACAATCATAAGCACTTGGTAATACTCGATCATATGCTCATTCATCCTCATTTTCAAATTCTAATAGAGGAGAGAAACAATATTTTTAAATGTGATGGAATCAAACAATATTATAAATAATTCCCCTTTAGATGAAGGTTCTCTTGACATAGACAAAAGGAGGAAGATTGTAATGTTGGTCACCCTAGAGGATATTATGTGTATGCTTTTGGATGTTCTTCTGATATATTATTTGATCATGAAGTTTCTTTCTTCATGGATGTATTTGAAAATGTGTTCTGACAAACAAAGATTCACCCATCTTGTACCAGATGTTAGGCTCAATAATGGTATATTGTGTAGTGGAATTTGGTTTTGGTTTGTGTTGTTTTCCTTTCTTTTTTTGTTGACAACATTAATGCAGAGTAGACAAAGAAGTTGGATTGGTTTTCTCGTTCCACAACTTCTCATATCTTTCCTGACAGTGGGGATCCATTTAAGAAGCCTATCTGAATATCTGTTACTGATATTCATCTGACATCCTACATCTTAAATTAAGTGGTAAGGACAACGCAACCAGCAATTGCGATACTTTGGCCAAAGATTTTCACATGCTTTGCATGATCATATTCCTGAATGTGATACACATCTACGGAATACGTCCTTCACTTCACTTCACCTGTTATCTAGAATGGTCTTTCCTGGTTCCTACCATTCCTCATCGTTTAAGTTCCGTTTTTAACTTTCGATTCCAGCTAGTAATATGGATGGGTATAGGAAGGCACTCCTGGTAACTAAAGATATGCAGACATACGGTGTCGTTACCCCACGACTCCTTGTGTCTGATTATCTTTAGTATTCCGGAGTCACTCCGTATACCAGATCATACCCTATCTCCTCCCCAGCTAAGATCTACACTTTCAGCCTATGTATTCTCAATGTTTTAATTCGGGAGGGCATTGCTATATGTCAGCTACAACATTGTGTCATCATGGAAAACCCCGTGTTCATGACGACACCTTGCTGTCATTTGGCGTGAAACAAAGGTCCTGCAGAATTACGCTCCCATCGAGCAATTGAGATCCTGACTAAATGATTTTTCCATAGAATTAATATTTAAGGCATTTTTCTTAGCATTTAAAGTTGATCCCTTGATCCTAGATTATCTGTTGCAATTGTATATAACTAAGTTTTTTTAATTTGTCCATTAGTTTGCCAAGTATCAAATCCTTCGTATCGAAGGGCTACAGTTTCCTATATTTGTTTTACTTCTTAAAAACAAATTAGAATTGAAGCAGTCCGTACCGACGGACATAATATTTTTATTTTAATAAATTTAGCCATTGTTAGTTTCCAATTGCAATTAATGTATTTCTAAAATTTAGTAACTCTATTAGATTGTCATTCATGCCTGGTATTAACTTATAGATAATATATTCATATATTATCTTTGTTGAAAGATGACATAGTAAAAAGTTATCCATTGGTTATGGATACATAAATGTCACTATATCCTTTACTTCTGAATTTTATCAAAATGGAATTTTTCTTGAGGTTCGAATAACGATGCTTCATAATACTAACATATATTTATTTTATTTATTCCTTAGCTCCTAAAGGTAAAATGACAGGCATTAATAAACTATAAGCATTATAAAATCATATTGAATTGACTTAAGCATGGTGAATTTGAAATTCCAAGGCCTCATGTTTTGTTGGAGAAAGAGATTAGATCTGCATTGTTCAACTTAAAAGTGTGAAATCTTAAGTTCAAAGGATTTGAACTAACAATCTCAATTCAGTATCCAATTAAATGGACTATTAAACATTTCCAACTCAGTTGAATTAACATATGATTCCCAATTTATATAACAATATCAAACTGATATAATTATTGAAAATATCACACTTGTAACTGTATTCAATATTTCAAGTCATAATTTGTACATTTGCGAATCCAACTGATTGGGTGTAGTTTATACAAAGCATCCATACAACTCATGGACAGAAGAATATATTTTCTTCGTTCACAATTCCTCAAAGAGGAATAAAAGCAACAGTTACAATTTAATTTACATTTAATCAAGAGGCATCAGAAAATAGCCAAGCCTTCATTCTAATCAAATTCCATCTGCAAAATGAATTGCACGGGTCAGTTCAATGAACTGAGCACATTAAGCACTTATCCTTAAAATAAGATGCTTCAACTAACTGTTTCAATAAAAGAACCCTGCTTTTATGAAACAACAACAAAACATCAATCTCGAAAAGCACAAAAGAGAGATCAGCATAACCACTAAACTATCAAAATATCATCACAACCAGCCAAGGGACTGCTGTCCCGTTTCCCACATAATCATTGCAAGTATCAATTTACAAAATTTGTAAAGTTAGGAATTCAAGTAGCTTGTTGCCTATACAGCATACAGTTATCTTTTCCACGCCTTTCATTAATAACAATGCAAAGGATGAAACTAACTGGATATAAATCCATTACTTTCCTTTCTGTTCATGAAGCATGTTAAATTTAAAGCATTCAAGTACAAACAAGAAAGCGAACAGCAATGCATATAGTAGCTCCCATCTAAGCACTATAAAATTCTTCATTCACGAATTCCAGATTTCTAACTGGATGAAAGAAGAAAGATCATTTTTCTAAAACATTAATTCATATCTCTATTTCTTTCTACATGACTGTCCTAACAATGAAATCCAAACGAAAATCAATTCAAGATAACAGTTCAGAGTGAAACTTACAAAATCCACTCGGAATTCACTTTCCGGCAGCAAGAATAATTTCATTTTATTCCAGTTCATATGAATACCAACAGGTTAGTAAGACATTATATTCATCGTTGGGCAAGCCGCATCAATATGCATACTATGTATTTGCTAAACTAGCAAATTCCCTACTTCTTACACTGTATAGCTAGCCAACAACAATTATGCAACCATGCAAGCATATATAATCATATGATCTTTTATACCTCTGAACGCATATAGTTCTTAATAACAAGTGGTACATTGTTGTTACCTACAACAAGATCAAGTCATATGCACTATAATTCCAATGTCACTTTCAGAGTCCAAATAGCAAAAGAGAAGAATTCATTCTCTATGATTTCATTAAGAAACAGTCATTGTATTCAGCAGGAAGTAAAACACTCAAATCATGTTTTTCTTAGCATGACAACTCAAATTATAAAAATAGAAGAACAGTTGTCCTTATTGAATAGCAACTCACATAGCCTGTACAATATCAATCCAACATGCTTCAACAATGAATACTCAATTCAAGTTCTATCTCGATCAACCGTTAATTCCAAAACAACATTTTCCATTTTCTTAAGGAGGGACAGAACTCCAATTATAACATTCATATATCAGTACCTCTATAAGGTCAAACCCGTTTAAGGGGTTAATTACCTAAGCATGGTACAGTCAAATAGACTCAGAAAAACAAGCTAATTCCCACAATTTCTATTTATTAAGGACAGAAATCCAAGTCGAGTTCACATTCACAAGACAATTCAGACAGAAGGTCAAACCTCATCTACAAGACACCATGGAATCAACTTTCCATCACCGAATAAAGAAATATAATCATTCACTGCACTGAATACAAATCAATTTGTATTTGGGTATACAGTCCGAACAGGGAGACCGAACAGCATCATTAGATCACCATAAGACCAACCCATTCTCACAGCAAAGAGAAAACATACTCCAGCAACAACCTCAGAAGGAAAAATAGCTGCTTTTTCTCTATTCTCACGGGTACCAAAACGTATTCGCTTATTTCTTAAACAAGTAAAGACACAACAATGGAAATATCGCAAATACTTCATTCAAGCGAAACCAGATACTCATAGAAAACCCAAATACCATCTTCATTAAAATCCCAAAACTGGAGAAGGGGAATGATCTATATCCATGAAACTTTCAATAAGAAACAATTTCCAACACTAATGCTTCTTTATTTTTAGTCCGTCAACAAAAGGACGTATAGTTCCAATGCCAAAAACAGCTCAAGTAATCTGTACCGTTTACTTTCCATTCCACAAGAATGATCAATTAATATTTTCATATAACACCCATAACCAGCACCTTATGGAGGTAATTCCATTCGAGAAGAACAATACAGTTAAACACAGCAACAGAGGAACAATTTTCTTAACATTCCCTAAAGAAAGACAGCAAGAAAAGATTATACTTTAAGAAACAATTCCACTTTAAGGAGCGATTGCACAGCCTTTTCCGGTTTCGAGCAACACGAACAGTCAAGGGAATATCCATCTCAAACCATTTATACAGTCAACAACTAATACTGTATATCATTTTCAACATGAATCGAGCAAAGGCAAATCAAGGCCGAGCAACCAAAATCAAATCTTCTTATCATTTTCCAAAGAAAAGAAGCAAGAACCAACAAAATCCATTTCCAAATCAACTCAATAACAATCATGCAATCCCAACCCAAGAGCAGGGTTGTTTTAATGAAACATTTAAATCAAGCAAAGATTTTAAAGAGAAGGGCTTAACGTGCCTGTATTCTCTCTTCCAAAATTCGAAGAAAACGTTGTTTTGCCGCGTTTTTCCTTCCACAGCGATAGCACAAACTCTCCAACACTTCCTTCCTTCTTCAGGCTTAACAACAGCCTCCAAATCTCCACAAAATGTCAAATGTCAAGAGCTGGTTCGACTGAACCAGACCAAAGAAACCAAATGCAGAGCAACTTTACAAAAGGCTCGAACCAACAAAATGAAAACCAATTTTTCCTCATGCTGTTTCCAAGGCGAGCTGGTCGCGAGGACCAAAAAACAATTAATGCATTAAAGGCTTTGCCTTTCTCCTTACTTTCCACGCCACCGCCACTTGGGTTGGCAAGCCTCCAAATTTCAAATTTTCCATGCAAATGAATTTAGCCATAACTTCCAAATGGATACCTCTATTTCCTTGCCTGTCCCGCCAAAACTGGCGCCGTCCACGAAGGGACAGTTCATTTAATTCCAATGAATGCCTCCTTCCCATCCTTATCCCTTTCTTCCCAAGGGTCTGCGTACCCCTTAGTTTAGGATTAGTTTAGGTTACATAACTCATTCGACCTAGGTCTTAGTTAAACCTTAGGTTTTAGAATTTAGATTTATTTTTTCCTCTTTTTTTTTTGTAATTTAAAAATCCACTTAGGATAGTAGTGTAGGATGTATGTTAGGTCTTAGGATTAGTTTAGGTTTAATTCACACTAACCACTAACACTAACAACTTCCTTCCAGCCCCTTACTAACATCCATGTTAACGCAGAGCAGGACGTTCCGTCCTTCAGATTACATGCCAAGGCCACCCGTGTCCAGGCGTTTCTCGCCCCACGAGGTCCCGAATTCGACAGTACAGGGTTCAAGAATCGAACCCCTGTCGTTGGCATTTTCGTGCTAGCTATTCACACCTGTAATCAGGCGCTGCACGCTCATAATAATCCTAGTCCAATTCGAGTGTGAATTAACATAGAAACACAAGAGGACCTCAGCATACTTGAATCAATGGAATTGATTCAGGGTATGCTGTCAATCAGCACAAGAGCAAGCAATTATACGACAATCTGTCGTCACATCAGCAAACACACAAGTACAATATTTGCTGTCCCATGCAATAAATCACAGTATGCAAGAATCCAAATTAGCAACACATTCTCTTAAGATCAAAACATATCTTAACATGTTTGCTTTCATTCCAAGAGCTATAACAGTATGTAAAACATTCACCAAGTTAACATACAAAATCAGAGTGTTACATTCTTCCCTCCTTAAAGAATCATCGTCCCGATGATCAGATTTACAAATCAAGGAGTTCATAGGACAAAATTCAGTTATTGTCCTTTCATTCATAAGTTCATACCAAAAACAGATTCTCTCTTAAAAATAACGTTTTAAGACAACTGTACAATAGACTAATAATTGTCTAAATTTGGTAGAATTTTTCAGTTCTCTGAATTTCAAATTCAGTTAAACAGGTGTGGAAAAGTAGATCTCATTTCTTCGAGATTCTCCCAAGTTGCACTTTCTTCGCTGAACTGGTCCCACTGGACCTTACATTGGTTCACTTCGCGATTTCTCAAGTACAACTGGCGAGTTCCCAACACTCGAATGGGCTTAACCACGATTATTCCTGGGTCTTGGACCTGCAAGGAATTCCAATTTAGCACATGTGATAAATCTGTCACGTATTTCTTAAGCAAAGAAATATGAAAAACATCATGCATTTGAGACAAAGCAGGAGGTAATGCTAGACGATAAGCTACAGGGTTGATTATTTCAATAATTTCAAAAGGTCCCACGTAACGTGGTGACAACTTGGCAGCCTTGC
The DNA here is from genome assembly GCA_019776745.2 of Taxus chinensis. NCBI lineage: Eukaryota > Viridiplantae > Streptophyta > Pinopsida > Cupressales > Taxaceae > Taxus > Taxus chinensis. The sequence continues at coordinate 479,605,933 of CM034152.1, read as the reverse complement.
CAAAGGTTATGGAGCTCTTTTTCGGCTTCACCCGAAGAAAGACCTTCTCTCCAAGTTTATAATGCCTGTCAACCCGCTTCAAGTCTGCATAGCTCTTCTGCCTATTGGCAGCCTCCTTTAGATGTTCCCGAATCATTTTGATTTGCTGTTCCATTTCCATAAGGATTTCTGGCCCAATTACCTCTCTGTCCTCAACGCTGTCCCAGCTGACAGGGGTTCTGCATTTTCTTCCATACAATGCTTCAAAGGGCGCCATTTTTAAAGAGGCATGATAGGTGTTATTGTAAGCAAATTCTACCAGCGGAAGGTATTCCTCCCATTTATACTGCTGGTCCATGCAATACATCCTCAGCATGTCCTCTAAAACTTGATTAACTCTCTCAGTCTGTCCATCCGTTTCTGGATGATATGCAGAACTGAAGTTTAATTTAGTTCCCAAGGCTGCATTAAGCGTTTGCCAAAACCTTGATGTCATCCTCGGATCTCTGTCCGATATGATTAATTCCGGTATTCCATGCAACCTGAAGATTTCATGCACAAATCTTCTTGCTAAAACTGGTGCATCGTCCTTCAAATTACCAGCAATGAAGTGTGCCACTTTGGTCAATTTGTCGACTACAACCAGGATAATGTCATGTTTATTTCTTGACATAGGCAATCCTTGAACGAAATCCATCGTTATCACTTGCCACTTATACTGCGGAATGCTGTGGGGATACAATAATCCAGAAGGGTGCATATGTTCCGCTTTAACACGCTGACATTCCAAGCAGTGTGTTACAAACTCTACCACATCCTTTTTCATTCCCTTCCAAAAATATTGCTGCTTAAGATCAGCAAGCATTTTTGAAATGCCAGGGTGCCCAGAAAAAGGTGAATTATGGAATTCAGTTAGCAATTTCCCTCTTAAGTCATTTGCCACAGGTACATATACCCTGTTTTCGAACCTCAGAACTCCTTCGTTATCAAAACGAAACCCTTTATACCTGCTGTCCTGCGGGTCTGCAGCAAGTGCTGATTTGACTTGCTGAAAATAGGGATCTGATTCCAAGGCATCTTTTACCTCATCCTTAAACTGAGTTCTTAACGTTATAAGAGCAGAGATATGCTTCCTTCGACTCAGAGCATCTGCTACTCTATTTTCCTTGCCCTTAATGTAGCTTATATCAAAATCATACTGAGACAGAAATTCTAACCATCTTCGTTGCCTTGCATTCAGATTTGGCTGAGTAAAAATATACTTCAGCCCCAGATGGTCTGTTTTTAATTCAAAGGGCTTGCCAAGGAGGTAATGCCTCCATATTTGAAGCGCATGTACTATGGCAGCGAGCTCAAGATCGTGTGGAGCATAGTTCTGTTCATGTAACTTAAGCTTTCTGCTTTCATAAGCGATAACATGGTTATTCTGTAACAGAATACCTCCAAGGCCTTCTCCTGAGGCGTCCGTTACAACCATAAAATCTCCATTTGGATCAGGTACAGTCAAAATAGGTGCTGTAGTTAACTGCTCCTTTAACTTTTTAAAGGCAGATTCACATTTGTCTGTCCAGATAAATTTCTTTTCTTTCTTTTGCAACGAAGTGATTGGGGCAGCAATTTTTGAAAAGTCCTTAACGAACTTTCTATAATATCCAGCCAAGCCCATGAAGCTCCTCACTTCGTGCACATTCTTAGGCGCAGGCCACTCAGTTATAGCTGTGATCTTTGAAGGGTCAACAGCTATCCCGTCTTTGCTTATAACGTGTCCCAAATAATGCACCTCTGCATCATAAAAGGAACATTTGGACAGTTTGCCATACAACTTCCTCTTTCTTAAGATTTCCAGCACTATCCTGAGATGTTCTTGGTGCTCTTCGACATTTTTAGAGTATATAAGAATGTCGTCTAAGAATACAAGCACAAACTTGTCTAAGTATTCTTGAAAAATGTTATTCATTAGATTCATGAAGGCGGCAGGTGCATTAGTCAGCCCAAAAGGCAACACCGTGAACTCATAGTGCCCATACCTCGTTCTAAAAGCTGTTTTATGAATATCTTCCTCTTTTATTCTCAGCTGATGGTACCCTGACCGCAGATCTATTTTTGAATAGACTGATGCTCCTCGCATCTGATCAAACAGATCATCGATCCTTGGAAGTGGGTATCGATTTTTAATGGTTGCTTTATTCAGCATTCTGTAATCAATGCACAGCCTCAAGGTGCCATCCTTTTTCTTTACGAAAATTACCGGCGCTCCCCAAGGTGAGACGCTCGGTCTGATCAGCCCCTTAGTCAGAAGTTCTTGTAACTGAGCCTTCAGTTCTACCAGCTCAATGGTAGTCATTCTATAAGGTGCCTTAGATATGGGTTCCGTTCCTGGTTTGATCTCTATAGCGAAGTCAAACTCACGTTTGGGCGGAAGACCCGGCAATTCCTCCGGAAACACATCACGGAAATCCCTCAACAATGGATATCTTTCCATGAAATCATTATCTTCCTCTTCATTTTCTGTCATTTTTACCGCATACAAAGTGCAGCCTCTGTTTTTAGCCCTCTTTAGTTGCATAGCCGTCAGTTTCCTAACTGCAACTTCCCGTTTTACACCTTGAATGACTGCTGCTTTCTGCAGGTCATCAAGGCAACTGATTTGTTTTTCATAACAGTCAACCTTTGCCTTATGTTCAGCTAACCAATTAACTCCAATAATGATATCATATGATCCTAGAGGAGTGACATACAAGTCAACTTCGGTGGAGAACCCAGGCAGGTCAAGAATTGCCCCAAAAAGGCACATTTCGACTGTATGGACAGCATTATTCCCATAATGCACTGTCCATGTTTTATCCATTCTCGCAGCCTTTCTTTTTAATTTCATAGCAAGTTCAGTAGAAATAAAACATTCTGTAGCTCCAGTATCAAAAAGTACAACTACAGGTTTACCGAATAACTTACCCGTAACTTCTATGGGCGTCACTTGCTTTTCAGCTTGTCTGTTAGACACTGCAGCATGTATCCTATGCTGCTGTCCGCGATCATCCTTCTTCAGAGGACAGTGATTCGCATAGTGGTCCTTTCCACAGTTGAAGCATCCTCCAGCTGGCCCTTTTCTAGGTTCAAATTTATTACCAGCCTTAAAGTTATCGTTCTGGCTTCCATAGGACTTCTGTCCAATGCCATTAACTTTTGGAAAGCTGTTCCGCACGCTATTTACAGGTCTGTTCATCACAGGTTTCTTGTTGTTATCTACAACAATTTTATTTTTCACACCAAACCTTTTCCAAGGTCCCCTTTTTGGTGCAAGAGACGAAGAAGGATTGGGAATCTTCTTCCTTATCTCTTCCCTGTGAGCAGATATTGCTCTCAATTTCTGTTCCTGTCTGATTGCCTTTTCGACAACTCCATCCATGGTGGTTGGGCCGTGGACATCCACTTCGCCACCAATGATGGGATTCAATCCCATTATGAATTTCCGTATTCTGAACTTCTCGTCAGCTTGGTACTGCGGCACATACTTAAGGAGTTTAGTAAACCCTTCCCAGTATTCTGTCACCGACAGCCTTCCTTGCGACCAGTTCTGAAATTCAGTCATTTTCCTATCAAAATAGAGTTGAGGCAGCCATCTTTGCCTAAAATAACCCTTAAATTGATCCCAAGTTATGTCTGATTCGACAATATTCAGCTCAACCTTACGGTTGTCCCACCAGGATGATGCTTCATGAGAAAGCTGATATGCTCCCCATATCGCTTTAGTCTCTTCGGAGAAGTTTCTTATTGCAAAGTATTTCTCCATTTCACTGAGCCAGTTCTCAGCTCCGTCCCCAAGAGTTGTTCCATCAAACTTTGGAGGACTTATTCTCTTTATATCATTTGTAAGTTCAGCTGCTAATCTTGCCCTTTTGTTTTCAGGGGGATTAGGAGCAATTACATTATTATCATCAACACCCGGATTCCCTCCGTTGATGTTGTCCACAGGAGGTGGCTGATCATTTATTTCAGCTTCATTCCCCTCCTCTTCATTGCCCATTGACTGCTGTTCCAGTACAGTCAAACGATCCCTCGTATCAAGTAGGGCAGCAAGGATTTCATCCAGCTTTTGGGCAGTTGCTGCTTCTCCACCCTGCAACGGGTTATTCGCAGCATTCCCTCTTGTCCTGACCATTTTCTGTTCAATAAGAAAATGTAAACTTTATTAATAACGTGGACTCATTAGGTCCAAGAGCTGCAACCTTCAGCTCTGATACCAAGATGTAACATCCCCATTTTAAAACACCAGAACAAGGGAAATATTTTTTATTTTTTATTTTTTTTAAATATAACGTTCTCTGTTATGAATTATAAAATTCAAACACACGTTCAAGATTTAATAATTGTTCTCTGCCCAAACAACACAGTTTGGATCATACAATTTCTTTTTAAAACGAATGTTCCCTGTTCACATATTTACAATATGGAACACACATTCAATGCCATTCAATCTTATAACAGATTCTATATGCTGCTGTAAATGACTCGATGAACTACCGATCCTTCCATTTTCATGGCTCGGAGTTTCAACGATCCTTCATTTCATGACTCGGCAACAACCGATCCTTCATGTACATGACTCGGCAACAACCGATCCTTCATGTTTGTTTTTGCATAGTATATTTTATATACTTGTTCTCATAACCTTCCCCGGTTATCGAAGTGATCCATTTAAGAAGCCTATCTGAATATCTGTTACTGATATTCATCTGACATCCTGCATCTTAAATTAAGTGATAAGGACAACGCAACCAGCAATTGCGATACTTTGGCCAAAGATTTTCACATGCTTTGCATGATCATATTCCTGAATGTGATACACATCTACGGAATACGTCCTTCACTTCACTTCACCTGTTATCTAGAATGGTCTTTCCTGGTTCCTACCAGTCCTCATCGTTTAAGTTCCGTTTTGACTTTCGATTCCAGCTAGTAATATGAACGGGTATAGGAAGGCACTCCTGGTAACTAAAGATACGCAGACATACGGTGTCGTTACCCCACGACTCCGTGTGTCTGATTATCTTTAGTATTCCGGAGTCACTCCGTATACCAGATCATACCCTATCTCCACCCCAGCTAAGATCTACACTTTCAGCCTATGTATTCTCAATGTTTTAATTCGGGAGGGCATTGCTATATGTCAGCTGCAACATTGTGTCGTCATGAAGACCCCGTCTTCATGAAGACACCTTGCTGTAGCTGGCGTATGCCAATTTCCTGCAGAATTCCTCCCGTCGAGAATACACATCCTGCCCAAGTGACTTAGCCACGAGTTAATAGTTAAGGCAATTTTCAGCATCCACGCTGATCCCTTGATCCTCGTTTCCGTTGCAGTTGTATATAACTAAGAGGGACTAAACTGTCCATTAGTTTGCCAAGTATCATCTCCTTCGTATCGAAGGGCTACATTTCCTTACTTGGTTTATTTCTTAATCATTGGATTAAACAGTCCATACCGACGGACATAATAAGTTTAACCTATTAAACTTAGCCAAGATGTTTCCAACTGCAACTAATTTCAGAATATTAACTTATTAGACGTCATTCAAACGAGGTCTAAACTTCGAGAAATGTATTCATTATTCTCCTTAACGTTACATAGTTAAGGTCCATTGGTTATGGATATATGTGTCTTATATCCTTTATTCTGAATTTTATCAAACGGGATCATTAATGAGGTTCGAAAACGAAGTTCGAATACTCCCAATTTAAATTGATATTCCTTAGCTCCTAAGCTAATCCTGAATACCCTCTGATTATAAAATCATATTCTTCTTAATCCTTTTTAATGTCAATTCAAAATTCATCTTTACCCAAGTATGAATTAATTGCATTGTTCAACTTAAAAGTTGTATTTAAGTAAGAATAGATATCAGTTTCAATTCAGCATCCATCCAAGGACTATGAAACAATTCCAAATCAAGAATTAACATCTTATTCCCAATTTATATAACAATATCAAACTGATATAATTATTGAAAATATCACACTTGTAACTGTATTCAATATTTCAAGTCATAATTTGTACATTTGCCAATCCAACTGATTGGGTGTAGTTTATACAAAGCATCCATACAACTCATGGACAGAAGAATATATTTTCTTCGTTCACAATTCCTCAAAGAGGAATAAAAGCAACAGTTACAATTTAATTTACATTTAATCAAGAGGCATCAGAAAACAGCCAAGCCTTCATTCTAATCAAATTCCATCTGCAAAATGAATTGCACGGGTCAGTTCAATGAACTGAGCACATTAAGCACTTATCCTTAAAATAAGATGCTTCAACTAACTGTTTCAATAAAAGAACCCTGCTTTTATGAAACGACAGCAAAACATCAATCTCAAAATAGGCACAAAGGAGAGATCAGCATAACAACTGAACCATCAGAAAAAAATATCATCACAATCAGCCAAGGGACTGCTGTCCCGTTTCCACATAATCATTGCAAGTATCAATTTACAATGTTTGTAACGTTAAGAAAACAAGTAGTTTGCTGCCTATATAGCATACAGTTATCCTTTCCACGCCTTTCATTAATAACAAATGCAAAGGATGAAACTAACTGAATATAAATCCATTACGTTCCTTTCCGTTCATGAAGCATGTTAAATTTAAAGCATTCAAGTACAAACAAGAAAGCGAACAGCAATGCATATAGTAGCTCCCATCTAAGCACTATAAAATTCTTCATTCACGAATTCCAGATTTCTAACTGGATGAAAGAAGAAAGATCATTTTTCTAAAACATTAATTCATATCTCTATTTCTTTCTACATGACTGTCCTAACAGTGAAATCCAAACGAAAATCAATTCAAGATAACAGTTCAGAGTGAAACTTACAAAATCCACTCGGAATTCACTTTCCGGCAGCAAGAATAATTTCATTTTATTCCAGTTCATATGAATACCAACAGGTTAGTAAGACATTATATTCATCGTTGGGCAAGCCGCATCAATATGCATACTATGTATTTGCTAAACTAGCAGATTCCCTACTTCTTACACTGTATAGCTAGCCAACAACAATTATGCAACCACGCAAGCATATATAATCATATGATCTTTTATACCTCTGAACGCATATAGTTCTTAATAACAAGTGGTACATTGCTGTTACCTACAGCAAGATCAAGTCATATGCACTATAATTCCAATGTCACTTTCAGAGTCCAAATAGCAAAAGAGAAGAATTCATTCTCTATGATTTCATTAAGAAACAGTCATTGTATTCAGCAGGAAGTAAAACACTCAAATCATGTTTTTCTTAGCATGACAACTCAAATTATAAAAATAGCAGAACAGTTGTCCTTATTGAATAGCAACTCACATAGCCTGTACAATATCAATCCAACATGCTTCAACAATGAATACTCAATTCGAGTTCTATCTCGATCAACCGTTAATTCCAAAACAACATTTTCCATTTTCTTAAGGAGGGACAGAACTCCAATTATAACATTCATATATCAGTACCTCTATAAGGTCAAACCCGTTTAAGGGGTTAATTACCTAAGCATGGTACAGTCAAATAGACTCAGAAAAACAAGCTAATTCCCACAATTTCTATTTATTAAGGACAGAAATCCAAGTCGAGTTCACATTCACAAGACAATTCAGACAGAAGGTCAAACCTCATCTACAAGACACCATGGAATCAACTTTCCATCACCGAATAAAGAAATATAATCATTCACTGCACTGAATACAAATCAATTTGTATTTGGGTATACAGTCCGAACAGGGAGACCGAACAGCATCATTAGATCACCATAAGACCAACCCATTCTCACAGCAAAGAGAAAACATACTCCAGCAACAACCTCAGAAGGAAAAATAGCTGCTTTTTCTCTATTCTCACGGGTACCAAAACGTATTCGCTTATTTCTTAAACAAGTAAAGACACAACAATGGAAATATCGCAAATACTTCATTCAAGCGAAACCAGATACTCATAGAAAACCCAAATACCATCTTCATTAAAATCCCAAAACTGGAGAAGGGGAATGATCTATATCCATGAAACTTTCAATAAGAAACAATTTCCAACACTAATGCTTCTTTATTTTTAGTCCGTCAACAAAAGGACGTATAGTTCCAATGCCAAAAACAGCTCAAGTAATCTGTACCGTTTACTTTCCATTCCACAAGAATGATCAATTAATATTTTCATATAACACCCATAACCAGCACCTTATGGAGGTAATTCCATTCGAGAAGAACAATACAGTTAAACACAGCAACAGAGGAACAATTTTCTTAACATTCCCTAAAGAAAGACAGCAAGAAAAGATTATACTTTAAGAAACAATTCCACTTTAAGGAGCGATTGCACAGCCTTTTCCGGTTTCGAGCAACACGAACAGTCAAGGGAATATCCATCTCAAACCATTTATACAGTCAACAACTAATACTGTATATCATTTTCAACATGAATCGAGCAAAGGCAAATCAAGGCCGAGCAACCAAAATCAAATCTTCTTATCATTTTCCAAAGAAAAGAAGCAAGAACCAACAAAATCCATTTCCAAATCAACTCAATAACAATCATGCAATCCCAACCCAAGAGCAGGGTTGTTTTAATGAAACATTTAAATCAAGCAAAGATTTTAAAGAGAAGGGCTTAACGTGCCTGTATTCTCTCTTCCAAAATTCGAAGAAAACGTTGTTTTGCCGCGTTTTTCCTTCCACAGCGACAACACAAACTCTCCAACACTTCCTTCCTTCTTCAGGCTTAACAACAGCCTCCAAATCTTCCACAAAATGTCAAATGTCAAGAGCTGGTTCGACTGAACCAGACCAAAGAAACCAAATGCAGAGCAACTTTACAAAAGGCTCGAACCAACAAAATGAAAACCAATTTTTCCTCATGCTGTTTCCAAGGCGAGCTGGTCGCGAGGACCAAAAAACAATTAATGCATTAAAGGCTTTGCCTTTCTCCTTACTTTCCACGCCACCGCCACTTGGGTTGGCAAGCCTCCAAATTTCAAATTTTCCATGCAAATGAATTTAGCCATAACTTCCAAATAGATACCTCTATTTCCTACCTGCCCCGCCAAAACTGGCGCCGTCCACGAAGGGACAGTTCATTTAATTCCAATGAATGCCTCCTTCCCATCCTTATCCCTTTCTTCCCAAGGGTCTGCGTACCCCTTAGTTTAGGATTAGTTTAGGTTACATAACTCATTCGACCTAGGTCTTAGTTAAACCTTAGGTTTTAGAATTTAGATTTATTTTTTCCTCTTTTTTTTTTGTAATTTAAAAATCCACTTAGGATAGTAGTGTAGGATGTATGTTAGGTCTTAGGATTAGTTTAGGTTTAATTCACACTAACCACTAACACTAACAACTTCCTTCCAGCCCCTTACTAACATCCATGTTAACGCAGAGCAGGACGTTCCGTCCTTCAGATTACATGCCAAGGCCACCCGTGTCCAGGCGTTTCTCGCCCCACGAGGTCCCGAATTCGACAGTACAGGGTTCAAGAATCGAACCCCTGTCGTTGGCATTTTCGTGCTAGCTATTCACACCTGTAATCAGGCGCTGCACGCTCATAATAATCCTAGTCCAATTCGAGTGTGAATTAACATAGAAACACAAGAGGACCTCAGCATACTTGAATCAATGGAATTGATTCAGGGTATGCTGTCAATCAGCACAAGAGCAAGCAATTATACGACAATCTGTCGTCACATCAGCAAACACACAAGTACAATATTTGCTGTCCCATGCAATAAATCACAGTATGCAAGAATCCAAATTAGCAACACATTCTCTTAAGATCAAAACATATCTTAACATGTTTGCTTTCATTCCAAGAGCTATAACAGTATGTAAAACATTCACCAAGTTAACATACAAAATCAGAGTGTTAATTTAGACACAATGCTAGAGTCGGGATATAATGACCATCAATTCATTCCTTGAGCCTCACTTTTCACCTTTGAACATGATGATCTCTTATTAATCTCATAATTCACCTCCGTACCAAAGATGTCACCTGAGTGGAAGCATGTTTATGATGTTTGGAAACCATGTTTCTCAATTGCTCCTCGTGGAGACAGGTTTAATCCTCATGATAGAAGGATTTAACCCTGAATGAAACTTGGAGGAATTTTTGAGAATGAATTCCATGTTCTTGACCTCCACACTATAATGAAACAATGCAAATTTCTCCTCCCTAACTTACAAGATGTGAGTTCATTTCCAAGCACTGATTAAGTATTTAGAAAAAATCTCATAAAATCTACATTGTTTGTGAGCCTAAGATGATTTCCACCATCACTCATGGCGAGCTTCTCTTATCATACTCCTAATGACCTTTCCCTTGAAGATTTGAATCTCACTTAAACTCTTGATGTTTCAAATCTTTCACAGACCTCGTGATTTTTCTGATTGCACCCATTGTCCTCATGATGTAGAGGCATCAAAGCAAGAGGTTACAAAAATTTCTAAATTTCTTATCATCATGTTTATGGAGTCAATAAGTCATGAGAAGTGACATAAGATGAAAAACCGAGTGCTAGTTGGAGCCAAAATGCTCATAATTTCAAATTATAGGTTTTTCCCTCCAAGTCATAAATTCAAAATCTGTAAGTATGTAAAAAGTGACAAATATGGTGTTTAAAGTGTTTTGAAGGCTTTCTAAGGTATGTGAATGTTTAGATATGTCATGTTAAGTCTTAAAGTGGGTATGATACAATAAAATGTTGTAAAACAATGTAAATCACATCATTATGGATGCATGGGCATGTGAAAGGTCCTAGTGAGTCATAGGGACAATTAGGATTGATGAGAGGTGAGAGATATGAGGAGCAAGAATCAATTTGGGGATTCATTCCTCGAGGAGGAGGAACTAAGGGGAGAGGAAAAGAGAGAATTTTGTATGTAAAGCTATAAACTATTAAATAAACTCTGTTCTACATTGCATATGGATCTTCTTCTTGTACATTGTTGAGATTACCTTGATGTTGTGGTTGAGGCCTGTGATTCTATTGATGGGTATGTATAATTATTTTTTTCTTCGTAGACATTTCATAGAAGTTAAATAGTGAGCACTCTATTTCAACATGAAAATTCCTAAATGGAAATAATAAATGTGTATTGTTGTATGTTTGGGGTATATTGGGTTGTGAATATGGAAGAGTCTTTCCTTTGAAAAAAACTACATGATGAGGGGTGTGGAACTTTGTTACTTTAGTTTTGAAATTGAACAAGTTGTTATTCTGCGTTGCATGCATGAATCTCTAACAGAATGTGGACTAATACAATGAGAAATTGATTGAAGGAGTTACTTTGCATGTGTGTGGGAACCATTAGACTTGAACAAAGTGGTAAGAAGACTATTCTCAGTACTATTTTCCTTTAATTGAAGAATACAAGCACATGTAAGCCATTATGCTGATTGTGACTGTGTATTGGTGTACAAAATTACGTATCCTGGGCAGAGGTAGGAAGAAGTATTGAATTTGGTAAGAAGAGTAGAGGAATATTGTTTTACAAGGTTTCTTTTGAAGCTTTTAAGGTCAAACATTTGAGATATGTTTGTGTTATTATCTATCTTGAATGTAACTAGAGGTTAAATATACAAACCCTAGTGAGACATTCTTCTAGCTACAAGTCAGACATGATCTAGAATATTAACTAGTGCAAGAACCTTCATTGCTAAGATAGAAACAAGGGAATCGTTAGGACCATTCATGTGTCCAAAATTCTAGGTTTAAAAATTATTACAACTCTTTTTACAAGCTTATTTGCTTTCCCGGGTTGAAAAAAGGGTACAACCAGGGCTTAGGTTTCTAAAACCCAAATCAGGGAATTTAGACCCCAAATTTGCAAGAATTGAAAAAGAAAAGGTCTTTGAAAGGAATATGAAGGAATTTTAGTTTTCTTTGGTCAATATCTGAGATATCATTAACAGTTAGCATGCACAGTTACAATCATAGTTTGAAGTCCTAAAGGAAGACTGAGACAGAGGGTTTAGAGGGATGTCTTGCAAAGAAGCACATATTGAAATCTTGCATAGAGGGAGAATGCATAAATGGGTATCTAGGAAACCCCTTATATTGAAAGGTACGCTAGAAAATGGACAAGACTAGGGCTAGGAGATAGTTAATAGGCTAAAAATGAGACAAGGTAATAACAAGATAAGTTTAAAGGGTTGACCTTTGAAATTTGTTGCATTACACTGAGCCCAAAGGGTATATGAGGATGTGATTGTTTAGTTGTGGATATGACTAGATGTGCATAATCATGTATCTTGGACGGTAATGGTTCTTGAGAGCTAAAATAGGGCAGGATTGATTAAACTTGAGAGGATTAATGATTTATTTGATTAATTATCACTTTTGTTGAATGGTTTCCTATTAGTCTGAGCGTGGTGAAACGATATAAATATTTGGAAGGAGCAAATGGAAGAAAAAAATTCCATATTTGTGCTTGATTTGGAATTATGGCACTTAAATCTAGTGAAAGGAATAGAGTGGAAGTATGAGAAAATGAGATTTTACAAGAAAATGAGTCATTCTAACAGCTGATTGGGCTTGTGTACAAAATATGAAAGCAGGATATGGGGGTTGGAAAGGTAAGTTTTAGGTTTATTGTGCCATTTTTGCATATTTGAGCCTATAGAGCTTTTTGGAAAGACTTCTAAAAACATGATACTAATGAGAATGATTGAAATTGGTTGATATGAGTTTATAAATGAATGCAAATGTGTTGGAGCTCTGGATCAACTCATGATGTTTAAAATCCTTTAAAGACCTCATGATGACTATTCCCTTGATTATTTGAATCGATTAAAACTTACGTATGTGTTATAAGGAATTACATGAGTCCATATATTTGAGCAATTTTTGCTACCTTTGGGGTTGTGTGGTTTATAAAATATAGTTTTGACACATCTCAAACTCCTACAAATGTCAATAATCAATCAAGATATATTCTTTCACAAAAAAGATATCAATTGTAGAATTTAAACCCTAAAAGTTTTAGGCTAAATGTTGAAAGCCTAAAAAATACCTATGTACTGACTAGATTAGAATATGAAAATCTATCTTCTAAACTGTGACTGATGAAGCTGTGAGACTAGTTCCATAAGGTGCAGAGTGACCCTAATTTCTTATATCTATTAAAATAAATTTAAAGTTTATGTTTTTCTTTTATTAATCTTTATACTTTATTATGAGTATAAATATACGAAATAATAAAGTATAAATATTAATACAAGAAAAACTTATACTTAAACCATTTATTTTAGTAAATATAAACATATATACCACATAAAAAATAGGAACATGAGTGCGTTATAATGTGCTCACGTTTTAGGCTTGGTAATTACCAATCCTAATAATTCATAATGCGCTTGCGCTTTCCTGTTGAAGACAATATGATGATAGAATGATCTCCCTTTGTTCTTGACCCCACACAACTAGTAAGATCTGAGGTCTCGTCACCGAGAGCTAAGAAGGATGTGAGATGTATGATTGAATAATGTGTGACTAAGAATGACGATCAAGGGATTATAATTTTGACAAATATTTATTTGGAAACCTACAACTCAGCCCCAATCAAGATTAACTAACTAAGATTCAATATGATTTCTTCTTATAGGCTCTTACTAGACTTAGATCCATGGATGGCCTACTGATTTGGAAAGATCTGGTTAAGGAATGATTATCTCTCTTAACATGCACATCTAAATCATTTTCTTGGGAATTTCAAATTTTCAAACAATTTTCTTTCTTTGTTTCTTCAAGGTTTTTATTTTTGACATAACCCCCTACATCTTTCTCCATACTACCAGTAAGAAGCATGGGCTCATCACATGACCCCCTACATCTTGGCTACTAGTAAGAAGCATAGGTGACTAAAAAAAATGTAGGCGAGTAAGGGCATTCTTCCTCCTTTCCCAATCTCATGCTACCAGTAAGAAGTATGGGATCATCACCAAAGATTAGGAGGGACAAAAAATGTAGTTATTTGTAATAAGAATATATGTATTTATTTTTATTTTATTGCCTTATCTCTTGTATATGTGATTTGTTGGGAGGGAACATTTTCCCCCAATCTCATCCCGACACAACTAGTAGGATGTGAGGGCTCATCACCGAAGATTGAGATAGGAAAACAAGAGCTCTGGGTGAAATGCTTAGAAATTTTTTGTTATAGAGAGATATTTTTAGGGAGATATATGTCATCACAAATCTTTTAGAGAAAAATATAGGCAAGAAAAACCTGAATTGGAAGAAACCATAAAAAGAATGAAGCATGCAAGTCCTTATAATATCAATGTCAAAATTTGTCTCATGATTGGAAATGATGATGAAGATTATATGAATGGAGAGTGTGAAGAAATTTTAAAAGTGTTATGATTGAGAGATTTTCTAATGTTTGAAATTTTAAGAATCATTTGAAAAGTAAGTTTTTGTAGTACAATTTAATCACAATGAAAATGTAAATGACACAAATGATGAAAATGTAAAAGAAGTAGTGTGGGGATGCAATGACTATATATATAAATGTTTTAGGTGATGCAAGTCGATGGATTCACCGAACTCCTCACCTTCCAAGGTGCACAGATGATAAACAATGATTCTTGAAATTTCATTTTCTTGACAAGGGCTTAGTACTTTAGGTTTAAAGTTATAACCCTTGCCCACTATCTTATCCATCAAAATATCTAATCTTAACAAAATAGCACCCACCTAATTGGGATGTTTGTAAGACTTTATGTTATGTTCTCGACACATTATGTCAGCATGAACTTGATGATGTTCGTTTAGATTTGTTTCCTACATAGGGAAGGTGTGGTTGCATTTGATGGTTTTTGTATTAAGGGTTCATGTCTCATAAACACAAAAAAATTTTTTTCGGCACATTTGCATCTAGACCAAGGTTGGGAATGGGAGAAGCCATAGAAATGGATTTGGTGGAGATAATTTCAAACTCCACATCCTCTTCTTCCAATGATATTTCTACCATATATGTGTCTATGAGATCATCAATAGGAAGAGAGGCTAGACTGAGGAAATTTCCAACTCCTTGGGGTTAAAAGGGGAGAATGATTAGAGAATCACTCTCTAAGATTTTTACAAATTCATTCATGGTTTTTATGGATACGGCTTCTATAGATGCAATGTTATCCTAATTTTTTTTTCCACTTCAATTATTTTTGGCTTATTGACCTCAGCTTTCGGAACCCCTTGGTGGTTGCACAACTAATTCCTTTCAGGGAAGTGGTTTTTTTAATTGATTCACATGGAGTTCATATTTAGAATGAACTTTTAGTTTCTTCTTGAGGTTATCCAAATGTATATCAAAGGGCTTAGGATCCCCTTGAGTGATGAAGATTTTTCCCAAATGGAGGAATCTAACCTCTTGGAATAAAGTGGAAGGAATGGCCTTCATCCTGTGAATCCATGGTCTTCCTAAGAACATATTATAGTTCATTTCCTTATCAATGATGTAAAACAAAATTAAAATGGTTTTTGGCCTGAGGGAGACAGGAAGGACTATGGTTCCAATTGAGGTGCCATTAAGACTATCATATCTTGGCAATGTGTTTCTAGTAGAGGAGCAATTAGTCTCCCCATATCCCAAATTCTGTAAGAAATAAAAGGGGACTATATTCACAAAATACCCAGTCATCAATCATGGCTCTCTTGATGTAATTGTTATAGACCCACACTTGCAAGTATAATGTAGGATCTCCTCTTTGGGATATTTTAGCATCAGATGCATCTTGCTTATATCAAACACAAACCCGGTATCCCTATCGCTTTGTCCTAGGGGATGTATATCAAAGTCAATATGATTGATTTGAGCCTCAAGTGGAGGCATAACATGGATTATATGACCAATCCCCAATGCATCTAGCAACGCAGAATGATGCACTGGGGAATTCTTCAACAAATCTAGAAATGAAATGTGAGAAAAGGTCTTGTTTAAATCTGAAATCAAATCATAAGCTCCTACAAGTTTTGGGACTATAGGAGTGTCATCCTACAAAAGGGAATGAGTGGGAAGAGGTTGTGGAGTGTACTCCCTTGTCTGAGTCATTGCATTGATTTTTGGCTCAATTTCTAACTCGACTAGTCCCAAAATCTGTCTTGTTTCTTGGGTCTAGGTTAGGGGAAACTCAAGAATTTTCAGAAGTTGAGGCTTCATGGTCATTGGTCCCAATAGGAATACCCTTGTTTATGTTTTGAGGACCTACCTTTTCATCTTCAAGAATTTTAGGGAATGGATCTCGATAGATCCCTAATTTATTTTCTGAGGTGCAACGGGTCTTATATAATTAGGTTTTGAAGATCCTTAAGAATTTGCTAGAAACATATCCACAAAGAGTTGTCATTTATTTTCTAGGAGTATTTGAATGAACTTATTGTAGTCTCTATAAGAGCATTCATCATGACCAATAACATGATGAAAACCACAATATAGATTAGGATTATAGTCCCTCGGCCTTTGATTCGAGTCATGTTATTGGTTATAACCCCAGTTGTTGTTTTATAACTAGTTTTTATAACTATAATTTGTTACCCCTTGGCTAGATTTTGATATTGGTTTTGGCCTTTAGGGATTGAGCTAGTCGAGGGGGGTGATGGTTGAAATCAACCATGTTGATAGAGGGGATAGAATTAGGAATTCTTTGATTCCCCATGTTGTTGTTATTGTGCTTAGTGTTACCATTGTTTCTAGTATTAGGATTTTTACTTGGTTGGTAACACCATCCGTAGTGACACCATGATTACGATTCAAGACCTTGGGCCCTTGGTTATTGGCTCCATTGTTTTGATAGTTTTTGTTGTTTTGATTAGGAAATATCAATTTACCATTGGGATTGTAAGTCTTACGTCCGTTGTCAATGGTGGCTTTGTCAATGCGAAGCGTGTATTCCAACACTTCCTCATAACTACAGAAAGGAAACTTCTGCATTTCCTCTTTCGTTTCTCGGTTGAGCGAGTGGAGGAATAGGTCGCAAAGTTCCATTTGGTCCATGTTAGGTGCACTTGCAGAGGAGTAAAGAACTTGGTGCCATCTCTGAATGAAATGAGCGGCAGATTCATTTTATTCTTGTTTAATGTGTAAGAACTCTTTGATTCCTATTCACAAGAACTTGTTCATGTCAAAGGCTTTGATGAATTTGGAAACAAGTTGTTTAAAGGAATGTATGGAAGCCTCAAGGATTTGATAGTACCAATCTAAAGTGATTCCTTCAAGGGTCTTTGGAAATATTTTAGCCACTATATCCCAAGGAAGCAATTCCCTAATGGTAGTGGCATAGGCCTTGATATGAGCATTAGGATCCCCCTCTCCTTTAAATTTAGGTAGATTGAGGAAATGGGCATGGAAGCATAACACCCCATATTGAAATCAAGGGGTTCCTTTAAGTATTCAGCGTAATTTCCCGTCACATAAGATTCCACCATCGAAGCTCCTTGATGAGGGGGAAGAGGAGGAGGATTTTAATAATTTATGGTGTAAGTATTAGTTAGGGCATACAAAGTCCCTTGAATGGTGTAAATGATAAGGAACTGATACATATCTAGCTTGTGGGGACTTTGAGTTACATATGCAGGTAAGGAGGAATAGTATTAGAAAATGCATTCATGGGTGTCTGGTTATAAAAGCCTGGGGAGTGGTGTATGGGAGAGAATTTCCAAATAATACTTGCATGGGGTAAGCATGAGATGGGTGAGGACCCATCCCCAGTGTGTAAAATTCTATGAGAAGATCACTTGGGTTTGATTGAACTTGATAACCTTGTTGCACAAGATGTTGCATCCATTGTTGTCTATTGGATACCCCATATTTTGCTCCATTGTGAAAGTTGGTTGCGAAGTTTGGGCACTCTCTAACTCTATAACCCTCCATAATAATGTAGAAATAAAATCATTTGGCAAGGAATGAGTCCCTTGTTTGGTCATATGTTGTGTGGGGTTTGGTTGAGGGGACATGTGATACCCTGTTATAAATTGTTTGGCATTGGTATTCTTATTTTCCTTGAAAGTAGGATTTTAGGGCTTGTAGCTACATTATTATTGAGAATCTCAGAGGTACAAATATTCATCCTTTTCAAAGACTCATCTATTATGTGAATCAGATCAATGATTTGCGTAAAGATGTCATCCTTCTTCGTTTGCATGCTAATGTGGGGTCTTGATAAGACACTAATGTGGGGACCAGTTTCACCCATAAAAGTCATATTATTTGAATTAGATTGACCATATTGAATGTTTAGGGGTTGGTCGACCTCCTCTATTCTCACATGATTGGTAGGATTTGAGATATAGCTAGGGGAGGCTTGCACGTTATTGGTGTAGTTGTCAGCCCATCCTGGAAGGGAAGGGGATCATTGTGGTTGAACATGGGTATAGTATCTATCAAAATCAAATGGCCCATCAAACTCTCTACCAGTTATAATTGGAGAGGTATAAAATACCCATTGAATAGGGGAAGATGGGGAAAGGTGGAATAATGGAGATGAGATTAAAATAGAAATAAGAAGGAACTAGTCCTTCACGTTGGGTTCACCAGAATTTGTACACTTGAAAAATGACACATGATTTCATATGTACTTGACTTCCCAAGGTCATGCCGAGATAGTCCAAGTGTGTGAAGATTTGTTGGATAATTGATAGGCAACTAAAGGAATTCAGGGGCTATGAACTGGTAGCATGAAATCCTAATAGTTGAGTAGCTCGAAGAGATAAACAATGGCTATGATCGGGTAGCGTGAATTCCCTATGGTATGATTGCTTGTTTTAATTTGGTTTCTAAACTACATTGAAACTTGGTTTTAAATAAATAAAGGAAATAAACTTAGTTTAAATAAAAGAAAAATTTGTTTAATCTTTTAATTAACTAGATTCATTCCCAATTAATTAAATAAAATGAAGATAAACCATCTATTCTATTTGTAAGTATTCTAACAAGATTTAAACAAGAAATGAGATTGAAAGAAATTAATTAAATAACTATCAATTTTCTTTTTTCCAAGATTAAATAAAATAAATAAATAAATAATTCTACATACACAAAGAAATAATTAAATAAAATATTGTTACTTCTAATTAAATAAAACTAAAACAGGGAGTAGTCTAGATGTAGCTATTCCTCTGTTGCAGATTGTGTGACAAATAATGTTATTCTAAAAGAATGTATTCGAAATTATTAATCTAAATAAAATAAAATAAATTTCTTCTGGAAAAGCTTCTGCCTCGAGGTTTTCAAGAAAGGGAAAATCTTCTCAAAAGCAATTTCCTCTTTACTCCGTATGAACTTTCCCCGACAAAATAAATTTAATTAATCAAAGGAAATAAATAATAAAGATAAGTACAAGGATTTCTTCACTTAATTCCTCTAACTAATTTCCGTTAGAGATCCATAGGGATAAGATGGGAAGAAGATATCAAGGGAATATTTATGCAAGAAATATTTTGAAAAGACAATACTAGAAATAAATAAATGCATTTGGGAAGTGATGGAATCTTCCACTTCTAGCAAATCTAAATACACAAATTCTTCTAAATAAAAACAAATAACAATTATTCAAAGCTTCAAAGAATTTAAGTACAACCCCAACCTGGTTACTATTGTATTGTGGTAGCTTCCCAAAGGTGAGATGTGCTTGTTGTCTCCTCAGCTTTGTATCCTCTTCCAAAGATGAAGTCCAATTGATCCAGGGATGTGCAAATGTTGGCTGGTAACAAAGAAGAAAAAATTGGTTATGGTTGGCTTGGTGCAAGAAATGACTGAAAGCATATGGCAGGAAAGAATAGAGCAATGAGATTTGGTTTCTATGTGGTTCCTCTAAAAAATTAGCAACATAAATTCACCTCAAAAATGTGAAATATCCAACCCATCATTCAGGTAAAATTTTGGATTTTATAAAAATACGGGAAAGAAGAATTCTAATTTAACACGTGTCAACAAGAAGTGAAAAATCATCACAAAAGGGGCAGTCAACATTCTAAACATAGTAAACAAGGAAAGAGAATTCCAATATGAATCCAATGAGCCTAAAAATAGGCAAAATGGTTGAGAAACGAGTGAGAAAATTCACTTACGAATAAGCACAAAAAGGGAAAAGGGGGCCATAAGAAAAAAATATCTAATTGACATGGAAAAGAGGATAGAAAAAGATCGAAACAAACATGGGAAGAGGAGGGGGAAGGATTTTGATTTTGATGTTACTCTGGAGAATATTTTCTTCATCATTGGAGACTTATCATGTTCTTCCATGTAGCATCATGTAATTTTTGGGTATGTGCAGACAACATAATATTATTTTTAGTATATGTCCTAATATACTTCAAGGTTAGAGAGTGTTAGGTGTCAAACATTTAAGAGATCTCTCCAAGAAGAAATATCCCTCAAAGGATATAACATGACACTATATTGTTGTTTAGTCTTGGATATATTATGATGATGTACTATTTTAGAATTGATTACTCTAACATCAAATATGTGAGAAACGAACGATTCAAAACAAGATGACACTTAAAGGTACAACAAAGTGAATATAATATTCAACACCACTTCTTAATGTACTTGATGGTAGCAACGACTAGTTACCCATGTACTCTAGTGAGATCAAATAATGACCATAGAGACACTTCAATTATTTTGCTACATTTGCAACATGGTTTGGTTTCGAATTGATTAAATTTATGACTTAATTAGACTCCGAGAGCACTATATTCTACACAAAATCATATTATTGTAGTGACTAAATCATTTGGATTATATCCATATAATCATTAAGAAGGGTATTAAATTAATTAGCTAAATAATGTTAAGAATAATTTATTGTACTAGTACATTATTATTTAGGCATGTAGCGGTTATTATTGTTTAGGAATTTATTTAATTGTGCTAATGATAGCACATTATTGTACATATGCTATTGGTTGAGAAGCTATTCCTTGTTGTGGGAGTAGTACTTAAATTCTCTAACCGACATATTAAGCCACTCTACATTGTAATAAATATGGCTTGAAATAAGTCTAAATTTGTCAACAATTTTTTTCCCAATGTGTCACAATTGTAATATTATACTATAACATTAGCCCTTTACCTTGAAATTTGCTGCAAATATAATAATAGTATTAACATATTTGTGAAAAGTGCACTTAGTCAATAAGTGGAAAATAAATTAACTTACCTTTTGTGAGAAGCTCTCACTCTTTGTATTAGTCAACTCTGTAATTTTCATATTTAGGCCCCCACCTCTCCAACGTCCAACACATAACCACAACACATCTATATTTTAATCTAGGATGTACAAACTCCTTTCTTTAAACATCCGAGGATGAAAGAGTATCCTAATCTCTAAAAGTCAATGACACGTGTTTCCATGATTTTTTCTATCATCAATTCCTTGACAAAAAAACATACTTATTTTTCAAAATTAAACAATCAAATAGGCTTAGTTGAATACTAATGTCTTGGCATATTAAAAAAATGAGGATTTTTAGTCATAGAAGCATTTTTAAGATGTACTAAACAAGCATATCCAACTTGGTGAGGCATATATTTAGAGGCAATTGTACAATATTTTTATTTTGACTTATGAAGTCGCAAAGGAGGAGAGGGGAAGGCCAAGAGAGTAAACATACTTATCCCGAAATCAATTAATCATTATGTTAGTAAGATGACCACTTCTATTATGGCTTCATCCCGATTAACTCAAGGATTGTGATATATTAGGATTTATAAGTTACCATGGGCCAAGACAAGCAAGGTGGGATATTTTTTTGATTAAATGAGAACTTTTAGAGTCCTAGCAGCAACTCAAAGATGCATTTAAGAGGCATGTCTGACTTGGGGTAGAATACATGCAGATATTTTTAGAGGTTATGAAGCCACAAAGGAGAGAAGAAGGCTGAGCCAACAAACATACTCATCCTGCAAACTAAATAGAACATTAGTTGATTTAAAGAATATTATTATAAAATGATCATTAAAAGATTTCATAAAATACAATTGTTATTTACAAATATCACACAATATATCATATTCAAAACTTCACACATTGATGAAAAGCTTGCCCTAAAACTAAAGTTAAATAGAGGTAAACCTTTTTGATTATTTATTGAAATCTTTCAATATTATAATGTTCTTTATCATCCTCGTCTGTCGAAATAACCACGACTGTTGATCTTGAGGTAATGTGCTGCAAAATAGAATTTCCATCTGTGGATCTTTGTACATTCATTTACATAATGTTTTCCTTCTATTGATTTAGTTTGACATTTTAAACAATTTTTATCACTTTCCTTTTCTCCGTAGTTTCTTGGACCATACAATAGTGACTGAAAAGCTGAACAAAATTCAATGCTCAATTTTCTTTCTCAACGTCACTAGTATTATCCAGCAACTCCTCATTGTAACTAAGCAAAAGATCAACTTCAGATTTTACAGACGAAACAAGGAAAACTCCAATTAGTTGAGAAGGGACAAGGTACACAAGTGCAGGTTGTGCTGCTCCAGAAACTCCATTTGCTACTGCAAAAGAACAAAATGGGGGAGAATAGGAATGTTAAAAGACAAGGATTTCATAATCCATTAAAATTAATGTAAGTTTTTGGAAAACAATGTGTAGAAGAATTTTTATAAACATTTTGGATCACAATCTGCGATCATCATCTTTCTCATCTTTCATCATCATGATGAAGGATCACACCGTGGTCGGAAATGTTGATTAAAAAGCTGCTACAATTTTTTCTAAAAGCTACCTTTTTATAATAGGAATGTTGTCATAAATTTAAATAACGGCCTAACAATCCATTCAAGCACATTTTTATGACAGATTCACATTGATAATTAGTTAAAGTGTCTTAGCATTAAAATGTGATGCACACGCGAGTGGTGTTCATCAAAAATATGGTTTTTGAGCTAAGATGTAAATCTGCATTTCATATCAACTCAATACACAAAAGCAACTCAATAAATGTGATCGTACAATTTAATTGTTTTGACTCATTCTAACCCATCAAAATATCCTTACGATCAAATAGATTAGACTTTTTATAAGCAAAATGGTAATGGATATGATTATACGGGGCTTATGCAGTGATCAAATATGAAGGTGACCTTGAGAAGTATTGAATCATGGGCACTTTGAAAGAAATTTTTAAAATTAACCCTACTCGGCAATTTTATAAGTAAAATATTCTTTTGAAAGGAAAATTAAAATTTGTACTTCTATTGCTGGATAGAGACCCCTTTGAAGGACATTGCAGGCGACAAATTTGGCTACTGGAATTATGCAATTTTAGAAAAAATGATTTTTATTTTACAGAGAAAGAGTGTCTCCTAAAAAGTAAATCATTAAAAAGGAATCATATTTTTTTATCCATAAAATGAGGGCTGTTAGGGTCCCTCGCCCTTAAACCAGAACCAATCAACAAACATTAATGCCTAAAAAACAGCAGTCAATTTTGAAATTAAAATAGCAAAAAATGGTTTTACAAGTAGTATAATCTACTAAAACATTAAATTCAGTCAACAGGTAAATGGCTTTAAAAAATTCAATAACTAATTGTTTCTTGATTGTCTTAAGATTCCACATCATATAAAAGACACAAAGCCTATCCTACCAAAGCCATAAGAAACTCTAATTGACCTTAGGGTGGGGTTAAACCCCCCGCCCCAACTCTTTACAGATTGTGAGTTTCATGCACGAGGTAGCAACCTGATCCTTAGCACAACCTGCTTCCCATATCACTTATCAGTATCAGATGGTACTGCTCCATCACCATCTTCATCTTCATCCTCTCGTTCTCCTCCCCCCCGGCCTACAAAACAGTCATAACGGTAACGATTTTTTCCTTTGCAAGTATGTATGTGGCCAGTTCATCCTCTTTGCTCAAAATAGCCCAGAATATATATTTGACAAATCTCTGAAATCTATCCCTGAAGTGACATCTAGCTTCTTTGGATGCCCCACCAATCTCTTACTTGGCTTTGCACTCTTCTTTCCTGGCAATGGGAGTGCCTGCCTAAGCAGAGGAAGAGGTCCTAGACTAAGAATAGTAAACTCATTTCGTACCTTAGCCACCCTCAAATCCCTGATGTATCTTACTGAGTCCAAATAGTGGGTGATAAGGGGTTCAAAATGCCCTTGCAAAGAATGCAGCTCTGCCATGCCTCTAAGAGTCTAAACTGACTCCACCTTCACCTCATTTCATTTTCTTCTTTGCCTTAGAATTTTCCATAGCTCCTACTTGAGATGGGATTTCTTCTGCCTTTAGAACTCAGAATCACACCCAATAGAAGACCTCCTCATTTTGATTTAAGAGTGGCCAAATTCCTTGAGATTTCTCCAGCCATTGACGCTTTTGTCCTCTTCCCTCCATTATTCTCAATTCTTCACCGCCTGATATATACATACTAGCAATTGCACACGAGGTGCAAGATATGCTGGATGAGATGCAAATGCAATGTTTATGTGGAAATGCACTCGCATGTAGCAGGTGATATGAAACTTCTTGGATAGCATCACCGTCTATTTGTTCTTGTGATAGGATTGGATGAAGACCGATAAGAATGAAAGGATGCAACAAAGCTACAAAAGCTTAAGAGAAGGGGAGCTTGATACATACACATTGTTACATGTTTTGGAGTTGGGGAGGAAGGGTTTTTGAATGCAAGTGCCTCTCTTTGTGCTTTCTTGCAGATACATGCAAAGCTTTGGACATGCATTTGTAGTGCTCAAATGTAAATGCATGAGAGACATGCAAATCTATCAATGAGCACACTCATGAGACTAATGAATTCAATAACATTAAATATTATTAAAAAGATGCAGATTGGATAGACCGGAACATGGGGGACATTGACTCCCTACACGCAACCAATCAAAAAAATTCCTCTGGCCATTGCAGAATCAAAAATGCTAGACTCGATATTTTACAAAATTGAATCTTCAGCGTTGCTCGAAGATTCAAAAGACAAAACATGTGTACAAATTTTCACAGGCCCAAGAACTTACATAAATATATTTTTAAATGAGCAACACACACACACACACACACACACACACACACACACACACTATGTTTCCCGAAACGCAGCATCCTGTGGATCTATGTGAGAGGGTGTCACTCAGCACTGAATGGGACCCTCTCACGTAGATTCACGGGATGCTGCGGTTCGGGAAGCCAGTGCAAACATCAGCAGAAGAACCAGAATAATGTATTTTCTGCATGCAGCAGTTTAGGGTCGCACAGGATATTGGTGCAGGCGAGAAGAGGGTGCGAGTATGACACCTCCATTTTCACCACTTCAGACTCCTCGTCAAACTCATGCGTCACTTCCTCACAGCCACGAAAGAAGCACAAGACACACCACAACAAAGACATTTACCACACAGAAAAGAAACACCAGAACAACACGTAGAGTTGGCGCTGCAGTCACTGCCATGTGCTTCTTTGTTCTCACACAACCTCCATCTCACAGCTTGCTAGGGTGAACTTGACTCACTCCTTTGCATACTGTCTATTTTGAGCTCGGATTTTTTGCAAAATGTAGCACAGTACTTCATTATCTGACTTATGTATGGTGAGGCTAAGCTCCCCACTCGAATAGTGACCATCTCAATTGGGGTCTTGAGTGGTCCATGCTTGCTACTTCGAGTTTTCCCACCCCTCATCTATTCAGATTCATTCTCATGTCTACCTTATCATCTCGGCCTATGATTTCATGTTGACAGGATTGTCTGGAATCTTGACGTAATGAATTCGGGTCTTACTAACCCTCGATTTCCATCTATCACCTCTACACGAGGTATATTTCACCACCATGTTTGAATTGTCCTCATACATAATCTCAATGCCTCGATGTCAGCTTGTAGTCCTCTTTCATAGTCTCTTTCTATCACAACTTCTCGCTCGAGTCTCAATGCTTGAAGATCATCTCATTGAGCACCAATAAATTTTATGTTTTTCAGCATTTTACACCATGACAAATAGATGAACTTAAGTGCTGTTGGCAATTTCCATAATATTCACATGCAGAAACATTTAATCTATCACGGCTGGGACAGGAGTCGACCAGAAGTGATATCCTGGATACTGCTGAGAACCCTATATTTAAATGCTGATAGACTCTGGTAAAGATTCCAACTTGTAACAACCAAAAAAAATCAGAGTAGTCAAGCAGGACAAGTTTCCAGGAGATGGCAAGCCTGTCAACAGTGGACTTTCAATTCTACCATCTCCAATTTGTTCAGCTCACCAATGTTAGCAGGTAATTCCCTTAAGCTGCTGCTAAAATCCAAATTGAGCTCTTTCAGAGAAGCCTGATTTGTGATATGGTGAGGCAACTCTTGCAATTCCTTCAACCTGAAAAGTTCAAAATCTTATGCTTTGAGATGTTCTCCAGACTGTTTAAGTTCTCTGACTCAAGATATTCCAAGTGTATCAGCTGCCTAAAAGAAACTAGCAACTCCTGGCAATAAATTAAATTTATATGCCACGGGTTCACCAAATCTTTAGAATGAGAGTGACAATAACAAATGCTGTCTTTCTGACTGCAGATGCTCCACTGATGAGTAGACAAAACTCTTCTGGCCGACTTGATAAAGATCTTAAACCAATGAAGGATGTTTTTTTTCAAATGCATTTGTAGACTTCATTCTCTTGAATTATCAGCTCTCTCAACTGTGAAGGAAGCTCCTGACAACCGCCTTAAAATATATTCTCCCCCAAAAATTGCGTCTGCTAAATATCTATTTTTTTTTATCTCTACATGGGCAGCCGTAGAATGTAAGGACTTGACTAAAATTGAATGAATAATCACACATTCAGCAAAAGATTCCAGAAAAAATTGAAAGATTCTGGAAAGGCTTGACACTTTCCAGCAAAGTCTCTCACCATAACGGACACCTCTGGCACAATAGACTTGGATTACAACGCTTTTAATTGCCAAGGATCTTGTTGGGGCTTTGCATTTCCCATTCAATGACATATTGTAGGATTGAGATGGGTGCGGCTAGAGAAACCATGTCACCCGAAACCTTAGACACCATTAGGTGTCTTAGCTTGTGGATCCCATTACTTCATTTCATCTTCACACAAAATGTTTGACCATCCTTTATTAGCTTCTCTTATCCCTTTTTGGTCCTTTTTGAGTCTTAGGAATATGTTTGTCCATGTCCAAGCTCCTCATTGACAAGTTCGTCGCAACACAAATCGGTCCATGTCTTATTTCTTCTATTTAGCAGGCAAATGTGTTTATGCATGGCCAAACCTGTCAATTCACAGGAGTTTTTATTTGAGATCTGATTTGGATAGATATGAATTCCAAAAATACATATTGAATTTTATATGCCCTCAATAAAAATTTATAGCAAGTCTAGACATGGCCCAATAAGAACTTCACCGGGATAAAGGAACATCAGCTCAGGGACTTTACCTTTTGCAAGATGGTCTAAATCCATGAATAAGGGGACGTCGACATTCACTAGAGTCTTAGGCACATGAAACCTACCAGGTCTATTAGGTCTCTTCTATTCATCAATGGAATCACCTTTGGCATCTTACCTTGTGCCATAGTATATTTAGCCAAAAGAGGGATATCAAGGCACCAACAAGTTCCCAAGGTAAGTATTCCTTCTCCCTTTTTCATTCACTTAGTTCATTGCATACTAATGCTCATTGTAGATTGCCATCAAGCATCACAATCATTTTGATAGACTCCTTTGCACCCCTCGATGCCCCCAAACCTCCCACCCTTAACCGCCCCATTTACTTTTATTTGCAACTTTTTTGTTCATCGTTAACATCATATATTTGCATGTGTGTTTAAGAGATTCTCCTCTATTGACACTCTATAAGTTTAGAGACTTTTTTAAGAGGACCTTTTCCAAGTGCATACACCTTAGATATAGTGGATCATAGACAAGGTGTCAAGAGTCTCTACATGAAATGTATTTGTAAGTATTCATCCTTAGACCACCCCAATAAACGATGTATCCCTCTATTTCACCATGATTTTGCTCCTCAAGGTGCTCATGACAACCCTAATAATAGCCATTCGTTCTTAAAATCACATTAAGAGACAAAAAACAAAGGCCAACTCATATACGACCTTTGTTGTTGTGTCCACAACACGCCTCTAATTTCACAAGTGAAATCATGAAACCCCTTGGCCTTTCTCAAGAAAGTTCAAAATTCCGCACCTAAGCTTTGTTTCACCTTGGGCACAATCCCCATTCTCAAGCATTTAGGATACCTTAGCCATATTTTCCGAGGTGCTCTTCTCATACCTCTTATCTTCCGTGCACCTTCACAAATACGATTACCTATTATTGCGCAAAGAATCCCCCACGCTATTGTGCAATTCTTAAGCGCACTCATTCAAGTCCTGCACGAAGTTCTTCCACATGCACCGTTGCACCAACCTATTGGGCAATGATCCTTGGCATCTCAACGCACCCTCACAGTCTTCGCGTCTAGTCCGAAGCATTCCCCAGTCCTTGTGTTCAAACAAGCTTCCGTGCAATCCTATTGTGCAACTTGATCAAGAGTCCTGCGAACCCCTTAGTGCTCCACGACACCTCACTGCTCAAGAGTGTGTGAAACCCTTTTGAGAACCCACATATTTCCCCTAATCCCCTTCCGCATTACACAATCAAAATTTTCCATTACGCAATTGAGTGACTATTGTTAGGATATAAGGGAAAAAATATGCGGAATAATCCCTCAAAGAATCGCAACAATAGAAACTAATATGCAAAAAATATTATTGATCTCAAATAACATTGCAGAATAAAATAACACAATACAAAGAGACAGTATTTAACGTGGTTCACCCAATTTGGGCTACGTCCACCAAGAATCACTTGCTCGGATTTTATTACAAGCCATCGCTCTCTCAATATAATACCCAGATCTGTTTGGAACTATGCTCAACAAACTCTACAGAATTCACATCCGAATTCAAAACAAATCTGCAATGTTACATTATACCTACCATATGCATAAAACCATATAAGTAGACAACTGCTTAAGCAGTTTTACAAAACCGTGGGTATTAAAACCATGGGCCAAAACCGTCCCATAAACCGCGGCGAGACAATTGTGGAAAGTGTACAGTCTTCAACACTTTCTCACATGAAAACAGGCTCCACAACCTAGCAATCAAATTTTTTTTAAACCCTCACACAATCAAAATTTTCCATCACGCAATTGAGTGACTATATCCCACACTAAACACCTGGCTCCTAGAACCATTATGGTTGCTCAGAGCAGTGTGTATGAATCTACGTTAGAAGAAATGTTGGGAAAGTTTCTAATTGTCGATACACGCCTTACATAGGCACAAACTATCGCACATATCTTTTGAACACTGAACATGATAAAGAGTTGTGTGCACACATTGCCTGCGCCTTGTAAGTATTCCTCTCTCGGCTCAATCTATTGCGCACAATACTAATTGGTACCCTTTCTATTCTGTGTGTGCAGGGCAACTTCCGGAACTGCACAAGGATAGATAAGCATGCACTTGAACATAGAAAGGAGAATTCCATAAATCCTATTGTGTACAAAAGTTCAATATGCCCTCTGGAAGAAAGTCTAAGCACACACTCGATTGCAAGAAAAGAGTGCAGACCATTATGCGACACAAACCAAAGAAGCACAAAACAACAAAATTGTTAACTTGGCCAGGAGACAAATCCGATCGCCCACAAATCACGGTGCCGTAACCAATCTATTTGTCATAAGATTTAGTTTAGCGCATGTACACACCATGTCAGAGATGGGTGGCCATCTTAAATGAAGAATTTGACTTATGCAACCATGCAAGCCATACTCCATTAGAGTCTGTAAATCTGAGTGAATAATGTCCAGGATTATTCGTAAGCCTTAACAACATTTAATGAAGATCTTCCTTCTTGCAAAGGATGTTCTGACATGACAGCGGCGTCTAGATGAAATGACCTTTTCAAGGGATTAGACCAACAACCAAGGAGTTTAGACTAAACCCCAAATTATTCAAATCTGATTTTTATAGCAGCAGATTGAAAATTAAAATCAGCGAACTGAACTCTTAAAATAAGGGTATAAAATATATGCCAAACACCAAATATACTTCAAATAAACTTGTCACAAATTAGAGATATCTTTTATACATCCAATAGAGCCACGAACAATGATAAATCTGAAACAACACACTGCTGGAAATTAATAAATGTCCAGCGAAGAGCAGCCACAAGAAAAATATAGATTATGGGTCTAGAAACCCCCAAAAATCATGAAAGTGCAGAATGCAAATATAAGTTCACCAAATCCTCAAACCCTACACCAAGGTAGGTCGTTCCACATGTAGAAAGCCAATAACAATCTGAAAATGATTAATCTCTCCTCAAATTTTCCTTAAAATTCAGTACCAAGCTAAGATGAAGGGTTTTCGTCCTTCACCAAACCACTAGAAGGTTTTTCGTCCTTCTAGGAAAGCCACACAAGAGGGTTTTTGTCCTCAAGTGGAAGAACAAGGAGCAACTAGCTCTCAATGCCCAAGATTATGAAAAATGCGTCAAAACTAGATGCTTAATGATGTCTTAAGACTCTTTTTTATATTCCTCCATTGGTGCCCAAGCTTGAAAAGGTAAGGCCAACCCCCAAGAGATGTTCTTTTCCTTCATTAGCTTCCTTTATTTGACTCTAACTCATCTGGCCTGCTATAAGAGGTAAAAACACTAAAAAAATAATATAAAAATTAGAAAAAACAATGCAAATGGAAGCTCAATGTTCTCCTCCGACTCCTTTACTTTCTTGTCATGAAGAAGGAATGACAAGAAGTCCAAACAATAGTTCTCAAGTGGGAAGAAAGAGACATTACAGTCCTCCCTTCCCAAAATTGCTTGTCCTCAAGCAATTGCAAGTGTCCAGATCCCAAACAAGTTTCAGCTGCTCCCTTTTTGTATAATCACCATCCAAGCATTGATGACCCACCATCTCTTTCCTATTGTCCCAATCACCCATATAATCTTGCTCTTCTTCTTCAAAATTCAGGATGAGAGTAACTAGAATCCCACCTTTAATTGTACAAAATAGTGCAAGTGTGTCATTGTGTAGAAAATACAATCTCCGGATATAAAAATGTCGTTCTATGAACCAAGACTTCAAGAAGAACAAAGTGAAAATGAATAAATCAGCAGATGCCTTTGGTGGAACCATCTTCAATTTGACCCTTGGGTCGAGGTCTTTGTCATCCCATGTTTAGGCCATTGATTCCTTGAGAGAAATAACACCATAGTGGCTGAATGAGGGCTGTATAGTGACTACAACAGCCATGAAGTGCTTGGTACTCTTTCAACCATGTGATTAGGAGCTCCTTTCTCGGTGCCTTATAAGTAAATAAATAGCTGGAAAATTTGTGAACAACAGTAGAAAGGAGAGCACAATAGATGTAATCCTGACATACCTTCAAAATTTCCCCTTCTGTCCATGTTATGGGGGCTGGCCACAAGGTTAGAGCTGTTAAAAAATTGGAGAAAGGGCTGGAAATGCTTACATAAAAGTTGAGGGAAGTGTACTTGGAATCCAAAAATTTGGTAGACTTACTACTTTCCTTCAACCCGACAACCTCAAGACCATTACCCCATGATTTAGTAGCTTCAAAACGAACATTCTTATTGCTGTTCGGAATTGTAAATAACTCATAATATGACTGAAACGAAACAAACAGCTTAATTTTTCTTCTAAACTCATGGGGTGGTTGAATTTGTACATGCCCAACCAAAAATAAGTTTTTCCAAAGGGCTGATATGTGGAGAAGAGTATCATAATGAAATTTTCCCAAAAATTGGAGCCATTGCATTCCCCAAGCAACATTAACTTCAGCTGGCTTAATTTCAAGAAAAACATTACATACCTTGTGCCCTTCCATGAAATTTGACAACATGAAGATTATTGGTGACCTTGAACCTTCCAAGCTTAATTATGCTCAACCCCCATGAGAGTTGGCATGTACAAGAGACGATCCATAAAGCAAAGATGTGTGTAATATCCCCTTCCTAGTCGAAGACCCTCAGCCAATTTTGTCCACCCGACGACTAAGGAATAAAATAAAGGGGGACTTAAGTTATAATAATTTATTATTAAGTGCAAATAAAATAAAATAAAATATCATAAAGCACTTTAAAAAAATATTATGGACTTAATAAAAAAATAGAAAAGTGAATCAAAGGAAAAAAACACTTAGTAAAATTGTTTATTTATAGAAAAGTGCGACTTGCACTAAGGAGGCAAAAGAGCATAGAAAAAGGTAAACAGTTAATGGGCAAAAAGTTATTCCTTCTAAGAAAATGCAACTTGCATTAGGAACGTAATTTGGAGGGAAAAAAACACTTAATATGAGAAAAATATTAAATGAAAGCAAGAGAAAATATTAAATGAGAGCAAGGGCAAATATTAAATAAAGTAAGTGGAAAACATTAAATGAAGCAAGTGGGCGGAGACATTTAATGGAGGAGAAAGGTGATTGGTTTCATCTGTGTCCACTTTGGGTCACTTCCTTCCTTAAAAGGACATTTATTGTGAAAATCACATTAAGAGCCAAAAGACAAAGGCCAACTCATATACAACCTTGAGCTGTTATGACCTTTTTGAAAATATATTCATAGCTTCTTGTAACCTTAACACAATGTTGAGGCATGTGGATTTGCAAGAGATTTCATGTCACCTACAAGATCATTATTCAAATTTCCTTTCCAAATCAACCATTTGTATCAGCTCTTCAATGCTAAATCTACTCCTCCGACCTTTTCATATCTATCCACTCATTGTTCGTTACCTTTTGTTCTAGAGATGCAGGGTTGTGAAGCATTACATTGAGTTTTACATATGATGTATACATGCACTCTAATTTTATAATAAGGTTGGTGGGGGGGCTTTGATATGTAAACACTAGAAGTGCCTTTCTTGAGATGGCTAGAAGGGTGTATGTAAGTCCTCCTAGTGTAACGAGTATGTTAGTTCTTTTTATCAAGGAAAGCTTCAAAACAAAGGAAATCTCCCTTAAACATCATTTTAATGAATAGGGTTATATTTCTCTAGGTAATCCATAAGCCCTCACATCCTTCACGATGTGAACTGAATATGGACTAAATCTAGTCCTGAATCACTTGTACATTATCCATAAGATTTGATGGGAAATTTTCCGCCTTATAACAATGTTGCGAGATGATTAGTTTAAACCTCAAGATAATATTTCATGTTTTGTTCATAATGTTGTCCAACCTCCAACTTCGGGTATTCCCTTTCTTCATTGCAATGACCACTAACTACAAGTCTCCTTCTACAAATAAATTTAAATGGTCCAAAGATTATGCCATTTTCAATCACTCAACTAGTGCAATAGCTTTTTCCTCAATATTTATATCCCTAAATTAAGGATAGAATATGCTCATCATTTCCTTACCCTAAGAATCACCAAGCACCCTTCTTATCCATGTTTGTAATGGAATTACTTAGATAGATTTGAATATCAGCAACAATAAAACACCAAACCAAGCAACATCCTTTTATATCATAAGGGGTGCTAACAATTCAATGACGACCGACCTCATAAAGTACTTTAATAATCTTTTATAACTGGGGCCTACATGCTCACTAAATTAACTAACTAATTAATTAATTAAGTCCCTCTATTGGAACGCTTGGCTTCCCAATAGGAATACATAATGAAATAAAAGCAAACATCAAGATACCATCAAAAACGCTCCTCTTGCTCCATTCCTTAATCCCACGAGGAAGAATGGGATAAGGTCTTCAGAACGTTGGTCTTTAAGAAGGGACATGACAGTCCCCCCCTTCCAAACTTTGCTCGTCTCCAAGCAATTTCCCACTCCTGGATCCCAGATGAATCTCAAATGCTCCTTTGATGTGCCTACATATGAAGCAAACTCATTAAAGAAAAAATATTCCTCCATCCATCCTCGTGCTTCGTAAGCATGATGTCAGCTCCATTATATGCTTGTCAACCTTCTTGTCTTCTTTGTAGGATCGATATATAACCATGTTATTGATGGTACAACTGAAATCAATCATTTTCCTCTCTTCATTGAAGTCTTCTTTATCTTCCACTTCAAAAACAGCAGTGACATCTCTTTCCTTTGCGTACTCAGTTGTACCAAAGTCCCTCCAAACTGCTGTAGTTTCCATCATAGTGCAAGAATTTGATGAATGATCATCTTGACCAGCTATCCCTCTGATTACAAGATGCAAATCATATTGTGGATGGGCTAGAAACATGCTACAACAACCATAAAATACTCAGGACCTCGTCCAAATCAAGGCTATCATGTCTGATTTATTTGTTTCTTCTAGTTGTATCCTTCTACCCACATCCTCCAATGATAGAATCTTCCCCAAAGTGCATGCTTGCTACTGCCCATGACTGATAATGGCAGTCCCAACTTTGAATTTTGCATGCTCAACTGTATGACTTTGATATAACTAAGAAATCGTACTGGAAGGGACAATTTTATGAGTAGTGTAGGAACTGAAAAATATATGAGAGCTGGTCTCAGCTGCCTCGCATTTTGAGAATCTTCCCTTATTACTGGGAGAGTTGTTCTAGTCATTCCCTCACTGTTGTAGCTAAGCACTTTTACTAACAATTGGGTAGTTATATTGACTGAAATAAATTCAAAGAGGGCTGAATATATACCTTCTTCCTTCTCTCTGGTAAAGAAAACTCAGTCAGGTATCATTGAGTATACCTCCCATTTCTGTTTGCATACTCAGCTATGATTGGTTCCCTTCGG
Source organism: Taxus chinensis (assembly GCA_019776745.2). NCBI lineage: Eukaryota > Viridiplantae > Streptophyta > Pinopsida > Cupressales > Taxaceae > Taxus > Taxus chinensis. Next base: position 479,571,142 of record CM034152.1, on the reverse strand, counting down.
GCTGCTGGTAGGAAACAAAAATGAGTCCTCTTGCGCTCAACAACTCCCTTATGTACTCCATTGATCAGCAGTTTAAGTTCCTCTTTTATGATGCCTTTGGAGGACTGAACTTCCGCATTCTTGGTTGGAAAAAACCTTCCCAATGAGCTGATATAGGAGCAAGAGAACCAAAACAACATTCCTTCTTTCTAGCTACCATGTACCCTTTATTCACTATGCCTTGAAGTCTGATTTTTTTTATTCTAACCCAAAATTTCAGTCTTCTATTATGGTAGTTGAGGGTGAATTCCCCCAATTATTGTAACTAATGAACCTCGAGAATAATCTCTAGTGCTAGAATATCCCCTTTGTGCATAGTGCATTCTTCAAGAGATATGGAGCATCAATTTCCTCTATGTCTGAAATATGTATGGCTGCAATTCCATCATGATTGCTTCTCTTTTCCATTTTCTCTCCAATCCTTCCATGGAACCATGGGTTAGCAATTAATGGAAAGGATAATCAGAATTTTCATCAGGCCTTTGATGCCCAAAACATACCATGATAGAGTTGTTCCCCATACTAATTTTGAAATCAGTAATCCCTCTTTTTGTAGGGCTCAACACAACACTTATATCCCCCATGTGAAAACAATCTTGAGATTGAATCCAAGCATCCATACATTCTTTGCCACAAGAGGTACTTCTTACCTCATCATCCCTTGACATAAGTTGTGCATGATGATATCCCATTAGCGGTCTCATAGGACACAAAAAGCATGAATTATGATCACTCTCCCATATCCGAAATGACAAAGTGGTAAGCAACAAATCTGAGATACTCACATACCTTAGGTTGCTTACAACAATCTTGTAACTTGAGATTCCAAGTTAGGTGCAACTCTTTTGCAGGGAACATCTTTGGGCCAAAGCTGAAAATGTCATTAATTTGCTTGTTATTGACTGCCATTGGGAACGGTTCAACAAGTTGAATATCATTAATTTCCCCTAAAAAACTGAATTCTACTCCCCATTTTTGTTCTCCATTATGTAAACCAAGCTCTCTCTCTCTCTCTCTTCACACTTGGTACCCTTCATCTTTACAAGGTGGTTAGAATATTCTTTATTATGACCAATATACTGCAAAGTCATAGCATGAAGGTGATGTAGCAATTGCTTACCAGAAGTTGTCATAAAATTCCTAGCAAGCTGAAAATTAACACGGACATCTAGAGAGGCCCTTATACCATGGGCATGCCTCCAAACAAAGTCATCCAAACTTTTTGCCACATTGACCCCTTGCAATTCTGATTTTTCTCCATTCTTAGCACGATGATGATTGCCCAGTTGTCATGATTTACTATGGACCATCAAACTTTCCCCAAGATCATCCTTTTCAACAATTTTCCCTATGACCATAAATTTGAAATGGCATGATAGAAAACCAACAAATCTGAATTACCCTCATACCTTTGGTGGTCTTCATGAGAATTTGTTGTAGCCTTCTCCTTGTCCCTTGGCAATTGAGCTTCAACCCTCAACTTCTCTTCAACACCTTGTAAATATAATTTTTCTTCAAACCCTTGCGTCTTCATGGTGTTGTTCGGAAAATCAGTCAAGAGCTCCACTTGGGCAAGAGTGTTGGGAGTTTCTGAGACTCTCAAAGGCTGATCCTCCTTGGTAACCAGCCACTGCGATAGATCTTCTTCCTTCTTTACCTTAGAAGGACGGCCATCTTCATCACTATTTGCACCTTCGAATTTTACCATGGGTTCTTCTCCATCTTGTAGCTGATCCACTACATACTCTTTGACTTGCTTCTTCATAGTGGAAGGGTTTTTCCCTTCTAGGGTTGACACTTTTCTATCATGGCTCCTTGGCATGGTTCGGGTCTTAGGCCTGGTGCCAATGCCCATTTTGTCATTTTCTAATTGCATGAATTCCGCAAAGGAATGGGCATCACGGACCTTCTCAGGAAGAGCTCTAAAGCAAGATCAAATCTGGAAGCTTGAAAGACTTAGGAGTGACTTCTTCCTTGATTGCCATAATTAGGGAGAGGATTTCCATTAAATCCTTTTGTATCTCGTTGCACCGATCATTGAAATCCATACATTAATTTCTTCTTCCGCCCAACAGGCAAGGAGGATGATGCCCTAATACCACTATAATGTCCCTTTTTGGGGACTCTTAGGAAACTATGCAAAACTGGGCACAAACCACAATTTTCAGATTATGAATAAGTTGTTAGTGACTGAAATAAATATATAGAGACCCTCAACTGCTACCAGCAAACACCCTTCTAGGGAAGCGACCCCTTTGGAGGGTTTCAAACCCATTTTGTGCCCTCAAAAACACTTGAATCAACTATCTTTCAATTTCTAAAATTATTATAAATTCCCAGCAATCATTCCATGCAATAAAATCTGAAATTGCAATCTTGGAAGTGAACGATCTGAGTTTTTAGATAAAACCCTTAGAATGCAAAAATTAATTAAATATTCAGTGGTATTAGAGCTTTGTTCTTCCTAGCCTTAGGGTTTCATGCAAGAAGGCAACAAGGGTTTCATTTTAGATGAAATCAAACTAGCCAAGAGAAGAAGATAGTATGGCTCACCAAGATCCACAGGAAGCCAAAATCAACAAGCTCATTGAAGGGCAAGTGAGATTGGCAGATACTATGGCCTTGTTGGCCCTAACCCGTTAAAGATTTTATGAACCTAGGGTTCATAATGGTGAGGCCAGCTCATCTAGAGAAAATACTTCACGGAAGCCCCAAGGATCAGCTCATGGATCAACCACTAGACCTACTTTCTTTCCAAGGAAAAAAACCCTTCTGGACGTGGGAACAAGGCACTCTGTGGGGCAAAGCATTGCGGAAAGCTATGAGGAATTCATGACACTTCTAAGAGAGATACGAGAAGCAATTTCACTTGCCAAGTTCATTGGTGTAAGAAAAGGAAGGTCTAAGCCGGAGCCAAGACAAAATGCGCCACAAAAAGAGGTACAAAATGCTTTGGGTAAAATGTCTTTCTCTATTTTTGATGGTTCTAATAAGGGGACAGCCTAGGCACGAATCCAAAAAATGGATACATATCTATCTTTGAGGCATATAACGGAGGACGATGCCATCAAATTTACAACGCTTCATCTAGAGGAGATTGTTCATGAGTGGTGGTTCCATAGATTGGTGACACAAGGGCATAATAGTATCCACTCATATGATGAATTTTGTAGAATACTCATTGGAAAGTTTGATAGAGTTGACCTGGAAGTTTACTTTTGGGAGCTTGCACAATTGAAGCAACAAGGCACAGTGGAGGAATATCTGGCTGAGTTTCAGAGGATTTTTGTAATGATTATAGATGTCACGGGAAGGGGACTTGTTTTTCTGTTCATTGAGGGTTTGACCGAACCACTCAAGGGTTTGGTTAGAGCCTTTGATCCATTGTCTCTCCAAGAGGTAATTAAGAAATCTTTGGACCTTGAAGGTGCTGCCCCAAAAAAGCAACAATCAGCGGACAATCTAAGGTATTTTCAAGTGCAGGACAGCCCAAGGGATTTTTGGGACAGCCTAGAAACCTCTCTTTGGACCAGCCAAAGAAACCCTTTCAACGAATGCCAATTATTCACAAGGAGCTGTCCAAAATTAGCAAGGAAGGAGAGACAAGAAACGAGCTGAGGAAGAATTTGTGCTTCTCTTGTAAGGATCCATGGTCTCCCGATCATCGTTGTTTAGGTAAGGGTAAAGTGCATTACATTGAAGTATTTTCAAATTGTGAGGATGATGAAAATTGTGTTGATGAAGCAAAGCAAGATAGTGTTCTGGAAGAAAATCCGGAAAGTTTGGATGGCACTCTTGCTACCTTGTTCGATGCACCTAGATATCATCCATTTCGGGTGAAGGGTGACCTACAAGGGCAAGAGGTCATGGTTTTGATTGATAGTGGAGCTACTCACAATTTTATTGATGAGAGCTTGGTGAAAAGATCCTCAGTTTCAGATTATTATGAAGCAAATGCAAGATAGGAAATGGGTTAAGGTAGCTTATTATGGTAAACTGTCGTCTCATCCTTGGGGAAGTGAGAAAGTTTGGATTCCGGTTTCTGAATGGCCGTTTGGTATAGAACATAAAGCTCGGGTTTTGTTGCATAAGGTGTTGAAGGATCATCCTCTCTCTTCAGCCCCATTTCTTGACAAGGTGGGATGTGGACAATGCCCTTCTGGTAAGTATATAGTGTCCACTGGATATGCCTCCTTGATGATAGATAATCCGCATCCTCTATAGTTTCTATTTAAGCACTTATGGTAGTCGGGTATGTGGTGTAAAGTAAGAATTTTTGTTTGGCTTCTTATTCAAAGAAGAGTCTTAGACTCTTAACAGGGGACCAACTTATGAAGAAAGGATATAATGGCCCTTTCAGATGTGCTTTGTGCTTAGGAGCTGAAGAATCTTCTACTCATCTTTTCTTCCTCTACCCATGGGTTATTCCAATGTGGAAACATCTTGCTGCTCTGTTTTAATTACACTGGAATAATTTTGCTTCCCTTGAACAACTTTTCAAAGATTGGCAAAGACTTCTCCCGAAGGGACAAAAGCTTCTCTCTCTGTTATGGAGTGGTACATCTCTTCTCCTATGGAATATTTGGAAAGAAAGAAATAGTATAATATTCCAGAATATCAGCAAAGACGGATCTTATGTCTGGTAAAAAACTAAAATTAATATAGGTTAAAGTATAAAACACAAAATATCTTTGCCTCGTACTCTTTCTACGAAATGGGAGCATATATGCAATCAGTTATCTCTTGATCCTAACGATACTTCTATGCCTCGTTTTCATATTAATAAGAACATTGTAAGATAAATTCAATTGAAAGCCCCTTCTTTGGGATTTGAAAATTTGAATACAGATGGGGCTTCTAAAGGAAATCCAAGAAGAGCAACTATGGGAGGAATTGGCAAGAATAAGGAAGGTGATGTGCAGTTCAGTTTTGCTGTGAATCTGGGTATTACTACCAATAATTATGCGGAGGTGAAAGCGGTTTATAAGGGCATGCAAGAGGCTTTAAAAGTTGGATGGCAGAAAATTCTTAATGAAGCAGACGTACAAATCATTATGAAGTTGTCTGAAAATAGTAAATACTATTGGTTCTTCTCCCAGCTGGCGAATTGCTAAGGAAGCTTGGAAGATAAAAACATTACAAGTGAAATTTCAAGAAGTTTAGTTCAGTCACATCCCACGTGAAAGGAATAAAGTTGTTGATGGCTTGGCTAATTGGGCCCTAGATAATAGGGATCTTCTATGTTATGGTTTGCTCCTTCATGGTGGTCTAATAAGCTTCAAGAAGACATCAAATATATTCTTTTTTTTATGGGTAAATGATTTTGACCAGAGCTTTGAACCAGGGGGGTTCTTGGCTCCCCTCCCTTACATAATATCAACAGGGTAGGGCAGCCCATGAACCAGAAGGAAGTAAAACTAAGCTTAGCTGCCCTGACAAAACAAAAAACAAAAAAACCATACTAACTATTTTACTATATAGCTAGATATATTTAGAGCAAGATTATTCTGATATTTCAATGACTTCTTCTTTCACATGTGCCGTCGGGGCACCACCAGGAGCAAGAATCTTCAAATGAGCACTGGAGCGATGACCATGATCGCTAGCCTTCGTTGCCTTTAACAGGAAGATGTAGGAGGCCCTCCCCTTAACCTTAAGCTTGGCAAAACGGCCTGGAACAAGGCCAATGGGAGCTAAGAGTGCTTCCACACCGAGAGGAGAGATGAAGGCTGGTCCTTCATCTTTCATTCGACATTTTTGGTGGACGGTAACAGCAAAATTCCACAGCAACTTGTTCCTCTTTTCCAATTCTGACATGAAAGCCCGAGCCACCAAATCTCCATCACCTGCAGAAGAGGCCAGCGAGTATGCCGTAGTGTAATGTCCCAACTCCAGGACCAAGGGAAATATTGCAAATTAACAACTCTTCAATACACCAATCAACTGCAAATAGCAAAACTTAGTTTGTATTGCACCTCAAACAAGCAATGACACTGCTGTAATTGAATACTGGAATTAAAACCCTTATACAACACTCGGCCTATGATGACCATTCAGAGCATACAAATCCAACATTAACTTTTCACCCAATTCTAAGTTTCCTAATGAAGTCGCTGATTGTGAGAGGTATGGCAGACTTAGATAGTGACAAGAGCATGTATTTTACTATCAAAGCTAATCAATATTATACCCCCAAACAACTTTACCCAGATCGTTGTCCCAATTGGCCCAAACACATAAAAGAATAGCTAGAAACAAGTCGCCATTTCCAGTTAATAAGGCCACACAGGTTGTTGATCAAATAAGGTTCAAACATACACCAATATCACTCAGTATTTACCACCAAACCATACGTCAACACAAATTTCTAGGTGTTGGCTAGATTTTCTACATAGCTGAAAACCTAGGCAGTCATGATGTTGGCTAGATTTCTTGCATAGCTGAAAACCTAGGCAATCATGAGATAAATCTCTCTCATTTACCGGTGAGGCTCCCGTGTAAGATTTGCTAATAAAGTATGCTAGTATCTATTTAGGGGTTTTACTTTAACCATGCAGCTCATGAACCATAGCTGTATAGTTTTGCAGCAAGTAAGCAGCTGTTTAAAGAAAGGAAATAACTAAAGAAGAAGGAAGTAATAAAAACACAGGAAAGAAAGAGGGAAGATGTGCAACCCAATCAATAGATATACAAAGTTGATTGCATGCACATAGACATGACCAATAGATATTAACACTCAGAATTTTAAGCAAAAGCAACTTTCATATCTAGATCTAAGATAACAAAAAGTTTATAAATAGATCTAAGACAATAAGCTAGAAACAAAATGCACCGTGGCACAAAGTTCTCCGGAAATCTGCTCCTTTCTATTCCTTTGCTTCAAATAACTATTAAGGGCTTCAACACAGTCTAGAACACAAGAATGCTGCTTACCAATTCTGATCCTTTAACCCGTAGGTTCTTCCTCTACTTATAACATGTAGAGGGGAAATTATAAATAGGAAGCTTTTAATTGAACTGGCACATGTGGAAGTCGGAAAGGAAACAACTGACAATCTGCCTCCTGGAATTCCTCTTTGCATGACATACATGATTTGCAACTGAAGATAGAACCTTCTATTTTGCATGTCTGCCACCTATTTCCAAGTAGTCGACTTCTTCAAGTAATAGCTTTTAAACCAATCACTTAAGTTTTATAATTTAATTCATCGCTCAATTACTTTGTCGGAGGAAATAAGAGAAAGAAGAAGAAAGAGGAAAGCTGCAATCTTGTCCTTTTTCATATTTTGCATGCAACTGATTCTTTTGCCTTTGATTCTCACCAAACTGGATTTGGAAGCGGCTGGATCCGGAAGCGGTTTGATCTGGAAGTAAGTTACTGTGATTTGCTTGCGGGTATTGCCTTTGACATGTCTTCCCTCTTATCCTGGAAGCTTTTACAGTTCTTCTCTAGTACATGCATCAGTGCAATGTTTGCCGTAAATAACTCGTCATTTTTATTTTTAATTGCATGTGAGCAATTAAAAATTCTAGAAAGCACTCCGGATGAATGCAAATTCAATGAAGGCTTCAACTGGAAGATTGGGAGCACATGCACAAGATCTTGGAAGGAATTCTCCAAGCACTGACTTCTTCACGGGCTGCATTCAAAACAAGAGAATGAAGCCTTCGCAATTATGGATCTGGATCTGTGTCTCCGGATGTGGAGCTGAATCTGGAAGTAATGCATGATGTCATTGAGTTTTCTCGTTCATCCCGCTTTGTCATGGTTGTATCTGTCTTTGTCTAAGCAATTCTTTTTCTTTTTATTCAGTCGGAATTCTTTACAACCGGTGAAGATCTGGAGATTTCTTTAGATTCGGAGGATATGTTCAATGTATTGGGCATTGATTTAAGGTCCCTTTCTCTTATAAAATTGCGATGGTATCGTCTTTCCGACATGACCCTTGGACACTTGGTGGGTAGCTTATTTATCATTTTAGTAAACTAGTCGCGTAATTTAGGAGATGACCTGCCGATAGCAGGTAAGGCGATTTATCAACGATCTGAAAAACCCAAAAAAATGTGTAGGAAAAAGTTTAGTTGGTCTTAAGAACTCACTTAGCACTTTCTGAGGTTATTTCTGGCTTCTAAAGTGTTCAAAAAGATTCTTGGACCAAGAGTATCAATTTATAGTAAGCGTGCCCAACTGGAAAGCATTTCGTGGCTATTATTCGTCCTCGGCGCCGATTCTGCTCAGTCAATTTCCGATTCCGTTGCTTTCCGACGCTTTCCGCACTTTGGGAGTTTCCATTAATGGCTTATGTCGCTTATGTTACTCAGGTTGCTTGTCCATCTCCTACCCAATTTCTATTTGGCTATGCACCTCAGTATGTATAGCTCGTCAGAAATTCCCGCTAATGTAATATTTCTGTATGATGTTATGCTAAGTTTAGTGACCTTGGGCGCCAATAATGTTTAGTTAATTAAGATTTATACAGGACCCGGACGTTATATGGTGTAATTAATTGATAAAGTGATTTATTACTTGTATTTATTTTTTAATGTATAATTCTAGAATTAAGGTTGTAACAGGTAGGACTTGGCCCATTTACTCGGGACAGTTGTAAATTTGTACATATTAAAAAATTACAGATGCATTTCTTGCTAATTACTCTCGAAGGATGGAAACCCTATGTAGATTACGGATTGTACGGAAACCCAATGCGAAGGATCTAGATCAAACAGGGTCTTCAGTGTGCTTCACATCAGATCATTTTGATATTGATTTACAGTTAATTGCAAGATTGTGTTTATCAGTTAACTCATTGAGTTGTAAGTATTATTACCATCATTAAGGCGCTATCTCTCCCATTTGGAGAGCGCAGCAGTTAGTTGAGTAAGAAGGGGTGTCTAGCAGCAGTTGTGTAACAGGTGCAGCCACTATTGTATCCTTCGCATGCGAGACTTGTAAGTCATTTTTAGTTACCATTAAAATCCATTCATTTTATCAGACAAAGCTGGACTTTTCGCGTATGCAATTTAGACATGAATTTCATTGTATTTGGAATCCATAAATAATTAAATAAGTCCTTATGTTTCCAATGAGACTTGTAATTGTTTTTAAATTGTAGCAATAAAGTTTGCCTGCATTAATTTGCCGGACTTTCTATCGGCCGTGTTCTTTCATTTAAAGAGAAACAACGAAAATATCAGAATTTTGAGACTTGCCGATAACGATTTTTTGACGAAATCTCAATGCACTAAAAACTCAAAAAAAATTGGATTTGGAAGCTGGTTGGGATATTCTCTTATAAAAGCACCTATAATAAATTCCTACAATTAATTCAGACAAGAATGGCAACCGGAACATGAACACTTGATTTTAATTATAAAAATCTGCATATATCAAGTCTGCTGCCCCAAAATTTGATGTTTTGTTTGCATGCAAAGCAAACATGAATTTTGTCAACTTCACCTGAGCACCTGTACCACTATGCAGACAATTAATCAGACTTAATTCAAGCTCCTTCAAACCTAGGCGCCAAACTTTGAAGCTTTCCGGCAGTGAAAACACCTTTTGTGCAAAATATCCTTCTTAATTGGGCGCCAAAATTGCTTGGGCTGCACTTCCTTGTTGAAGAATTAATTAATTCATCATTATGGCAGCCCATTCTTATATAACATTCACCATTCTATAATTAATAATTGTCTCTCCTATTCCTGGCAATTAATTAATTAATTAACATGCTTTTCTCTTCAATTTGGGCGCCTATTTTGTGCATGCTCATGGCTCCATTAAATAAATTAAATTTATTTAATTTTAGTTTTCTACTTCCAGTCCGCATTGACTTCACAGTGTGCTTTGACCTTATGCACCAAAAATAGGAATTAATTCCATTAATTAATACTTTAAAAAGTATTATTTCTCCTCAATATGGGTCGCACTTTTTCGCATGAGAGGGGGTTGCATTAAATAAATTAAATTTATTTAATTTTAGAATTCTATTTCCAATCTTCTTTATCCTTTCATCATTTGTTGACTTTTCCTCATGTTTGGGCACCAAAATTGGGTGAATAAACATTAATAAATATTATTAAATGCTTTATTATTCACCCAAGGTGGGTCGCACTTTTTGGCATGGGTGAATTCTATTTTTAAAAGTCAATTTCTAATGGGATTATTCACCCTACACCGCAGCTCCAAAAATCCCATGATCCACTTAAGTTGTTTGACTTTCATAATGGGATTTTTTACCCTGCAAGGTAGGTAAGAAATTCCCATCAATGCCTTAAATGATTTTCTTTTATTTCATAATGGGAATTTTCATCCTGCAAGGCGGGTAGGAAATTCCTGCCTACCTGTTGCCTCTAATTTTTCCATCGTGCCTTAAATGACTTTGTTTTCCGGGAAAAAGTACCCTGCTAGGCAAGTACAAAATTCTCATCTGCCTGCTGCTACCAAAAATCTCATTGTAGCTTAAAACCTTCTGTTCCCAAAAATGCGACCTACCCAGAAGAAGTTTTTTCATGCATGACTTCATCTTTTCAGAGAGAACTAGACCTCCTATAGCAAATTCCTTCTGGCATAACGTCCATAGATGATCTCCAGATACTCCAAGCAAGAAATCAGACTAAACCGGCAAAGGAATTGACCTAAAGAAATTTCACAGAAAACAAAACGAGAAAACACCAAAAATGCAAAACATTGCCAGAAGTCACATATAAAGCCCAAGATTCATTCCTAGTTAAAACCCTACTGGTATATGGGAGTATTGACATGTAAGACCACAACAGGGTTAAACCGGAGCACAATTTGCCTTGAACGGGGCTCAGAATAATTAGATAAAAATTTCGCGCAGGCAAACCCCAACGACAGAATATAACGAGTTTGGGCATCTGGGTATTTATCGAAATTGGCTTATATGACTCTCTGGGAATATCTTAACACAATACAGACACTTTCTAGCAATAAAAACACAAAACGACCCATTATTTTAAAAGTATGAAATTTTTTACATAAGGTAGTCCTAGATTTTAGGGTGAAATCTGGGGACACCACATGAGATAAATCTCCCTCATTTACCGGTGAGGCTCCTGTGTAAGATTTGTCAGTTAAATATGCTAATATCTATTTGGGGGTTTTACTTTAACCATGCAGCTCATGAACCATAGCTGTATAGTTTTGCAACAAGTAAGCAACTATTAAAGAAAGGAAATATTTAAAGAAGAAGGGAATAATAAAACACAGGGAAGAGATAGGGAAGATTCACAACCAAATCAATAGATAACAAAGTTGATTGCATGCACATAGACGGAACCAATAGATATCAACACACAGAATTATAAGCAAAGGCAACTTCAGATCTAGATCTAAAATAACCCAAAGTTTATAAGTAGATCTGAGATAAAAAAGTTAGAAACAAAATGCACTATGACACAAAGTTCTCCGGAAATCTGCTCCTTTCTATTCCTTTGCTTCAAATAGCTATCAGGGATTTCAACACTAAGTCTGGAATACAAGAAATGCTGCTTATAAATTCTGATCATTTAACCCGTAGGTTCTTCCTCTACTTATAGAATGTAGAGGGCCAATTACAAGTCGGAAGCTTTTAGTGAACTGACACATGTGGAAGTTGGAAAGGAACAACTGTCAATCTCCCTCCTAGAATTCCTTTTTGCATGACATGCATGATTTACAACTGAAGATGGAACCTTTTATTTTGCATGTCTGCCACCTATTTCCAAGTAGTTGACTTCTTCAAGTAATGGCTTTTTAAATCAATCACTTAAGTTTTATAATTTAATTGATCGCTCAATTACTTTGCCGGAGGAAAGAAGGAAGAGAAAAGCTGCAGTCTTGTTCTTTTTTCATATTTTGCATGCAGTTGATTCTTTTTCCCTTGATTCTCACCATACTGGATCTGGAAACAGCTGGATTTGGAAGCGGCTGGATCTGGAATTTTGCTTATGGGTATTACCTTTGACATGTCTTCCCTCTTATCCTTGAAGCTTTTGCAATTCTTCTCCAGTACATGCATCAGTGCAATGTTTGCCGTAAATAAATCATCATTTTTATTTTTAATTGCATATGAGCAATTAAAAATTCTGGAAAGCACTCCGGGTGAATGCAAATTCAATGAAGGCTTCAACTGGAAGATTGGGAGAACATGCACAATGTCCTGGAAGGAATTCTCCATGCACTGACTTCTACATAGGCTGCGTCAGAAACAAGAGGATGAATTTTTGCTGGAAGCCTTTGCAATTATGAAATCTAGATCTGTGCCTCCGATGTCAGCAAATCTGGAAGTAATGCGTGATCCTATTGGGCTTTCTCGTTCATCCCGCTTTGTCATGGCTGGAGCAATTTTTGTCTAAGCAATTCTTTTTTTTTTATTTAGCCGGAATTCTTTACAACCGGTGCAGATCTGGAGGATATGTTCAATGTATTGGACATTGATTTAAGCTCCCTTTCTCTTATAAGAGCACCTGTAATGAATTCCTGCAATTAATTCAGATAAAGATGGCAATTGGAACATGAACATTGGATTTTAATTATAAAAATCTGCATATATCAAGCCTGTTGCCCCAAAATTTGATGTTTTGTTTGCATGCAAAGCAAACATGAATTTTGTCAACTTCACCTTAGCACCTGTACCACTATGCAGACAATTATTCAGCCACAAATCAAGCTCCCTCAAACCTAGGCGCCAAATCTTGAAGCTTTCAGCAGTAACATACACCTTTCATGCAAAATTCCTCTTCAAATGGGGCGCCAAAATTGCCTGGGCTGCATCTCCTTGCTAATGAATTAATTAATTCATCCTTATGGCCGCCCTTGCTTATATAACCCTCATCATTCTATGATTAATTATTGCCCCTCCTATTCCTAGCAATTAATTAATTAATTAATAAGATTTTCTCTTCAATGGGGCGCCTATTTTGTGCATGTTTATGGCTGCCATTAAATAAATTAAATTTATTTAATTTTAGCTCTCTACTACTAGTTCACTTAAGCTTCACAGTATGTTTTGACCTCATCCACTGAAAATATGAATTAATTATATCAATTGATACTTAAAAAAATATTATTCTTCTTCCAAATGGGGCGCACTTTTTGACATGAAGGGGCTGCATTAAATAAATAATATTTATTTAATTTTAGAATTTCTAATTCTAATTTCCTTTATTCACTTTCCCTTTGTTGACTTTTCCACATGCTTGAGCGCCAAATTTGGAGAAGGAATTGATTAATTTAATGCATTTAAAGCTGCCCTTCTTTCCCAAAAGGGGTCGCAGTTTTTGACATAGGCAATTTCTATTTTTAAAAGCCAATTTTCAATGGGATTATTCACCCTACACCACAGCTCCAAAAATCCTATGATCCACTTAAGCTGTTTGACTTTCATAATGAGATTTTTTTACCTTGCAAGGCAAATAAGAAAATCCCATCAATGCTTTAAGTGATTTTCTTTTATTTCACAATGGGAATTTTCACCTTGTAAGGTAGGTAAGAAATTCCTGTTTGCCTGCTACCTCTAACTTTCCCATTGTGAATTAAGTGGCGTTGTTTCCATGGGAAAAAGTACTTTGCTAGGCAGGTACAAAATTCCCACTTGTCTGCTGCCACCAAAAATCCCATTGTGGCTTAAAACTTTCATTTTCCAAAAATGCAGCCTGCCCAGAAGAAATTTTTTTGTGCATGACTTCGTCTTTTCAGAGAGAACTAGACCTCCCGTGACAAATTCCTTCTGGCATAACGTCCATAGGTGATCTCCAGATACTCCAGGAAAGAAATCAGATTAAACCGGCAAAGGAATTGACTTAGAGAAATTTCACAGAAAATAAAACGGGGAAAACACCAAAAATACAAAACATTGCCAGAAGTCACAGATAAAGCCCATGATTCATTCCTGGTTAAAACCCTACTAGTATATGGGAATGTTGACATGTAAGACCACAACAGGATTAAACCGAACCACAATTTGCCTCAAACGGGGCTCAGAATAATTAAATAAAAATTTCCCGCAGGCAAATCCCTGTGACAGAATATAACGATTTTGGGCATCTAGGTTTTTGGCGAAATTGGCTAATATGACTCATTAGAGAATATCTTTAACACTATACAGGCACTTTTTGACAATAAAAACACAAAACGACCCTTTATTTTAAAAGTACGAAATTTTTTAACATGGGGTAGTCTCAGATTTCAGGGTGAAATCTGGGGACACCAAGAACCATCTCGGATATAAAAATGTTGTATGAATTATTGATGGTTTCACATTCCCCTTAAGCTTGAGTTTGCATGCTTGCACTCTAATGCTATAATTGTTTGTTGATTGTCATCTGAGTCTAGATATTGTAAGTTGGAGCTCCTTTTGACAGTCCTGTTTTTTTTTTTGAAAAGATGTAAAATACATATATATTTAAGGGAATTAATGAAGAGACTGTCTTCCACACCAAAATATAGGCAAAAGAAGATCAAAAAAGATTGAGGCACATCATCTACTGATCACGATCAATTCTTTTATCACCAAGGTTACAACTGTTTCACTTAACACTATCTAGACCATATCGTTGATAGTTCCACATGATAAGCTATTAAAGATATATACATCAGTTCTTTCCTTACAAAGCAGGTACTCTTTGTGTGTGTGTGTGCAAATATATATTCATGATCAATTCTTTCATCATATTGGTTACAAATTTTCCACTTGACACTATCTAGACCATATCGTTGATAGTTCCACAAGATAAACTATTAGATAAGATAAGATAAGATAAGATAATTATATTAAATGTTCAACAAGTGACCACAAAGATAGGTCAAAGGGACTGTACAATATAAAGCAAAGCAAGAACTGCAGGGAAAACCTAAGAGGGTCTCTAAAAACAACAAAAGAAGAAGAAGAAGAGAGCACAAGGGATGAGAGGAAGGTAGAGGGAAAGAGCCTCGACACTAACCCTCACGACTATTGCCCAAGATCAACTGAAAAGAAATTGGTGATGTGTTGTTGTTTGGTGTTAAGAACTGGGAACTGTTGGAGACGCCTATGTTCCGTGGAATGTTGAGCTCTTTGGGTGGACCCGGTGGTCTGTCGTCTAAAAGAGGGAGCTCTTGGTTGAGCACGAATCCGGAAATCTCTTGTCAAGGAAGAAGCTCCTCTAATCCTGACAGATCTGGCCAGGAGATCTCTACTAGGGTCATGCCCCCGCTTAGTGCCCCTCACACCCGGGATAAAATCAAAGAAAGATGTGATCTGTTGAGTAGTAGACTCCCTGGAAGGAGGATGGAGGGCCCTGTCAAGGACCTTAATGGCTTCTTGTAAATAAAGAGCGAGGCACCTCTGATCATAATACCTCAAGAAGGTCGTGAACGTAGGATGTTCACAGAAGAGACAATAAAACCTCCCTCTAATCTCATAATAGATGGAGCATCGGAAGATGCAATATTCGTCCGTCTCAACCTCCTGGAGGGAGCAAAGTTGGCAGATCCTCTCAGAACGAACCAAATGGTGATCATTCTCGACCCAAAGCCTATGGGCTCCGACTCTGAACTGGCCCAAAAATATGCGACGAGCATGCATCCAATGACAGGAGATATAGGTGGGGCGAATGATGAGTCCATTACTAACTTCCAGGAAGTGATTGGCGTAGAAGGCCATTTTCCAGCGTAGCTCCTCCTGGGAGTTGGTCCACGTACCCTAGGTGAATAGTCCGTATATGTCGTCTCTAATAATTTTGTGTACCTCCTGCATGCTTGAAAGGAGATGAGCAGGAGCATCCATGGAGTACCTAGAAGGGGGGAGACGGTCCATGTTGATATGAAGAGATCCAAGAAGACGAGAGGTCTCGGCATACCAGCACCGAACACGACCACTACAGTCGGAGAGAGTAATGACCTTAGAAGAACAGTAAGCAAGATAGATGCATCTATCCCTACTAGTGGAGGAGTTCGAAATTCCCTGGATGCGGTGCAAGAGTGAGATGAGACCAAAGATGACCTCTAATCTGAAAGGACGAGCCCCAAACTCGGCAAGGATGATATGATGGGAAATAGTCTCTTTGCATCTAATGATCTGTCTAAGCAAAAGGATCTGAACCCACTCAATAGAGGCCCAATCCGACTCGAGCAGAGAGGGGCCCCAAACCTCATAACCATAAAGAACAGTGGGTCTTACAAGAGAGTCCGAGAAGGACATCTTGAACAATGTGTCATGAAAGTGATGGCGGAAGCACTGTCTCTCCAAGATCGCAACGGAACCATACCCCTTATTGATGCGGAGGTTGAATAGTCGGACGTAAACTGAACCGAGGTCCAGAGAAGAGAACCCCTAGATAGGTGTAGGAGTTGGTGATCTCCTACTCCTCCCCCCTGTAGAAGATAATGGAAATCAGAGGTCTTCAACACATTGAAGACCATAACTTTGGTTTTACCCATGTTGACTGTAAGTTGCCTATGATCGTAGAAGAGGACTAAAGCATCGAGTTGTCTCTGTAACCCCTCTGCCGAAGAAGCTAAACAGGACCACATCATTTGCAAAGAGAAGAATGTAGATCAGAACATGGTGGAGAAGACAGTCGTCCCCGTCTTGTATGTGGTCTCTAAGAAAATCCTCCAACTCATTAATATAGATACCAAACAAAGTAGGAGAGAGGGGGCAGCCTTGTTTGACCCCGATGGTGCTCCTAATGAAATTGGAAAGCCCAACAGCAGTGCGAAGGTGACCCAAAACCTCCTCATACAGTCGGGTAATGGCAGCAAGAAGGGTTTCAGAAATACCAATGTCTCTGAGTCTGCAGAAAAGGGCTTCCCGCGGAACAAAGTCAAAGGCTTTCCGAAAGTCCACAAAGCAACAGAAGACCCTTCACGAACGGTGACGTGCTTCCTTGATGATAGCACGGAGGGTGAGCATGTGATCAATAGTCTGGTATCCTAACCTGAAGCCAGCCTGCCCTTTGGCTCTGCACTGGTACTACTCAAGAAATACCGAAAGATACAAATGAAGAACAGTGGCATACAACTTAGAAAAGGTGTGAACTGCCATAATTGTCCTGTAGTTATTAGGATCAGAAGTAGGACCGGATTTGTGAATAGGGTGAATAATATGGTGGGACCAAGATTGCGGGAAACCAGTACACAACACTTGATTGAATAGGTCTTCCAAATAACTAATGATGGTGTCGATCCCATGCTTGAAAAATTCTGCCTGGAAGCCTTCCTCATCTGTTGCTTTGCTGCAATTCATCACCGATATGGCCTTCTTGACATTTGAGTGGGTGAAAATGTGGCAAGTGGGGGGTCGGGATGGCCGGAGATGTCATAAAGGGTGGATGTGTGATTGAACATAGTATGGGGGTCAAGGTCTAGGGGTAAAGGGAGAGCGTCGGGGAATGATGGTACGCCAAAAGCGTTTGGGGGAATGCGAAAGTGAGATACAAAGATCCCTTCTTTTGTGGGCAATAAAGGTGCGTTTCTTGTGGTGGAGAAGATTACGATAGGCAATTTTTTTAAGGGGGGGAGGGAAGGGAGGTCATGGCTGAAGGCCATGCGGAGCTGACGATGGAGTTTTTTGCAGTCGTCATCATACCATTGGTTCATGGGGCAAGTTTGTGTACTACAGGGCTTGGAAGTGGAATGGGGGTAAGAAAGTAGGGCAGCCTCATGGATAGTGGTGGCAAGAAAGTTGTACATCCTGTCAATGGCATACATAGTGAATTGGGGCAAGGGGGGAGAAGCTGACGAAAATGAAAAGAGAAGGTTATGGGGTCACCCTCAGCAAGTCTCAGAGTGGTGTGTGGAGGGCAACGAGAAGGGCTAGGGGTCTGGGGGGAGTAGTTTCCAAGGAGAATGAAAGGGCTACATGATCAACAAGGGGAATGGGGGAGATGGAAAGGTGGTGAATAAAGGGAAGAAGGTCGGGGATAGTCATGACGTAATCAACAACGCTAGCGCCACCACCGTGAGGTCTGCAGGTGAAGAATTTGGAATCTGGGAAACATGATATGCCATTAAGGATCAATAGGTCATGAGCTTCCCCCAACTGTAAAAGGTGTCAACCATATGTCGTCAAGGGCCCTGTCACATCATCTGAATCCCTCTGAAGACCAAGAGAAGTCGGGTCCACCTCCGAAGTACAAAGAGCATCAACAGTCCTGTCATGACATGAAACTTGGATGTTTTTGATTCGAGCATTGAAATCACCCAAAAGGATGACCTCACCAACTGCTGAGAACTGAGAAATGCCAACAGGGAGGTCATGGTAGGGATCCCCAACCGGGCCATTCTCAATGGTGAAAGGAGAAGAGGTAGGGGGGAAGTAACAAACTGCAATGTAAATGTCCCGGGTAAGGTGTGGGGTCCATCTAACCTTAATCCATAGAAAACATGCAAACTCGTCTTCAGCTGCCACAAAGATCCTACCCTGAAGAGTGTCCCTAACCAAACAAGCAACACCGCCAGAACCCCTAACTCCACCGGAACTCCTAGACTCGTGCCTACAAATAGAGAGCCAATAGTACCCCCTAAGGTCCGGGAGAGGACGAATGGGGTTCTCATGGGTTTCCGTAACAAAAAGGAGATCAGAGTGACCCAGTGCATCCTGTAGGAGACTAGGTGAAGCCCAATATGACCCATTACCATTCCAACATGAAATGGCAATGCCCCTATTATGCAGCCTCACCCGACGGGACCGTCATTTGGACCCGGGAGCCCAACCAGGAGGAAAAGTGTCTCGAATCACTGCTCTAAGGTTCCGAATTACGACCCATTTTCCTACCTTCCTGGCTGCCATGACCATCTCTCGGGACTGTTTGAGTTTTGACACCTGTGCTCTAGTGAGATCTTCATCAAGGAAAATCTTATCCGGAAGTGAGAAAAGTCTCTGTTTAGCCCTGAGAGCCCGAAGTCTGTCTTCAGCTGATTTGAAGCGAAGGAATAGGGTAGTGTCCAGACCAAGCCATGCTCTGTCAATGTGTACTTCCGACAACCCCAACGTGTTTGTGATGAAGTCAGAAGCAATGGCTAGAGGATCAAAAGGAGGAAGAGGTGTGGGCAGACCTCTAACTCTGAGATTGCACTCTCTAGTCCGTCTGTTTCTTCCTTCTACAAGTTTGGCTTGTATAACTTCTTCAACAACTACAATAGGAGAGGTGTTTTGGCCCTTACCTTTCACAATATGTGCCCATGAATCAAATTGTTTCATAAGGTTTTCATGTTGGGTTTGAAACTCATCCTGCTTGTGCTTCAGATCTGAAATTTCTACCTGTAATTGGTCATTAGTACCTGTAGGGGTGGCCTGGGTCGTGATATCTGTAAGTTGCTTGTGAAGAGAAAGATTGTCCGCTTCAACCTTTTCAACTCGAGAGGTTAAATCAAAAACCTCAATTCGAAGGGTTCTGTTGGAGGATTCCAATCTCTCAATCCTACTGATCAGTTCAGCCAAAATGTTTGGGATGTTGCTGTCCTGTTGACCCTGTTTGTTCGATCCGAGGTTAGACACCGACGGTGTTGTGGGGGTGGAGACAGACATTGCGGGGGGAGTAGATTGTTTGAAGAGGTGAGATGATAAGAGGTGAGTCTCTGAGTTCCCCAAGCTGAGTGGCCCTGTACATAGAGATAGAACCACTAGAAAACACAAGCAGCGAACAGGAAAAGGAAACCGGAAACGATAGCAGTAGATTACAGAACCACGAATTGCAGGAGAAGAGCCACGAAATTGTAGGAGCAGAGGCTACGAAAATGTAAGAGGAGAGCCATGAGGTTGCAGAGAAAGGAGCCACGAAAATGAAGGACAGAAACCCACGAAAATGGCACTACGAGAGCTCGAGCCAGGAAAACGCGAAATCTGAATCATGAACTACAAAACCTGCACAGATTCACTAACCCACGATGCAAGCACAGAGATCCACGAACGTGGAGGATAGAAAGGGCTCAAACAAGCAGTCACGAATCGAGCCAGGAAAACGCGATTCAGGAAAACGCGAGCAAGGTAATCCGCAGCTATAGTTGCTTCTCTATAAACATGATTAATCCTCCAAGAGTCCACCTTATCTAACCAAAAGAGGGTATTTGAAATAAAATAGTCCAAATACCAATGGGAGGCTTTAGCATTTTTGGTAGACTAAATTATGATCTACGATTCCTCTTCTATAAGGAGACAAGAGCATCCTCATTCTACTGCGTTCTTTGCCCCACAGAGGAGAGCTTGAGCCTTTGCCTGATTGCATGAACCTTCTCTAAGATGAAATGATCCAAATCTAATAAGCTCCCCCAACTCATTGCGAATAATGCACCCCACCCCTGAAAGCCCAGGATTTCCTTTAGAAGCAACGTCGAAATTAACCTTGCAAAACCCAGTGGGTGGGACATTAGATATATTCTTAATCTTGATACCTCATTACAATTATCTCTTCGGCTTTACTTTTGTATAATGCTCAAGCTTGGACTAACAGTTTTCAGGCTTGGCATGACCAAATATGTTGTTATTGATTTCCATCTAATATAAAGTTTGTTGTTGTTTTTTAAAGATTGAAGTTAAAGGCTGAAAATGGTAGCGGATGGCTTTACACTCCCATGCACAAGAAGAATACCTCAACTCATGCTCTCTTTGGGAGGTCACAAGGTAAAGGATGATTTCTATGTCATTAGTATTTGTGAAACCGATATGGTGTTGGGTGTCCAATGGCTACATTCCTTGGGTCAATTTACTTAAAACTACCAAAATATGGAGCTGAAATTTAAGGTAGAAGACAAAGAGGTTGTGCTACAAGGTGTGAAGGGTGAACTCCTCAAGTTGTAACCGCCAAAAGCATGGAAAGAACTGTCAAAAGAGGGCAGGTTGCATGGGCTGGTCATTGCTTGGCGAGATCTAATTCTTCTATTTCCATTCAACAATCTTTTTATAATGATATTCAGCCCGTACTTAAGAAGCATGCCAAAGTTTTCGATGATTTACCTCATGGGCTGCCACCAGATACGGGATTTCAACATGTTATTGAGTTAGAACCGAGTACCAAACCGGTAATAACTAATCCTTACTGCCACCCAAGAATTTACAAGGAAGAGATTGAAAGAACTATCAAAGAGTTGCTGGGAATGGGGCTGATTAGGCCTAGTTCCAGCCCATTTGCTTCTTCTGTGGTGCTTGTGAAGAAGAAGGATGGCACCCTATGGATGTGTGTGGACTACTAGGTATTAAATAAGAGGACAATCAAGAATAAGTACACAATTCCAATGATTGATGAGCTAATTGATGAACTACAAGGAACGGTTTTCTTCTCCAAGATTGATTTGAGATTCGGGTACCACCAAGTAAGAGTGAGAGATGAAGATATACACAAGATCGCTTTTAAGTGTCATTTTGGGCATTTTGAGTTTCTTATCATGCCAATTGGGTTAACCAATGCCCCGTCCACCTTCCAATCATGCATGAATCACATTTTTGGTAAGCATTTGAGGAAATTTGTGCTAGTTTTCTTTGATGATATTTTGGTGTATAGCAAAACATGGGAGGAGCATCTCCAACACTTAGATAAGGTGCTAGAAATTCTATAACAGCAGTCCCTCTATGCCAAAAAAATCCAAGTGCGAGTTTGGAATGAATGAAATTTTGTACTTGGAACATGTTATCAATGCACAAGGGGTTCATGTAGACCAACAAAAGATTCAGGTCATCTTGGATTGGCCAACTCCAACTAACATATCACAATTAAGAGGATTTTGTGGTTTTTGTTGCTATTATAGGAGATTTGTGAAAGGATTTTCACAACTTGCTGCTCCATTGACTGATGTAACACAAAGGGAAGCTTTCAGCTAGTCAGAAACAGCCCAAATAGATTTTGAAGAGTTGAAAAAGGTGATGTATTCTTGTCTGGTACTTGTTGTTCCAGATTTTTCTATGCCATTTGTACTTGAATGTGATGCTTCCGATGAAGGTATAGGGGCTGTTTTGATGCAAAATAAGCATCCCATTACATATGAGAGTTGGGAACTCAAGGAACATGAGACATAAATTCTCCATTTATGACAAAGAAATGTTGACCATCATGCATGCATTGACCAAATTCCGGCAATACTTGGTTTCCTTGTGGTTGCATGCCCAAACCTAGATCACAATAGCTTGAGATTCTATCTTCATCAAAAGGAGTTAAATGACCTACAACTGGGTAAGTAGAATCCAAGCATATGATTTTGACATTGAATATGTCAAGGGGAAACACAGTGTGGTTGTGGATGCCTTGTCAAGGAAGCCACCTCCTATCTCTCTTGAGGATGTGGAACTACATGATGAGAAAATGAAAGATGCCGAGATTTTAGATCAGCCAAGCCTGCAATTGCTTGAGGGAAAGCAATTTTGGAAAGGGAGGACTATAATGTCCCCTTTTTCGAATTAATCCAAACTGAAGGCTTTTTGCCCATTCTTCTTCCCGATGACCACAAGAAGTTAAGATGAACAAGGGAAGTCCTTGGGTTGCATTTATGAGTTTTCTTTCATTAATATTTATGATTTTATTTTGTATGTTTCCCTCTAAAGCAGGTCGGTTGGGTTGGAGAGCTCTCAAAGCCAAATTAGAAATTAAAACAAGCTTCTAAAGGGGTCGGTCTTGGGGAAATTCCTCCCTTACGACCTTTTGCACCACCATAAGGGTATTTAAGGGGTCGCATAGGCTCATTTTGGGCATCTTTTGGCTTATATATTTTTATATACTTGGTTCTAGAGTTGGTTGCTTTAATCCAATCCACTAAGGGGTGAAAATTCATTAGTGTGGCAAGCAAAGAGGGCGAAAACCTTCCTTGTTTAAGGTTGGAGAACGAAAACTCTCCAATTTGGTGGTGTTGAGGATATTCTTTGAAGACTATCTGGCTGGTTTGGAGCTAGGGCTTTGAGAAGAAGGAAAATCAAGAGTTTTAGCATCATTTTAGCCCCGTCTCCTAGGGAGTTTACTTGGATAGGAGTGCACTTGGGTGCCTTCTAGGGCACAAATTGACATCTAAGTTAATATTCAGACTTCTACATATTTATAAGGCTGATATATTGCATATTTGTCATTTGCTGGGGTTTAGAGTCCTCATTTTCAGTCATTTCTATTGGCTGTACTTCTGCTGTTAAATAAATTTCCAGTTGGGTTTGTGGTTGAGTTTCCTAGTGAAAATTGCCCTAAAATGTTCTTAAAGTGTTCATATATGTTGTAGATGATTTTTATGGAGATCTTTTGTTGAATTAATACTCTTTGCAAGCTGTTGTCCTAAAAATCACACTGTTGTACATTGTTGTTTCATTTTTCAGTTTGCAGGTGTAAAAATCCGAGTTTACTTCCAATTGGGTTTGTTAGAATTCCTTTTTTGTGTGATTCATCCCCATAAAGGGACATTACAATAGAAATACATAATGAAATAAAAGCAAACATCAAGATATCATAAAAAACGATCCTCTTGCTCCATTCCTTAATTCCATGCGGAAGAAATGGGATAAGATCTTCAAAATGCTGGTCTTCAAGAAGGGACATGACACAATCAACCAAAAACCAAGTCTCCAACTTCAAAGCTTCGTTCACTATGGTGTTGATCAGCTTATTGCTTCATGCGGTTTTGTGCCATGACCAAGTTCTCTTTTAGGCTAGAGAGAGAAACTCTTGTTGGTGTTGAATGTGATCTTCAACTGCTCTTACTTTAGTTTGGACCCTTAAATTGGAAGTGAGAGATGGTGGATGGTAGTCGTATAATGCCAGGAATGGAGACATTTTTGATGAAGTGTGAAATGAAGTGTTATACCACCATTTTGCAAATGGTAGCCACTTAACCCATCTCTCTTGCTTATCTGAAGTAAAGCATCATAGATACCCCTCCAAAAATTTGTTTACTACCTCATCATGTCCATCAGTTTGGGGATGATATGATGAACTACAAGCTAATTGAGTACCCAAACATGAGAATAAATAATTCTAAAAATTCCTAATATTTATATAGGATCACGATCACTGACTGTAATCTTGGGTGTTCCATGTAGCTTTTGAATTGTATCCATTAAAGATATGGAAATTGTACTCGCTGTAAATGGATGTGGTAAAGAAAAAAAATGAGCATACGTGGTGAGTTTATCCACCACCACCACAATTATAGTTTTCCCTTCAGACTTTGGCAATCTTGTGATGAAATCCATGGAAACCTCTTCCCACTGCTCCCTAGATATAGACAGAGCCTGCGAAAGTCCCGGAGACTTAATAGTTTCACCCTTGTTACACTGACAGACCAAGCATTCGGCCACAAATTTCTTGTGATGTCCCTTTTTAGGGCTGAACCACACCAAAAAGGAATTTGCACAAACCCCACCTGAAAATAATCTGATTTTTATAATAGTAGTTCCAACAATTTTAGAAACCCTAGCAGTGAACATGAAATTACACTTTTAGGGCATCATACATCATTAAAAGTATTTGAAAGTAAATAAACAAGTCTTCCAAATGCAGTGAACTGTAGCAACACTTAATGGCATCCATTCTCATGCAATATGGGCTGGAAATTAACATAGAAATATCCCAAATACTCAATAAATCCAACAAGATGAAATCTGGAGCAAATTTGTATTTTATAAATTTATTTCAAGTGCAAATACAGCTAAAACTTCTAAAATTCATATCTTGTCAATACGCGAAGTTTCAACACAAACCAATGCTCAAAATGATCTTGAAGAGACTAGCTGTCTAGTGAAAGTGAAATCACAATTTTCCAACCATGAAAACCCACTAAAAGTGATTCCTAAATCTCCAAATGGGTAGATCAAGCTGAAAATGAATGTGGCAGCCCCCAAAAGCTTGCCCTAGCTAAAATGTGTGCCCTAGCACCGATAGAAACTCTTTTCGTTCTTACATTCTGAATTTTGAAGCTCTAATGTGACTCCCGGATGAAGTTACCAATTCAACAAATCAGGGTGTCCATCCCCAAGTGTTGTGACTATTGAGGGTTTTCGTCCCCAATAGGATCCAATGAGGGTTCTCGTCCTCAAAGGGTGAAAATGAGAGCTGAATGCTCTAATTTCCAAAAGAGAAGTATATAATTCACAAGATGATCCCACAAATGAGCCCCAACGTTTTCTTTTATCGCCTT
Source organism: Taxus chinensis (assembly GCA_019776745.2). Taxonomy (NCBI): domain Eukaryota; kingdom Viridiplantae; phylum Streptophyta; class Pinopsida; order Cupressales; family Taxaceae; genus Taxus; species Taxus chinensis. The sequence continues at coordinate 479,546,019 of CM034152.1, read as the reverse complement.
TACTTTTCTTTCTTTGTTGACAGCTCCATGTAGGCCTCTTAATTTCTTTTTTTTAATATTTGCTTTTCCCTCGTAAAGAGGGACGACCTCTCATTTTTTTTTTTTTAGTATTTAAAAATACTTTTTTATTTTAATAATAATAATATGAAGTTGTCCCAAAATAAGAATTGGTTGGGCCCAATCTTTTTGACACGTGAAATGTCTCGATGCTCCACAATCAAAGAACCAACACTTTGTAGTGATATCATCCGAGCATGATGCCATGAGGGCATCTTCTTTAGGATCTTGTTCAACTGTTGCCACATTTGCTTGTCCCTTCTACTTTTGTTGGCATTATCATATTCTCTTTTTAGACGATCCTTGTTCACATGACCAAGTTTATGACAGTAGCAACACTTGACTTGATATTTAGGAGATGATTTTTTAGGTTGTCACTTCCATTTCCCTTTGGATTGAACAACATAAGCACTCTTGGTTTGTCTAGAACTGGACTCAAGTGTCTGAATTTGTTTTCGTTCCTTTTGTAACAAATAGAAAGTGACTTTATCAAAAGTCAAGGTCTGACTTTCAGCCATTGAATGGAGGGCTAACAAATGAACAATATGATGATGGAAAACTATTCAACACCAATGCTACCATATTATCGTCATCTACCTTTTTGTTAATGGATGCAAGCTGATCTCATAGGTCTTTCATTCGAAGTAGGTGCTCTAGCAACGACCCGCCCTCTTGCAACCTTGCTAAAAACAGCAAATTCTTCAAGCATAACTCCCTACTTATCGTTGGATTCATATATTTTTCCTTTAGACTGATCCATAGATCATCCACCATAGTGGCATTGTGGACTTCTGGTATCAATCCATCAGATACTAACGGCTTCAACAGTAATAAGGATTCCTTACAACATTTATCATAATCTGCAAAATTAGCAGCATGCCTACTTTCTTTGCCAAGCGTAATTTTAACACAATCGCAAAATTCCACGATGATCAAGATTTTCTAGCTCTAAATATTATAAGTTTGTCTAGTTAACTTTTGCGCCTCTGGCAGAATGACATTTTGAATATTCGCCATGCACACCAAATTTAATTTGTCAATGGGAATTCTAATTATTCAGAACTGTTATCAGTTTCAAGCAGAGTTCCTTATGCATGAGTTCCCGCGCCCTAGCACCCTCGAAAATGCAGAGAAACTCGTGTTAAATCTAAGCAGAATAATGTAAATTCATTTTGCACGAACTCACATATCCTAGATACTACCTTTTCCTTAAATTGCGACCAGATTTTTGTGCAAATTGCACCCAGAATAAATAAATGCAAATCGCGACCAGATTTTATTGTGTAGATCATGACCAAAACTTTTTCAAACAAAGAAAAGCGACCAGATTTTCATGTGCCTATAAATCGCGACCAGTCTTTTTGAGGTTATTTTTGCAAAATGAAGAAAAAAATGCTGACATTTCAGACTGTCATTTCTCTCCTCATAAATGTTTTTTCCCAGCTCATGCCCTATCGCAGGGCTTCCTCGAACTTGTAATATTTTATACTTCAAAATCTGTACTCATTTGTTGAGTTTCCTCAGATTCCAAACCACTTCGAGCACTAGAGGCTCTAATACCAATGTTAGCAAATGTAAACAAGGATTGAATGAAGAGGGAAAAGACTGGTCATCAAATGAATGTATGTCCTTCATTTTATTATGTTGGGAGTAGTTACAATGCAGTTGGAAGTTTGAAACATATCTGTGATAGTTCATAACTGAAAACTACCAACTAACACGTGTGCTTATAAATAGATTCATTATATTCAATAGTACAGACATATCCATGACATTTCGTATCCAAGTGTTTTTTAAATATCGGTGTTTCCGCATTTCAAACCTGCACCCGTACCTGACCCGTTTCTTCACAACTTAGATGTTTATTATATTTCTGGTATCTGGGTGTAAAAGATTTGTTTGCATATGATAAATGATCACACAAGAATAGCTTGATTTGCTTCTACTTTCTTACTCTTTTCATTCAGTGCTAGAGGTAATCCATTTGATGTGACCTTTCAGATTCAAAAGGCAATTCAACGCACAAAATATGATATACCTACTTATCAAAAAGAAACGAGACATACCAAATGTTAGAACCAGGCCAAAAATGTAAGAAGCAATACACGTGAAGAAGTATGTCTTCTTGGGCTTAGCCATCGACCCCGTACTTGAATTCTCAAAAACTCCATAAGCTCTTGTAGAGAAACGTGACCGATCAAATTTCAACATCAAAGCAGTCAAAAGACCGGGCACTGTTACATCCCCTAATCCTAACAAGGAATATGGAAAGGTAGAGCTCCCCTGGAGTAACATTAGATAACAACCATCAGAAAAATAAAAAGAAAAAGCAATTATGCAATTCAATTTTTCAGTGCCCTCAGTTTGATTATTCTCTCTTGTATATCAAAACATGCATTGTGAAATTCGTTAAGTACTAATCAAAAAAATGGGAGGAAGCATGAACCCCAAGATGAGGAAAGATCAATTTTATAGGGCCATCAAATGCTGAAGAGGTTGCAACCTGCACATAGGAGGAAAAGATTAACAACAAACCCAATAATGCTAAGTATGAACATGTACAGCATAATTGCAATGGCGAACACAATTAAATTATCATATATATCAATTATAACTTGTCACAATCATGTCCTGCCTAAGTTATGCCTTTTTAATCATTTTTTGTCTAATATAGGGTATAAAACAAAATTCATTCATATTTAGCCTATTAAAATCCAAGTGTACCTTGATAAACAATAATATATTAGAGGTGTATGAGATATAAAAAAAAATTATAGGGAATAAGCATTGGAAACTTAGTACCAGAAAGAAACACCTCAGATAAAAGTAGTATTGTGTGTTATTACGGTCAGCTCAAAATGGTTTCTTACCTAATTTCTTAAACAGATAAGAATTCGCAGTTAGATGTCTTCAAGATATCTGTTATGCCTTTAGGGATTCTGCAAAAATCAATGGAAATAAAAAAAGAAAAAACAGATCTGCTATAACAGCATATGATGATTTTCCATTGATATATACATGCTCAGGATACAGTGTTCAAATGAAGGGGGCTCTTTTTTAGTTATGGTCAACTAGAACTTCAGAGTCATTGAAAATTGTTTATGAGCTAAATCGGAATGTAAAATTATTAATCATATGTGCATACCAAATTCATTTTCATTATCATCTATTTTGTATTAGTACTTACAGTGAGCATTACGTTGTCGCCAAAGACATGTGAAGATCCATAGACCCAGAAGGCATCATATAAAAGTAACCCAGACAGCAACGTGGTAGCTGTCAAAAAACTGCCAGTGAAATCAAGTTAGGACTATTAAAGTCTCTCACCCTATTAAGAAATAAAATGAACATGCTTGTGATGACAACAATGTAGACAAATAGAATTCAATCTGCAATATAAGCATTACGAAAACATAAAAGACCAAATTTAATACTTTCTATGATATAAACATTCTGGTTTCAAAACAACAAGGTTGTTCAAATCCAAATTTCGATCAACCCTCTTAAATTTTGTCAATGTTTTTAGAAAGACAAAGGAATGAAATCTTGCAAACCATTCCATCTTAAACCAGCAAGTCATATTTTCTCACTTCATTTTTCTCTAAGGGACAAAGTGTAATGTCCCCTTTTTCAAACTAATTCATTTTGAAGACTTCTAGTCCATTCCACTTCCCGTGGGCAAGAAGGTGAACAAGGAGGGGGGAGGTCTTTTGTGCTCGATGGTTTTTATAGTCCTTTGTTTTGTGAACTTTACGTGGTTTATCTCTTGGGTTTTCTTCGTATGTGTAAGTATCTTGGGTTGGGAGAATAACAGGTATCGGTTCACTGGTTGGATAAATTAACTATTTTGGAAGCGATGCATGGGATGGGTCATTAAAAATGAATTCTCAGCTTGAAACGTTTAATGGGAAACAGTATCTATTAGTGGCCAGTATAAAAACAACAAGTTTTTGCTGCGCATAGGGGGGATGATTTAAAGAGTGATCGAGGTGATTAACAGAACTAACTAAAACACAAAATAGAAAAAATCAAGAAAGAACGTGGGGGGGCTCTGGGGAGAGAGGGGTGTGGGAAAGGGTGGGTGGAGGAGGGGGAGGGGAAGGGGGGGAGGTGGTATCGTGTTTGGTTTGAAATATAAAGTGTGTGATGCGCGCGGGGGAGAAACAATCGCATGGGGTCCCACAGAAGGAAGTGAAAACTAGAAAATGGAAAAAAAATACTGGTGGGGGTTCCACTAAGCGCGTTGAAACAAATCAAAACTTACTCCAATAAAATCAAAAGTGTTAGAGGTCGCTGGGTAACAATGTATGTAATACCTTACGGCAACCCCGAACACCCTATGAACAACCAGACAATAGAAAGAGCACAAATATATTGGTGCGAACCAAAGCTGTTCAAAAAAAGAAACGAAAATATGTCGTAACACCGGGTTGCCTTGCTCAAAATCACACAGGGTGTGGGAGGCGGTTGAGGAAGGGTGAGGGTTAGGTAAGCGTAGAGGGGGTGGATACAAGATAAAGAAATAAGTCGAGAAAATTCGGTCAGGGTGATGTCGGAGGTGCTCAGTTTATTAAATAAGCAAGACACTGTGTGTTGTCTGTTAGTATGTAGTGCGTGTACCGGACACAACCTCCTTAGGATACGCAACCACAGAGTGGGGCGCAACACCGCTATCCTTTGAACTCGACACACACATGGCAGCATTCACGCAAGGTCGGTGTAAGTTGGTTCTAGTATCAAAAGAACAAATAAAAGGGAGATTGGAGAACAAGGTTACATACAAGTCTGCTGTCTCCTGTGGACAGGTCAGGTGAGAAATGTCCTAAATCCTGAAGTGAGGGCGCAGATGGAAAGAGTGGGATGGTAAAAGTGGAGACAATAAAAAAATTGGAAACAGAATGAAAAAAAAAAGGTGATTGGGCATACGAACGAGATAATGAACAGAAAGATCAACAGTATTGAACTTATAACTTTTATAGTTTGGGAATGTCGGTAATATAAACGAAAGGGCCCAAGGGAGGGAAAGGCCGTAAAGTAGCGTGAAGATAAGAATAAAGCTTTGCTCCCAAAAATCCGTACAACTGGGCAAACGGTACTGCATACACCTTAAAACGCGTGGACGACCTGAAGGAAAAAGCTCTTTAAAAAAGGAACGTACTGCAATGGGGCTACAGGGTAATTGCATAGGGCATGCAAGGATCAACCGACAGAGCCGGAGATGTAAGTGGAATATTGCGAAGGTAACGCGTCGGAACGCGGTGATAGAGAAGTAAAACACTACAAGGGGAATCCGAAGTTAATACAAATCAGGCATAGAGTGGCTTATGGAGCATGTGCACGCGGAATAAACGAATCAGGCTAGGCGAAAGTGTGACAAGCAGTACACAAATGCCCAATCTGTGGGAAGCCTACAAGTGTCGTTGGGGTTCTGTATCAACTTTGAAAAGGTAACATTGGTATATGAAGGGTTGGTGTGGGCTGGTGGGGTTGAGAATTAAAAATAGCAACAGACCAAACGCATAAATGTGCACCATTGCCAGATTTACATATTCTTTTCCAATCAACAACGGATCATTGGTAAGGCGCCCCTTATTTTGTCGAATTAGCTTGCCAGCAAAGACAAGCTTGGACGCTTTCCATTAATATTGATCGTCCTTGGTGACGATGAAGGGAATTTGAGTCAATGAAGACGGGATATAGGAGGGTTGCCAGGTAGGAGTTGCGCGGTCAGGGCTAGGAAGGGTAATGTCATGCGTTGGGGATGGGCGCCGCCGAAGGACAGGTCGATGGTTGGGTGTGGAGTAGTTGCATAAATAACTATAAAGGTGTTAATAGATCAGAAATAGAAATAGGGCTGAGTGGCACTATAAAGAGAGGGAGGGTGCGGATCAGGAGAGGGGGGAAAAAAAAGGGAAGAGGGTGGGGAAAGTGCCCACGCCTGTACATGAGTAGTACATCATTTAGGTTGCACGAAAAAAAGGCGGCAGAGAATAATAAAGGTGGATCAAAGTGGCTTAACGAAGAATTATGCATGGCTTATACATTCCAAAATTGATATCTTGGTGTTGTGGCACGGTGTGCCCCTACTCTCCACTGAAGACAAAATTTATCGGGGCACAACCTTTGTGGGCTCTACTGTTTTTTTTTTCTTTTCGAGGACGAGAACCTCTATTGAATCCTATTGGGGAGGGTAGGACCCTCAGTTTGTATATATAGGGGGAACAAAAAGAAAAAAAGACAGAAATGGGTGTGGCTTCAATGCGGGAGCAGAAGTATGGCACTAATGGTGCGAAGTTCAGTAAAAGGGTGGATAGGTATTTTGGAAGGGACGGGGACAAGCGCGGTGGTACGCACGTAGAGGGGGCACGGATGCAGACATATACAAAATTTGGGCTGGTGTCTAAGGAGTGTTGTGGGCCTACCGACGGCCGTTCTTTTGGAGCGACCCACCTGAAAAATTGGGGAAGCAAGAACTTGTGAGGGGGTGGCCACAAAGGTATGAGAACAAAAGGGAAGGCTGACATATCGTCAAAAAAGGGCAGATGTGTGAATACACTGTGCCTTCTGGAAAAATACAGGGGTGGAGGGGGTTTGATGCTGAATAGGGAGAAGCTGCCAAGGGTAGTGGGGTGAGGGAGGAAATGAGGTTGAGAGAAGTGTATACAGCTGACAATAAATTACACTGTAAAGTAAAGAGGAATAAAATCATAGGGTGCCAAAATTGAGCATGCGTGCTGTTGGAGGAGCATAATGGGTGAGAGTATACTAAGGTTTAACAATAATCATCCAGATTCTCAAAATAGAGGAATGAAAAATGGTGGGGGAAAACAAATTAGGGTGGTGACACGGTTGCGGGGTGTGCACAAACGTGGAAAAGGGGGGATATTTTAAATGTTGCTAGAAGAGCGAGTGAGGTGGATACCCTACAGGAAATTGATGGCGAGAGAAAACACGGGGAAATATGCACGCGACAGAGGAGTGGGAAAGAAGTGGTATTAATCTGTGGGTGGGTGATAGGCGTGGAGTGGTAGGGGTGACATCACGACATTATGGTTGGGGGAGGGGAGGGGGAATAGTGTGGACGGGGGGGTTGGGAGGGAGGAAAATGGTGTGATTGTAAATCAGATGTGATTGCGCTTAGGGTGGGTTGCCAAACCCGTTTGAAGGGGGAAGCCCGAGAAAAAAGGGGGCAGAAGGGGGCAGCTGAGTCGTTGGAGGTCGCGCCTAGCCGTCGACGGCGTTGCGGGTTGCCGTTTCAAGAAGATCCCAAAATGGGCGCATAGAATGGGGTAGTTACGAGGCTGTGACAGCTGTAGCGGCAAGAGGGAACAAAAGATTGGCCGTGATACAGATGGCTCGGCTCATCCCTACCAGGTGCCACATCCAAATGGGTGCGAGAGCGCGTGGGGGCTCACAAAATGGGAAGAGTACAAATATGGTGCGCCAACGCGCTGCCAGAAGTGACAACAACATATGATGAGCAGGGATAGGGGTATAAGAGATAAAAAAGTCGATTGCCGGATGAAGATTTGAGAAGGGGTGCCATGTCATTTTAAAAAATGTTGTGGATATGCGGGGGAAACACACAGGGAATGGTAACGCAAAACACAAAGCACCAAGAGGTGCACAAGCTACAAAGACAGAGGAAGTAATAACAGTAGTGGGGGCAGTGAAGTAAGATGGTGGGAAAAGAAAAACATCCCACAGAGAAGCCACAATGCAGTTGAAGAAAATCAGGGAGCTTGACGGTCAAAAAAGAAGAACAAAACCAAGTTGGTTGGGTCAGTGGAAGGAACAACCCATGAAGCCTAGAACCCCCATCACTCAACCAGGGCCAAGGTAAAGCTCCTTGGACGGATTTTCAGACAACAACGTGAAGAAATCACAATTGAGTCAAGGTTAATGAAGCATGAACTAGGGAAAATCATAGGAGCGCGGTATATTTCCAGGTAAAAGGTTCTTTCAATATTGTGACAATATCTTTCATTGTTCTCTATGGGAGGCTTTGCAAAATTGTGAAAGACTCAGATTTGCATAAGCAGACGAATGGAGGACATTACAGAAAGGGTATGTCAGGGAGGGAAGGAACACTTCCAGTTCCCCATGCCTTATTTCAGTTCGCTGGAAACTTTCTTCACAAACCCCAGTCACAAGGAGCACATCGATGAGGAATTATCCCAAAGGAGGACATTCCGCAATGTTAGTGTGGGTGCATAACAAAAACTAAATCGCGACACACAAAAGTGTGAATCTAGAAGGACTGGGTTAAAAGAACATTGTCCAATAAAAGGTTATATGGAAAATTTTTAAAAGGGGTGGGGGGTCACAAAGGTAAACCACAGAAGACAGTCAAATCGATTTACTAAGCAACCTATGAGGAATGACCTCCGTACATGAAAGGGGGGAAGGGTCCATTTAGGGTATTTTCTGTGGCAGTGTATTGTTGGGCCTGAAACACAAGAAAAACATTACTGAGTTCGATAATAGTGTCCCATTGTCGAAAGAGGGGCCGCGCGGGTACTGGCGGCAATGGTTATCAAAAAAGGGGGGTCAGTGTTGGAAGAAAAAAATTGAGACAATGATCCGCGTAAATGGCCAATTAGAATATGGTCAAATGATGTTAACCACCCTGCAAAGACGACGTAAAAAAGGGAAGGGTGGTAAAAGAAGAAGGCAAGAACGGTGTAAAGTGTTGTGGGCGTGAAGGGTGATTTAACAATATTTGAATGCTTTGTCGCTTGTATGTCCCTCCTGAAGTGTGGACCGGTGGAGGGAGGCTAGGAATAAAATGGTGGGGGACTCCAGTGATGCCCAAGTATGAGTCTCCCCAAATCAGAATTCATGAGGGTAAGAAAATAATGTGAATTTTTAAGAGTATAAGTAGTTCGAAGCTTCTTCGGAGGACTTCGACTAAAAAATTCAAGGTCGAGGTCAGGAATTACTGCGGTGTTGGGTAAAAAAAAAACAACCACAAAGGTCGGTGTGGGTGCAAAATTAATTGATGAGGGGAAGGATAACCTATTGTAGTATGAGGTCATCAAGGGACAAATTAATGTGAGATAAACAATTGGGGCGTAGGGAAGTGGGAAATTAGTAGTGCGCGCATTAGCTGAAAAAAAACCTGATAAGGCAGTACGGGCAAATCCATTGAGGGATCACAGGATAGAAATCTCCCACATATACCGATGAACTCCGGGTGTCAAGATTTTTCAATATTTGGTGGTAAGGGGTGAATACCTCAATAGACGTAAAGTTGTAAGTGCCAACGAAAAGAGGATAAATGGGGTGGACACGTAATAATCCCGACGAATAAAGGACTCTTAACCAAGACTGGGTCATTTGGAAGTGCAATAACAGGTTGTTGATGGGTTATTTGCAGAAGGGGAAAAACAGAAGTAAGGAAAGGAGGATGTGTTGAATCAACCAATAGTTAATAGAGTTGGTCTCATCCACACAGATTAAATAAACAGATAAATCAGAACATTCAGCAGAACGGGAAAGAAATGACTTCTAACCTAGATTTGAGATAGCACAAAGTTTATCTAAAACTTCTAAAAAGAAGAGCTCGGCAAAACACTTTAGATGCAAAGTTATCCAGAAATATACCTTTTATTCAATCCCAAGCCTTCGCAACAATCACATCAAGGGTTCCAGCACAAAGTCTCAAAACTCAAGAATACTCTAATTACAAAAGATCTTCCTAAAACAAGTTCTGATAAAACCAGTTGTGATCCTTTAACCCGTAGGATCTTCCTCTATTTATAGAGCATAGAGATCAATTACAAATAGGAAGCTTTCAATGAATTGTCGCATGTGGAATCCGTAAAGGAAACATTTGGCAGTATTTCCCCTAGAATTCCTCTTTGCATGACATGCATGCCTTACAACTGAAAATACAACCTTTTATTTTGCATATTTGCCACCTATTTCCAAGTAATTGACTTCTTCCAGTAACTTGAAGGTAATGGTTTTTAAACCAATCACTTAAGTTTTACAATTTAATTGATTACTCAATTACTTTGTCGAAGATAATAAGAGAAAGAAGAAGAAAGAGGAGAAGAAATTGGAAGAAAGTTGCTGCAACACTCCCAGTCTTGTTCTTCTTCCATACTTTGTATGCTGATCCAATCTGTATTGCACTTCCACCTCATGAATGATATGAATGATACCCCTGCCTTGAATTTGAGAAGCTCTTTCTCACATATGTTGTTGAATCTTTGCCTTTGATTCTCACCAAACTAGATCTGGAAGCATCTGATTGTGATTTGCTTGCGGGTGTTGCCTCTGACCTGTCTTCTACTCTTATCCTTGAAGCTTTTGCAGTTCTTCTCAAGTATGTGCACCAGTGCAATGTTTGCCGTAAACAATTCAGACAAAACTCATCACCCTTCATCGTGTTTGAATCAACTTTTGTCTAAGATTTTTTTTTTATTTCCACCAAAAGCCTTTGCAATTATGAGAGTTGGATCTATGTGTGCAGAAGCTGCAATTGCTCCTCCTAATTCTAAAGATATATTCTATGTATCATACATAGACTTTGTTTTCCTCTGACCAATATGGGCACAAGTGAAGTGTTCTTGCAAATAATTTAGACAAACATGGAGTCCATGGCATGAATGTCCAATTTCTTCACCAAAATCTGATTATAAAGTTTGTTGCCCTTTATTTTTAGACTTTGCTTGCATGCCAAGCAAGCTAAAAATGTTATTTTATTCACCTGTGCGCTCACATCAACATGTAGATAGCCAAAATTATAAAAAGAAAGCTCTTCCAACCTTAGGCGCCAAAACTAGATGCTTCCCGACAATTAAAAATATATTTTAATTCTCAAAACCTCTTCCTTTGGCACCAACACTTGCCAGGGCAACATGCTTCACAAAAAAGAATTAAATGCCCTTCATTTATGGTGTTCACTTCTTATATAAGCAATTGCATGCTAATTTTACCAATTGCTTCCTCTTATTTTTAGCAATTTCTAATATTAAGTTGTGTTTTTTCTCCTTCTTTGGGCGCCCAAGTTTTGCTAGAAATAATTAAAACAAATCCCTTTTAAAGCATGTAACTATGCCAAAGTGGGTCGCACTTTTTGGCTAGGAATTGTGTGAAAAACATGAGGGCAAGAAAGTGTGAATTTCCAACCTTCCAGGCAGCCCCAAAATTCACACTTTTCACTTCAATGATTTGTGTTAATTTCTAACCTTCCAGGCAGCCCCAAAAAGTGCGACTTGCATGGGTGAATAATTTTTTTTTGTGAGAAAAACATGAAGGCAAAGAAGTGTGAATTTTCAACCTTCCAGGAAACCCCAAAATTCACACTTTTCACTTAAGTGATTTGTGTTAATTTCCAACCTTCCAAGCAGCCCCCAAAAATGCGACTTGCACTTGAAATTGACTTCCCAAATTAGGGGCAATTGCATTTATGAATTTGCACAGAGAAATCACCCATTTCTAGAAAGTGCGACTTGCTTCCAAGCTGCTTCTTTGAAAACCAACATTTCACATTAGATTTCGTTTTTTTCTGAGGCCATGGATGACCTCAAAAAACCCTAGGCAATTGAATTGGTTAACCAGAACGAAAGAAAAGACCAAGGGGAATTGGAAGACAAACCACGGAGAAAAACCGAAACCAAACACAAAAGAAATAAATAAAAATGAAAAACACACCAGAAAATGTAGACAATTTCTCAAAAATAACTTATCAGTTAGCGAACCTGTAAAAACTCTTCCCGTGTGAATACTCCTCCACTTAGAGGTGAAAGCAATACTGATGTTGAAATCCATGATGGGGTTTAACTTTAGCACAATTTATTTTAAAATCACTTTATTTATTTAATAAATAAAACGCTTTCTGACAAAACCTAACGAAGGGATATAGTGAATTTTAGCATGTGGGTATTTGTCGAATTTGGATTATAAGACTTTTTGAGGATACCTTAGAGAAATGCAAACAATTGCAAACAAAACAAAACACAAAACACGACCCGTTACTTGAAAAGAATGAAAAATTTAAAAAGGGTAGTCCCACATTTCAGGGTGAAATCTCGGAGACACCAGTAAGTCTGATTTTCCATTCCATGATTCCATAAATATGAGAGAGCTAGAGAGAATATCGGGGAAGGGCAACACACTAACTCTAATGTGTGGCACTCATGCATATCACCCATTTCGAGTGAAGGGTTTTCTTCATAACCAAGGGGTCACCATGCTGGTAGAGAATGGAACCATCATACTTTGCGCAAGGAAAATAGTACAACTGGCAATTCTCTTGGGAGTTCATGAGATATGTGATGAATTTTGTGTGATTGAACTAGCTAATGATGAATTTGCTCATGGGAATCAATGCTTGCAAACATTGGGGGAGTTCACCCTCAAATATCAAGATAAAGAACGTAAATTTTGTGACCAAGTTGAAAAAATCAGAATTCATGGCATGAGGAAAGAAGTGAATCTTTGCAAATCACATTGTGGGTTGCTCTCTTGCATAACTGCTGATTGGAAAAATATTATCACTGCTGGTTATGTCAAAAATCAGCTTGCTAATGACATCATGGAAGGAGTTTGCAAGAAGGAACATAGGACAATTGTTTTGGGGCAGGAAGTAAGGCACTTACAATCAGAAAATTCTCTATGAGGATTGCTCACATTTGGTAAGAATGTTTATTATTATAAATTGAATTCCGAGTAGCATATTGGGGTATAAAACACCACTTTCAGCCATAGATATAGAACTGGTTTGAGTCGAGTCCAAGTTGACTATGGCATGGAGATTTCGGATGACCTTATAAAAAACAAGGTAAAGGCTTCTACTGATTTTTACGATTCTTGCATTTTGTTTATAAGGAAACTTATACAGAGGCATCTTAAGTTTATTCTACCTTCTAGCACCCTAATGAAGTTTATTGTACCATATTGTTCTAAAAATTAGATTGACTTATCTATTTTTCAATTGGCTGATATAAAAATCAAAATATTTTCAGTTTGGTTTTGTGCTATTTCATTGCTTTTCAATTCATCCCTAGAAAGGGATATTACATTTGGTCCTTTTGGGAGCTAATTGATCAAAACTGGAACAATCAACTCCACAAACCCATTCATGCACCAATGTACTACCTCAACCTTAAGACTTTCTTCTTTGATGCCTTCACAAATGTCAACATGCATTGAGAGGATAATGTCAAAGGTTGAGGTGAAGTATCTCACTATTATAGAGTAGTAGAATTACAAGCATGCTAGAGGGAGTACCTCTATGTCTTCGGCGTTTGTTGTCCAGAGGAAGATCCACCGTAGCCACCAATTAACAAAAATTAAAGTATTTACTTATATGTTTCAGAGGTTACAAATTTACGATTATTATTTACTTACAAACTTTTGAGTTATCTTGTTTATAGGTTCTTCGTTGGAGAAGATTGAGGTGGAAATACCCCAAATTTTAAAAAACTGGATCCCTCCAAATATTTACTTTCAACCTTGTAGCGCTTTTAGATGTCAACGCAACAAGAGTTTATTTGAGGCTATTCACACGAATAAGTGCAACAAGTTGACTCAACGACGCCTCAATGACCTAGTTTTTGTGCAGTACAATCATTGGCTCCACATAAGAAAGGTGGAGGTCGAAGAACATCGCAGGTGCCTATTGATTTGGATGAGATTGATCCAAATAGTGATTGGATTGCACAAGAAGAAGAGATCCGCTATGTTCACAGAGGATGAGATTGTTATTTTTGATAGGGAAGCTATGGAAGTTGAAGTAGAAGCAAGAGAGATTGAATTGGACGACATCTTTGTAGATGATGTCGAACATGCAGCAGATAAGTCATTGCCATCTACTACCATGGTGGAGCCGTAGTCGCAACCTTCTAGGTAGCGAAAGTAGTCACAATTGAATGTGCAGGGACTAGTGGAGTCACTAGAACCCTCTCCCCGAGGTTTTAAGTAGAACAGGGAAGAGGAAATTGTAAATTATTGTAATTTATAACTTGCATAGATATGCAATTTATGATGATAATTTTCAATGACAATCATCATAAATTCATAAGAATTATCAATTGGTTGTTGTATTCGCATGTCGATGCAATTTTGTACTCTATTTCTAATAGAAAACACTTCCCCGATGTTTTACAAACTCATTTGATGCATTTTGTAACTATTTTTTGTATAAAATTTATGTTTTTTTAAGAAATTTAAGTATTTTTTAAGTTGCCTAATCAAATGTTTTTTGGTTTGTCAAGTACCGGGCACACAAACTATGATTTTATGCATGGCATGTGGTTAATGTGTTTTTTGCTTGGATGTATCATAACATCTTGTATGAGACCATAGGATGTTACATTGGTGGGAAGTGAAGTCATCATGTCCTTGTGGAATTTGAAAGACACATACCTTGTTGTCCTAAACCGAACTTGTAATGTCCCCTTTTCTAAATTAAAGATGATTAATAATATTTTAAGTTGGGCTCAATCAATTCTTCATTTTGGGACAACTTAATAATATTATTGTTAAAATAAAAAGTATTTTTACATACTAAAAATAAAATTAATGATTTAACTAAGTCAGCCAAATGTAACTTTATGTTATATTATAAGGCAACTTATGTTTATTATTAAAAAATAAAAGTGAATTTTGATTAAAGTAAGTCGGCCACCAAAATTGAAAGAAAGAGGAAAGAGAAGTTATAAAAGGAAGATGAAGGGGTTCATTTGGAAATCTATCATCTTGATTTAGAAGTTATAAAAGGAGGATGAAGGGGTTCATTTGGGGATCTACCATATGATTTTAGGAGTTGAGCACTTGTGCTTCTGCTTTCAACTATTGATGACAGAAACCCTCTTAGCTTTCATCACTTGAGGATGAAAACCATCATTGTGATGAGAATTTGGAGACATAATCCTCAATTTCTGTTGGTGCCTTCACTCAAAAGTCATATTTGTGCATAAGGAAAACCTAGAAAGGGCTAGGGCATCATCATTGGTTGGCAAAATTGGGTAAAAGCTCCATCATTGGTTGGTGCAAGGAATAGAAGGGCTGCTAGAGCTTTGGCAAAAATTTTCAGATCCTCTTCTAGGGTGGCGACTTGCATCTTTGAGGAGTTTATGGGCTTCTAGGGAACAACCACCCAAATTTTCGTTGTATTTGGCTTCTACACAGTTTTTGGAGTTGTTTGCACTCTTTCCTGATTGTGTTTGGGTTTGGAATCATTATTTCCAGCCCTGTTGGTGAAGTATATCTGCTTCTGTCATGTTTTAATTCCAACTGGTCTGAAAAATACAAAAATCATATTTTTTGGTGTTCTCTTGTGTTATGTTTGTTTTGGCTCTTGAATAAAGTATTTTGGAGGGTCTCTATATTTATTTTCAGTTGTTTTTGCATGCATGATGCCATAGTAAAAATAAATTATGGTTAGCGTTTGAAGATAATTTTTAATTTGCTAGTTGAATTTGAAATATTTTCGATATTTGAATCTTAAGGGTTTCAAGGGAAATCCAAAATTTGCTAGATCTTCCCTGAAAGGGACATTATAAAACTATTTCCCTTTGTTCCTACTTTTGTTGGAGGAATTACATTGTTCATTACTTAAGCTTATGGACGCCATGATGCATATTTCCATTGTAAGTTGGTTTTGATAACTTTTTATTGTTGTATACATTATCTTGGGAACAATGTGTATGTCGATTTATGTACGACGCATTGAGTTAAGGATAGTTGGTCTCTACCTCCAGATTACTTCTCTTCAAGGCCTTTAATATAGAATTTCCATGCAATATTATATGTTTAATGTAGACCATTGTGGTATGATTCTAAATGCATTGCAATGTGTTTGAGAGTAACATTGGTGGATATTGTTTCCTTAAGTAGTTATATAAATCAGGAATACTATGACTCGTGATGGGTTTCATATGATTTAATGTAAAAATATAATATCAATAGGGAGATGCCAATTTGAGGAAGCTTCCCTAGCCTTAGAGATCGTCTCATTTGAGACATAACCTAGCTTCCCATAGTGTTTTATGTACCATGCAAAGCCTACAAAGAGGAAGGACGTTCAAGGAAGAGCCTAGGGTTTCGAAGGTCAACGAGGTGGCAACTTGCTTTGAGGAATATCAAGCTCTTCCAGGGAAGATCCATGATGCCCTAACCTTTTCAAAATTCATGAATTTGGAAAAAGATAGAGTGGGCATTAGAACTTGGTCCAAGGCCCGAGGCATGCACAAGGGTAATGGGAGAAACATCCCAACCCTTGAGGAAAAGGAGCACAGTATTCAAGATTTGCACCATGGAGGAAAGGGAACCATGTAGAATGATTCGGCCCTTACTTCCACTATTGCTCCGGATAGTCAACATTATGAGGTAAGAAGTGATCATTGTTTGATTAATAATGATAATATTTTTGCATATGATGAATTCAAGGGTGAAAGAAAGGGTTGTGAACAAGAAGAGGTAGCAAAAGGGATGGATGGAACCCATTTCCTAAGTGGAAATGATAACAATCTAGATTTTCCTCAAAATCATATCTGTTTACATGCAACTCCCACTAGTTAAAGAGCCCAATATACGAGGAATTAGACTTGCAAGCAATGGCAGCCTCCAAGGTCATTCCAAGCCTCCTATGAACAAGGTACAGTGGTTGTCTCTACCGAAATTTTCCTTACAATGGACAAAGCCTCCTCAATTTAGGGACTTTGGCAAAATCTTTTCTCCGAGCACTTGCAAGGAACCAAGAATTCAATTGTTTATGTGTTCTTGGTAAGCTTGAGTGCCATTATAGGTTTTAGGAGTTCAGGTTTGCATATTTTATTAATTTAAGATTTTTTACAGGTTTGTATTGACCGAGTCAACAAATAGCACCTTTAGTAGTATTTTGTAATTGCAGTGCCAAACCGGGGTTCCCCAAGTTATGCATCCGATCACGGCCCCATGGTACGTTCGAGACATACCTGAACATACGGATTGCGAATCCGTATGTACACAAGACATATTGGTCCACGTTCCACGTGGGTGGGTGGGAGGAGGTAATTACTGTGCGACATAGTAGGCTTGGTGTATGTAATCCAATTGGATAACAACTCGTAGGATAGTGATTGAAGGGAGGAGATTGTAGTGATTTTATAAGCAGTTGTGATTTTTGTGCTTGACTGACATCTCAAGTAGGATTCTCATGAGAGCCTATAGGATTGTATTCATCTAGAAGTTGATCCATGAAGGGCCAACTAATCAAGGTTGTTGGTCGATGTTATTCCGAACAAAATTCAACCAAACATGGGAGGGAGGGAGGGAGGGTATTCAGTCCAAGAAAAGTTTCGTGCATGGGGGCCATGGGGGGAGGGTGGTGTGGAAGTTAAACAATTTAGTGTTGGCGACACCATTTGTCGGGTGGACAATCTTATGGATCTCTGCGACCAAGAATGCTTTTAGGGAGTGTAAGTCCCTCTACTTAACCAGTTAAACTACCATAAATGCATGCGCAACTATTATAGTGTGGTTTTTGGGTTGCTAGTGGCCTTAACAGCTAAGGATCCAACAAGGGTAGTGGTTTAGGGACCTTGCGGCAGAAGCTTAGCATGTTTTCTACTAGAGAGTTCTTTTTTTGGAAGTGGGAAAGTCTGAGTGATGCATGAGGTAGGGGACCTAATGCTTGTAGGTAGTATAAATACAAATCCTTGCACACATTAGTTAGATAACTATCATCACATGCACTAAATTAATGAGGAAACAACTCTGCAAGTAGCAATAAGACCAAATAGATATTTGATGAGGATAACTTATCTTGAAATCCCTTAGTTATAAGTCTAGGCTAGACTTCTAGCATAGCACAAAACCTAGGCAGTCATGAGATAAATCTCCCTCATTTACCGGTGAGGCTCCCGTGTCAGATTTGTCAATTAAAGTATGCTAATATCTATATGGGGTTTTACTTTAACTACTCAGTTCATGAACCATAACTGAACAGTTCTGCAGCAAGTAAGCAGTTGTTTAAAGAAAGGAAATATTTATAGAAGAAGGGAAAGGGAATTATATAAACACAGAGAAGAAATGGGGAAGATGTGCATCCCAATCAATAGATAGCAGAGTTGATTGCATGCACATAGAAGAAACCAATAGATATAAACACAGAATTATAAGCAAAGGTAGCTCTAGATCTAGATCTGAAATAACACAAAGTTTATTAAAAGATCTAAGATAAAAAGCAAGAAACACAATACACCGTGACACAAAGTTCTCTGGAAATCTGCTCCTGTATATTCCTTTGCTTCAAGTGGCTCTCAAGGGTTTCAGCACAAAGTCTGGAACACAAGGTTGCTGCTTACAAATTCTGATCATTAACCCGGAGGTTCTTCTCCTACTTATAGAATGTAGGAGGGAAAGTACAAATGGGAAACCTAACTGAACTGAAACACAAACAGCAAGTAAAGATGACATTTGGCAATCATCCTCCACTAACTTCTCCTTAAGTGACACATGTATCACTTAACTAATAGAATTGTTCCACATGACTTTAAGTAATAGTTTCAAAACCAATAACCTTAAAGTTTTACAATTTCATCCGGGAACGTGGAAAATAGAAGAAGAAAGAATAGAAGAAGAAGTCAAGTCAGCTGTAACATTTATGTCTTCTTTTTGTTCTGATATTGGATATACTTGTCGAACATGTGATTCAGCATCTTCCCATCTGTTTTAGCCACTGCTTCCTTCTCTATCCTGAACTGCAGCAATCCTTCATTCAACACCTTGATGCACGCTTCCACATCTTCCAAGCTCGGCCCGAACCTCGCAATATCCGCCTGCAGTGCCACCAGTCTGCTAATGGAATTCATCGTGAAAGGCTTAGTAGCTCCATCAATTCTCTTTTGTACCATCAGAAGAGACCCTTCCAGGGAATTAGGCACTTTGGTAGGAACGATCCGTACGTATGAAGTAACATCTCCGACCACTTCCTCTCAGTGAAAGAAATAATACTGTCTGGTAAGGACGATGTCTTACTCTCAAGTGCCTGCATCCTCTTCAGCAAAACTCTGCAGATCTCCAAACGGAAAGATACTGCAAACTCCAGCTGCTTCCCCTTCTCAACTGATCCGTCCGGTACAATCTGCTCTGCAACCAATACATCTCCCGACAACTTGTTGATTTCGGCCAAAGTACTCAAGTTACTCTCAGCAACTGTGTTCATATCTACTATGCTCGTCACCAGTTGCTTCAGCTGATTTGCTTGCATCATTCATAACCTTCAGGCGGGCTGGCACCTCTCCAAGTTGTACAGAAGCTTGACGAATAATCAGATTCTTCCATTCGTCAATAGCTTTCACCTGATTGCTTGCATCCTCCATCTCCTGCATAAGATGATCACTCACCTGCTCTGAAATGGGCTGAATGGAAGGTTTAGCAACCTTGGCTATGATCTCACACAATTGAGATACTTGCTTCTGAAGCTCGTCTTTCTCCGCCTTTTCTCTGTCAAGCCTAAGGAATAGAGCATCTATCAATGTCTGCGTATCCTGCTTCAATCCTTCTGTGGTGGCTTGACCGAGGGGTACTCTGGTTACTGTTACATCTTCTGCCGTGAACTCATCCTCCTTCTCTTCCGCCGGAATTGACATCTCAGCAAACTTCTGCCCTGACTCTTTGATAACTAACCTTGAAGTTACCTTAGCAACTTTAGACCTTCTGTCTTTCCCACCTAGACTATTGAGTAGCTGCAAGTCGTGCTCTTCCAAGTTCATCTCCATTCTAGCTTCTGGAACCAACTGCGAAGCCAACCATTCTGAGAAGTTACTTCTCGGAGAATGAGAAGTCGCTGAGTGCACTACTATCTCCCGCTCTGTTTCCTCTCCATCAGAAAGTGCTACAGTGTTATGGCTGCCATCTTCTGAATCATCCAAGGACAAAGCTCTTTCGAACTCTGCCATCTGCAGCTTCAACGTCTCTTCTGGAACAGGTGCTGAACGGAGTGGCTGAGGAGAGAAGATGAATGTTGCCGGATTCAGTGGAGGCATGGAAGTGTCCTGCTGAGGTGCAACAGTCGGTGAAGTACTGGATGTTGGAGAAGCCGGAACTAAAGTCATAGCCGTGGAAGTGATCTTCTCCTTTGATTGAGATCTTCTATGCACTTTCAACTTCTCGGACCTTCTGCTGCTTTCTCCTTCGTGCTTCCTCTTGAGGGAATCTCCTGCGCCGAAGTTGCCCGTGACTTGATTCATCAATGCTTCATCAAGGCAGTATCCCTTTGTCAGCAACCAGTTTGAAGTATTCACCAAAACAGTGCCAGACCTTTCTTCAATTGTATGGCAGCCCCCTACGTTATCCTGAAGTACGGCTCTATCTCCTCCCATTTGATGGTAAGTGTCAAGTAACACATTCCCATCATCTTTAAGATCCGCAGGTATCCGCGCTAGTCCAAAGTCGAACACTTGCCGTGCTGATAGTCTGCTGAAATCCCTCTTTCTAACCTCGTACTCACTTTTGCACTTCATCCAAAAATCCTCTAATGAAGGCACATGTGCGTACTCCTGGGAGATCATCTTCCTGGCTACTCCAAATGGATCGAAGTTCAGCCGTGCAGGGAAGAACTCTTGCTCATACTCGGATAACATCTCCATCTCCATCCCTCGAGCTCTATGAATGCTCTGCAGCTATAATGTCCCACAGTGATCGGGAAGAAGCCCGTAGACTTGTGCCGTTTCGACTGAAAGGTCGTGTATCTCCACAAGTTGTCTGCTCAGCTCCATGGTGATCAATCTATCATTCGGATATCTGGGCAGCTTAACCGGTTCTCCAGAAAAGCCAGTAACCCTGAGGTATGTGAAATCTGCAAACTGAATGAATAGACTGCCAATTTTGGATACAGCTTCCCACGCTTCCTTGCTCACCCTGTTGGCCTTTAGGTCCTTGTCTAGCCTGCAAATGAATTCGTAGAAGAATTCATCATTGACCACTTTGAAATCTTTCTCGCACGCAGGTACAGTAAGCTGTGGGTAGCACTCGAAAATGGGGTCCTTAGAAAGAACGCCACATCTATCCAGCTTGGAGAAGACGCCTTGTGAAGCTGCAACATACACCAAGTAGGAAGTCATTTTGAAGCTGAAAGTACGCTTCACGTTCCGGAGTTGCTCACCAATGTTGTCACTAATGATTTCCGACCAATTGATTATGGAATCAATCTTGTTGACTTCAATGGTCCTGATGAAAGCATACATCCATGTACGGAAAGTGTGAGCATTCGCCTCGCCATTAATCCTGCATAACAATTTGACAATATCATCTACCTCCTGCACCAGATTGGACCGCGGAAGAGTTCTTGGGAACTTAGAAGGAGATCTGGGCTTCTTCATGTATCTGCTGTTCATTATGTTCACGCAGTCAACTCTATGCTTCTCCCACCTGCTGCCGACATCCTGAATGCTAATGGAAGTCACCACCTTTCGCGCTGGAATCTTCAAACAATAATTGATGAACTCTGCGTCCAACCGAATTATTGTTTTCCCCGTAGCATCTCGCACTGATCTGGATGAAGGATGGTAAGATCTAGCGCACTCCATAACAAACTCTGGCAACTGGGCTGTGTATGGAAAGGCTGCAGCTCGAATAATTCCACTGCTTTTAACTGCACGCATGAGTGAAGTCTTTCCTGCTCTGGATCTATCAATCAATTCAGAAAGAGGTTCCGGACCTAGATCTGTGTCTCCTATGTCTGCAAATTTGGAAGTGATGCATGACTCCGTTGTGCTTTCTTTTTCGTCCCTCTTTGCCATGGCTTTGTCTATCTTTGTCTGAACAATTCTTTTTCTTCTTATTTGGCCGGATTTCTTCAAAACTGGTGCAGATCTGGATAATTCTTCAGATTCGGAGGATATATTCAATGTATTGGACATTGATTAAAGCTCCTTTTCTTTTGTAAAGCACCTGTAATGAATTCCTGCAATTAATTCAGACAAAGATGGCAACCGGAACATGAACAGTGAATTTTAATCATAAAAATCTGCACTATTCAAGCCTGCTGCCCCAAAAATTGATGTTTTATTTGCATGCAAAGTGAGCATGAATTTTTCCAACTTCACCTGAGCACCTGTATCACTTATGCTTATGCAAACACAAATCAACCTCCTTCAATGCATGCGCCAAAAAGTGAAAGCTTTTAGCATTGATTCACCTTCTTTTGAGCAAAAATCCTCTTCAAATGGGGCGCACTTTTCCTCTGGGCTGCACTTCTTTACCTGTGAATTAATTAATTCACCCTTATGGCAGCCCATGCTTATATAACCCTCATAATTCTATAATTAATAATTGCCCTTCCTATTCCTGGCAATTAATTAATTAAAAATCATGCTTTTCTCTTTAACTGGTGTGCTAAAATTGCATGTTTAAGGACAACCATCCAATAAATTAAATTTAATCAATTTAATCATCCACTCTTCACTCCACTTAAGCTTCACAGTGTGCTTTAACCTTAGCCACTGAAAATAGAAATTAATATAATCATTTAATACTTTAAAAAGTATTATTTCCTTCTCAAAAGGGGCGCACTTTTTTTATGAAGGGGCTGCCATTAAATAAATTAATTTATTTAATTTTAGACAATCTATTTCCACCTCCTTTATTCCCCTTTGCTTTTGTTGACTTTCTTCCATGCTTGGGCGCCTTTTTTAGAAGAATTAATTAATTTAATCACTTTAAAGGCTGCCTTTATCTCCCTAAAGGGGTCGCACTTTTTGGCTAAAGAGAATTCTATTTTTAAAAACACATGACAATGGGAATTTTTACCCTGCAAGGCAGCCCCGAAAATCCCATTGTCACTTAAGTCATTTGACTTTCATAATGAGATTATTCACCCTGCAAGGCAGGTAATAAAATCCCATGATTCACTTAAGTGACTTTTCTTTTATTCCACAATGGGAATTTTTACCCTGCAAGGCAGGCAATAAATTCCCGCCTGCCTGCTGCCTCTAATTTTCCCACTGCAACTTAAGTGACTTTTCTATCATGGGAAAAAGTACCCTGCAAGGTAGGTACAAAATTCCCACCTGCCTGCTGCTTCTAATTTTCCCATTATCCACTCTAATTCTTTGTTTTCCAAAAATGCGGCCAGCCCAGAAGAGGCTTTTTGGTGCGCGACTTCGTCTTTTCCCAGTGAACCGGACCTCCGATGGCGACTTCCTTCTGGCATAACGTGCGTATATGATCCCCAGTTACTCCAGGCCAAGAATCAGGCCAAACCGGCAAAGGAATTGATCTAGAGAAATTTCACAGAAAACGAAACGGGAAAACACAAAAACACAAAAAGTTGCCAAAAGTCACAAATAAAGCCCAGAACTTATTCCTAGTTAAAACCCTTCTGGTATATAGGAATAATGATATGTTCGATCACAACAGGGTTAAATCGGAGCGCAAATTGCCTCAAACGGGGCTCAAAATAATTAAATACAAATTTCCCGCAGACAAATCCCGACGACAAAATATAACAATTTTGGGCATCTGGGTATTTGGCGAAAATGGCTAATATGGCTCTTTGGGAATATCTTGACGCAATACAAGAACTTTCTGGCAATAAAAACACAAAACGACCCATTATTTTAAAAGTACGAATTTTTTTCGGATAGGGTAGTCACAGATTTCAAGATGAAATCTTGGGGACACCAGTCGGCTCCATCTGTGGACATCTTTTTCTCTGTCAGAATGACAAGGGAAAAGATGAGATCCCAGCATCTCTAGTTTCGTATCTTGTCCTTTGGGCACGGGGTCAGGCAAACAAACACAACACAAAAACAAAAACAAAACAAAGAAAAACAAACAAAGTTTTATTTATGTACATACAGGTTTTACCCTGCTTCTCATGTCCGGAACAACTTCAAGTGTTGCCCATTGAAAGGCAACGGCAATTCAACTCCATCCTGATGAGCAAGAATGAAGCTATCTGCTCTGACGATCCTCTTAATCACAAAAGGCCCTTTCCATAGTGAATCAAATTTTCCATGCATGCCTTTTGCTTCTCTTCTTTTGTCCCATAAAAGGACCCAGTCATTGACTTCAAACTTTCTTTCCCTGGCCTTTTTGTCGAAGATGACTTTCACCTTCCTTTGATGCTCTGTCAACCTATCTGCAACTTGAGTTTGTACTTCTCTCAATTCAGTCAGGTACATAATTCTTTTATCAATAGCATCCATGAATGTGGAATCTTCTAGGGCCCTAAAAAGTTGTAGGGCGGGCAGTTCCAAGGTAAGAGGTAGCTCCGTGTCTCTACCATATAACAGCTGAAATGGGGACATGCCTATCGCCCTCTTTGGTGTGATTCTATCGGCCCATAATGCATCAAACAACTTTTTATGCCAAGTCCTTTGATTTTCCGTTACTAGCTTGCGCACGATAGTTACCAAGTTTTTGTTACTAGATTCAGCTTGGCCATTCCCTTGTGGATAGTAGTTTGAGGAATGTACCAGCTGAATCCCATGAGTGTAGCAGAAGTCAACCAGCTCCTCAGAAGAAAGGTTCGGAGCGTTGTCTGCTACTATTTTACTGGGCACGCCAAACCTGACAATAATATTTTCTTTTATAAAACTGCACACCTCGGCGGAAGTGGCGTTCTTCACAGGAATAGCTTCTACCCACTTACTGAAATAATCAGTAGCTGTTAGAATGTAATGGTGGCCGGCACTGGAAGCCGGGTTAAGCATACCAATAAAATCCATTCCCCACTGTTGGAAAGGTTCTTCAATTACAATGGGTTTTAGAGGTAATGCAGGCAATTTCACATGCCCAACAAAATGTTGGCATGCTTGGCACTTAGCTACCCACTCTGCAGTATCTTGAAAAAGTGTGGGCCAATAATACCTTGCTCTGAGGATCTTGTGTGCAGTGACTCGGGCTGAGAAATGACCACCGCAAGCCATGTCATGAAACTGTTGTAATAGCTGATCCTGTTGAGCTTTATCCACGCATCTGAGAAATACGCCATCAATTCCTCTTTTGTACAAACCATTATCCCAAAGAACAAAATCTTTGGATTTCAGTTTAATAGTTCGTTTCTCTTTTCTGGAAAGTTGATCTGGGCATTCTCCATATGTCAGAAAGTAGGCAATGTTACTGTACCACTCCACCAGATCTATAAAAAGTACCACAGGAAAATCTTCATCTATCTCCCCTTGATCCGCTTCTGGCACTGTTGCTTTCATCTGTCATTAGTTCACATAGACCTCTTCCTCGAACCAGCTTTGTAGGCTTAATATCCAGGTCATATTCTTGAACCTTTGTCACCCATGTGCCTCTCAACAATCCTAACTCTTGTTGAGTGAGGATAGATTTAACTGCAGTATCTGGAACCAAAACCACAGTGTGTGAGGAAAGAATATAATACCTGAAAGCCTTACACGCCTTCACCACTGCGTATGCGTGCTTTTCCATGGGAGTATATTTCAACTCATAGGCTTTAAGGGGCATGCTCATGAAAGCAATCGGAGCTTCTGCGTCCTCTTGATTTTTCTGCATCAATATTGCTGACATGGTGTGTTCGGAGGAATAACAGTAAAGAATAAATTCTTTACTGAAGTCGGGTGAAACCAAGACTAGAGCTTTTGACAGGGCCTCCTTAATCTTCTCAAAAGCTTCCTTCCCTTCGCTGCTCCATTTAAAATCTTGTGTCTTCTTCATCATATTCGAGATATGACGGGTTAGCTCAGCGAAGTCAGGAATGAATCTCCTGAGAAAATTAACTTTTCCAAAGAAAGAGTGAACTCCTTTTTTGGATGTGGGCAATGGCAATGTCTGAATGGATCTGACACGCTCCGGATCTATCTTGGTTCCTTCTTTTGAAACAATGTGCCCTAGTAGTTTCCCTTCTGTTACAGCAAAGATGGATTTCTTAGGGTTCAAAGAAATACCATGTTTGCGGCATTGTATGAAAACCTCTTCCAAGTTCGAAATGTGTGTGCTTCTATCTTTGGAAAAGACTGTCAGATCATCAAGGTACACCACTATGCTTATATCCTTGAGATGAGCAAAAGCTAAATCCATAGCTCTTTGAAATGTAGCTCCAACATTGATCAAACCAAACGGCATTTTCTGGTAAGCAAAGGTTCCCCAAGGTGTAATGAACGCCGTTTTGTATTGATCTTCTTCAGCCACCTTGACTTGATTATAGCCTGAGAAACCATCAAGCATGGAAAGCATCTCAGATCCAGTGACCACCTGCAGAGTGTGATCCATGATGGGGATGGGGTAGTTATCTTTTAAAGAAGCTTGATTAAGGTTGCGAAAATCCACGCACAACCTAATTTCGCCACTCTTCTTCCTCACAGGAACTATGTTGGCCAACCATTCGGAATGATGTATGGGATAAATAATCTTTGCGTCTAACAACTTCTGGATTTCTGCAAAGATGGTTCCAGAAATGGTAGGGTTATGCCGCCGCAGCTTCTGCTTGAAAGGCTTTTGTTCTGGTTTTAGTGGGATGTAGTGTTGGACTTCTGCAGGCTGATATGTTTTTAGATCCTGGTAAGACTAGGCAAAAACATCCATATATTTCTTAAGAAGCTCAGTAAAAGCTTCTCTTTCGGCCTCTGAACAACACTTACCCAGATTTACTAATTTGGGATCATTGCCGGCTCCCAAATTTAGTAATTGTGTATCGGAGGAAGAACCTTCCCCACTTTCTTCATTTTTCTTAAGCATCTGATCATGCTTGTCAAACATTTCCTCAAGAGATACCAAGCCTTTGGGAATTTTATTTCCCTTTAGCTGAATAATCTCCTGACTTCCCGAGACGTCTGCATCCATTTCTCCCACAGTAGTTTGTCTTGGAGGTGAATTGCTTCCCTCATAGTAGATCTCTTCAAAGTTGTCCTTTTGTTGGAGAAACGCAGCAATCTGCTTGTCATCGTTAAAAACCTGCCATTGCTGGACGTTGTCGGGAACTTTTGGGCGGAAGACCATCTCAACTTTGTAATCTCCCTGTCTAAAAAATGTGGGAGGCTGATCTGGATTTAACAAAGCTGCAGTCACTGCAAGTGAATCAGCTCTTGAATTTTGTTCTCTCGGAATATAAGATACCGAGAAAGCTGAAAAATCCAGAATAGCAGAGTAGACTCGATCTCTATAATGCCAAAGTTTGTCCTTTTTTACTTGATAGAGACCTCTTATCTGCTTAACAATCAGCTCAGCATCTCCCTTTGCGTGTAAGAGCTTGATTCCCATTGTTCTTGCCTGCTCCATACCTAACAACAACGCTTCATACTCTGCTGTGTTGTTAGTATTTTCGAACATCAATTTGAAGGAGTGTGCATGCACCTTCCCTTCAGGAGAGATAAGAACAACGCCTGCGCCGGATCCAAATGAACAGCAGCTGCCATCAAATTCCAGAGTCCAAACCTTGTTGTCAAGTTGATGTGGTTCTTGAATCACAGGTTGAACATCTTCTTTATCCATTTCTAGATAATAGACTCCGTGATCAAATTCTTGAAACAAGATCTGAGATCTAGGATCCTCAGACTTTGATACTGTGTACTTGGATTTCTTCTCAGGTTCTAACTTCTGATTAACTCCTTTGATTGGTATGTGCGCACAAGACCAATCCATCTTGACTTCTCCACCCAGCTCTTTACAGAAATTTCTACTCAATAGCATGCCATAAGAGACTGGGATGTCTGCTACAAGGATAGTCATTTTCAATCTCTTGTCTAGAAAAGAAGCAAGTACTGCCTGCGCATCTTTGATTTGTCCAACAAGAGGAACTTGCCTTTCCATTGAATAGCATCTTCCGATGGTTTTTGTCAATGTGAGACCCAAGGCATCAGCAACTTTGGCAGGCATGACATTGTCAGAAGCTCCAGAGTCCAAGATACAATTGCTCAGTTTGTACCCTTGATAAGCAAAGATACATAAAATGGCTCGATCCTTTCTGATGTAGCAGGAGAAGAGGTAGAAGGAGAAGAACTTGCAGCCGCATTATTTGAAGGAGTAATCTTTGGGCTTGACAAGATACCCCGTGAAGTATTATTTGTTGGGCTGGGACCGTTACTTTGCACATATTTGACCAATCTATTCAGCTGATCAGGGAAATGCTCTCAAATATTCAGCTTCTGACATTTGGACCTTGGTCTTTTTGATGTGATCAATGATGTCAAAAGCTTGACTTGCTTCAGCTGGATGTGTGTTGGCCCTTTGCTGCGAATTGAAAGAATTTGAATATTTATCTTTGGGCACTAATGAAGAAGGAAGAGGGCTACCTCTTTTCAAGATAGTAACATCCGGCCCAGGATCTTCTCTTTCTCTTCTTTGGCCGCTTGTGGATGCTTCAGCATTTTGGCGTGTCTGAGACCTTGTGAACACCGCAAAAGTGTGACCATCAGAATCTTCAAAAGATTCATAATAGCCATCGTCAGATTCGTAGTCCAGGTAACCAATATTGGAGTCCCCAGCGGGATCTACAAAGTCTTCATCATCGAATGATTCGTCAATGCCGAGATCTTCTTCATTAGTTTCCAAGTTATTCCTTGGAGCAGCTTCAATTGCCAACCGCTGTGGTGCAGCAGCAAGTCTGTTTCGGTTTTGATTTTGATTTTGACCATTAAAGGTCCGGGTAGGAGCTATTCTTGAGGGGGTTGCATTCCCTGCTTGAGAGATCTGCTTCTTGATTTGCAGCATGTCATTAGCCAATCTCTGCAACAAAGGATCTGAAGTACTTGAAGAAGTGCCATCACCTTTGTGAGATGGTTGTTTGAGTTTTCCAGCCATGATCAAGTCATCTTCAACTTCCACGGCAACATTTTGTGCTTCAAGTAGATTTACAGGTCTTGCCCTTCTTAGCTGATATCCAACTTCGGGCAATAGAGCATTTATAAAAAACGTCTTTTGATTTTCATCGCTCAATGCGGCAGAAGTGGGGATTTTATATAAAATCCTTTGGAACCTTGCAATAAAGTCCCACATGTTCTCACTTGGCTCTTTCTTCAACTGCGTCAGTTGGGTGATCAACGTGCTAGCGTCCTCTGCGGGCTTGAATCTTTTCAGAAATTGCTCACGCATAGTCGCCCAGTTGGTTATGGTGCCAGGAGCTAGCCGATAGAACCATTCGCCAGCCAAGTCGTGTAGAGTCTCAATGAAGAGTCTGACTGAGACATCTTCATGCTCTACTGCAAGCACACCACAAGATATAAAGAAGGCCTTCCAAATGATCATCCGGGTTTTGCTTTCCATCTCCAAAGAATTTTGGAAAATTCTTTCTGGATCCTTTTGGCAGATCGTGCATAGGTGGAGTCAAGTTCAGAGGCCCAAAAGCTGCTCCCCATGGGACAGGTACAATTTGGTTCTGATTTGCCATGACGAACGGAGCACGTCTTCTCCTTGTGTAGACTTGGTGAATAATTCCAGCCGCCGGATTATGCTGAAGACGATCCAGATCTGGATGGGTGTGCACTCTCCTTCCTGGTGAGAGACTAGATCTGCGGCTTCTAACTTGAGGAGGATGATTGAAATTGAATTGCTCCTGCAGTCTGAAGAAATGATCAGTCCTTCCTTGCGCCTTCACGGATCAGGTGAATGGACGTTCAGCTAGGTTGAGATTTGTATGGAAAACACTCCAATCTTCAAGAGATAAGCTTTGATCTGCAAAGATAGTTGTTCCCCAGCGGAGTCGCCAAAAACTGTTGGCTAGATTTTCTGCATAGCACAAAACCTAGGCAGTCATGAGATAAATCTCCCTCATTTACCGGTGAGGCTCCCGTGTCAGATTTGTCAATTAAAGTATGCTAATATCTATATGGGGTTTTACTTTAACTACTCAGTTCATGAACCATAACTGAACAGTTCTGCAGCAAGTAAGCAGTTGTTTAAAGAAAGGAAATATTTATAGAAGAAGGGAATTATATAAACACAGAGAAGAAATGGGGAAGATGTGCATCCCAATCAATAGATAGCATAGTTGATTGCATGCACATAGAAGAAACCAATAGATATAAACACAAAATTCTAAGCAAAGGTAGCTCTAGATCTAGATCTGAAATAACACAAAGTTTACTAAAAGATCTAAGATAAAAAGCAAGAAACACAATACACCGTGACACAAAGTTCTCCGGAAATCTGCTCCTGTATATTCCTTTGCTTCAAGTGGCTCTCAAGGGTTTCAGCACAAAGTCTGGAACACAAGGTTGCTGCTTACAAATTCTAATCATTAACCCGGAGGTTCTTCTCCTACTTATAGAATGTAGGAGGGAAAGTACAAATGAGAAACTCAACTGAACTGAAACATAAACAAGTAAAGATGACATTTGGCAATCATCCTCCACTAACTTCTCCTTAAGTGACACATGTATCACTTAACTAATAGAATTGTTCCACATGACTTTAAGTAATGGTTTCAAAACCAATAACTTTAAAGTTTTACAATTTCATCCGGGAACGTGAAAAATAGAAGAAGAAAGAATAGAAGTCAAGCCAGCTGTAACATTTATGTCTTCTTTTTGTTCTGATATTGGATATACTTGTCGAACATGTGATTCAGCATCTTCCCATCTGTTTTAGCCACCGCTTCCTTTTCTGTCCTGAACTGCAGCAATCCTTCATTCAACACCTTGATACATGCTTCCACATCTTCCAAGCTCGGCCCGAACCTCGCAATATCCGCCTGCAGTGCCACCAGTCTGCTAATGGAATTCATCGTGAAAGGTTTAGTAGCTCCATCAATTCTCTTTTGTACCATCAGAAGAGACCCTTCCAGGGAATTAGGCACTTTGCTAGGAACGATCCGTACGTATGAAGTAACATTCCCGACCACTTCCTCCTCAGTGAAAGAAATGATACTGTCTGGTAAGGATGATGTCTTACTCTCAAGTGCCTGCATCCTCTTCAGCAAAACTCTGCAGATCTCCAAACGGAAAGATACTGCAAACTCTAGCTGCTTCCCCTTCTCAACTGATCCATCCGGTACAATCTGCTCTGCAACCAATACATCTCCCGGCAGCTTGTTGATTTCGGCCAAAGTACTCAGGTTACTCTCAGCAACTGTGTTCATATCTACTATGCTCATCACCAGTTGCTTCAGCTGATTTGCTGCATCATTCATAACCTTCAGGTGGGCTGGCACCTCTCCAAGTTGTACAGAAGCTTGACGAATAATCAGATTCTTCCATTCGTCAATAGCTTTCACCTGATTGCTTGCATCCTCCATCTCCTGCATAAGATGATCACTCACCTACTCTGAAATGGGCTGAGTGGAAGGTTTAGCAACCTTGGCTATGATCTCGCACAATTGAGATACTTGCTTCTGAAGCTCATCTTTCTCCGCCTTTTCTCTGTCAAGCCTAAGGAATAGAGCATCTATCAATGTCTGTGTATCCTGCTTCAATCCTTCTGTGGTGGCTTGACCAAGGGGTACTCTGGTTACTGTTACATCTTCTGCCATGAGCTCATCCTCCTTCTTTCCTTCCGCCGGAACTGACATCTCAGCAAACTTCTGCCCCGACTCTTCGATGATCAACCTTGAAGTTACCTTAGCAACTTTAGGCCTTCTGTCTTTTCCGCCTAGACTCTAGAGTAGCTGCAAGTCGTGTTCCTCCAAGTTCATCTCCACTCTAGCTTCTGGAACCAACTGCGAAGCCAACCATTCTGAGAAGTTACTTCTCGGAGAATGAGAAGTTGCTGAGTGCACTACTATCTCCCGCTCTGTTTCCTCTCCATCAGAAAGTGCTACAGTGTTATGGCTGCCATCTTCTGAATCATCCAAGGACAAAGCTCTTTCGAACTCCGCCATCTGCAGCTTCAACGTCTCTTCTGGAACAGGTGCTGAACGGAGTGGCTGAGGAGAGAAGATGAATGTTGCCGGATTCAGTGGAGGCATGGAAGTGTCCTGCTGAGGTGCAACAGTTGGTGAAGTACTGGATGCTGGAGAAGCCGAACTAAAGTCATAGCCGTGGAAGTGATCTTCTCCTTTGATTGAGATCTTCTGTGTACTTTCAACTTCTCGGACCTTCTGCTGCTTTCTCCTCTGTGCTTCCTCTTGAGGGAATCTCTGCACCGAAGTTGCCCGTAACTTGATTCATCAATGCTTCATCAAGGCAATATCCCTTCGTCAGCAACCAGTTTGAAGTATTCACCAAAACAGCACCAGACCTTTCCTCAATTGTATGGCAGCCCCCTACGTTATCCTGAAGTACGGCTCTATCTCCTCCCATTTGATGGTAAGTGTCAAGTAACACATTCCCATCATCTTTAAGATCCGCAGGTATCCGCGCTAGTCCAAAGTCGAACACTTGCCGTGCTGATAGCCTGCTGAAATCCCTCTTTCTAACCTCGTACTCACTTTTGCACTTCATCCAGAAATCCTCTAATGAAGGCACATGTGCGTACTCCTGGGAGATCGTCTTCCTGGCTACTCCAAATGGATCGAAGTTCAGCCGTGCTGGGAAGAACTCTTGCTCATACTCGGATAACATCTCTGTCTCCATCCCTCGAGCTCTATGAATGCTCTGGCAGCTATAATGTCCCACAGTGATCGGGAAGAAGCCCGTAGACTTGTGTCGTTTCGACTGAAGGTCGTGTATCTCCACAAGTTGTCTGCTCAGCTCCATGGTGATCAATCTATCATTCGGATATCTGAGCAGCTTAACCGGTTCTCCAGAAAAGCCAGTAACCCTGAGGTATGTGAAATCTACAAACTGAATGAATAGACTGCCAATTTTGGATACAGCTTCCCACGCTTCCTTACTCACCCTGTTGGCCTTTAGGTCCTTGTCTAGCCTGCAAATGAATTCGTAGAAGAATCCATCATTGACCACTTTGAAATCTTTCTCGCACGCAGGTACAGTAAGCTGTGGGTAGCACTCGAAAATGGGGTCCTTAGAAAGAACGCCACATCTATCCAGCTTGGAGAAGATGCCTTGTGAAGCTGCAGCATACACCAAGTAGGAAGTCATTTTGAAGCTGAAAGTACGCTTCACGTTCCGGAGTTGCTCACCAATGTTGTCGTCTAATGATTTCCGACCAATTGATTATGGAATCAATCTTGTTGACTTCAATGGTCCTGATGAAAGCATACATCCATGTACGGAAAGTGTGAGCATTCGCCTCGCCATTAATCCTGCATAACAATTTGACAATATCATCTACCTCCTGCACCAGATTGGACCGTGGAAGAGTTCTTGGGAACTTAGAAGGAGATCTGGGCTTCTTCATGTATTTGTTGTTCATTATGTTCACGCAGTCAACTCTATGCTTCTCCCACCTGCTGCGGGCATCCTGAATGCTAATGGAAGTCACCACCTTTCGCGCCGGAATCTTCAAACAATAATTGATGAACTCTGCGTCCAACCGAATTATTGTTTTCCCCATAGCATCTCGCACTGATCTGGATGAAGGATGGTAAGATCTAGCGCACTCCATAACAAACTCTGGCAACTGGGCTGTGTATGGAAAGGCTGCAGCTCGAATAATTCCACTGCTTTTAACTGCACGCATGAGTGAAGTCTTTCCTGCTCTGGATCTATCAATCAATTCGGAAAGAGGTTCCGGACCTAGATCTGTGTCTCCTATGTCTGCAAATTTGGAAGTGATGCATGACTCCGTTGTGCTTTCTTTTTCGTCCCTCTTTGCCATGGCTTTGTCTATCTTTGTCTGAACAATTCTTTTTCTTCTTATTTGGCCGGATTTCTTCAAAACTGGTGCAGATCTGGATAATTCTTCAGATTCGGAGGATATATTCAATGTATTGGACATTGATTAAAGCTCCTTTTCTTTTGTAAAGCACCTGTAATGAATTCCTGCAATTAATTCAGACAAAGATGGCAACCGGAACATGAGGAGTGCATTTTAATCATAAAAATCTGCTTATTCAAGCTTGCTGCCCCAAAAATTGATGTTTTATTTACATGCAAAGTGAGCATGAATTTTTCCAACTTCACCTAAGCACCTGTATCACTTATTCAAACAATTATCCAGACACAAATCAACATCCTTTAATGCATGCACCAAAATTGGAAGCTTTTAGCATTGATTTCACCTTCTTTTGAGCAAAAATCCTCTTCAAATGGGGCGCACTTTTCCTCTGGGCTGCACTTCTTTACCTGTGAATTAATTAATTCATCCTTATGGCAGCCCATGCTTATATAACCCTCATAATTCTATAATTAATAATTGCCCTTCCTATTCCTGGCAATTAATTAATTAAAAATCATGTTTTTCTCTTTAACTGGTGTGCTAAAATTGCATGTTTAAGGACAGCCATCCAATAAATTAAATTTAATCAATTTAATCATCGACACTTCACTTCACTTAAGCTTCACAGTATGCTTTAACCTTAGCCACTTAAAATAGAATTTAATTTAATCATTTAATACTTTAAAAAGTATTATTTCTTCTCAAAAGGGGCGCACTTTTTGACATGAAGGGGCTGCCATTAAATAAATTAATTTATTTAATTTTAGACAATCTATTTCCAACTCACTTTATTCCCCTTTGCTTTTGTTGACTTTCTTCCATGCTTGGGCGCCTATTTTAGAAGAGGAATTAATTAAATTAATCAATTTAAAGGCTGCCTTTATCTTCTCCTAAAGGGGGCACACTTTTTGGCTATAAGAGAATTCTATTTTTAAGAAACACATGACAATGGGATTTTTTACCCTGCAAGACAGCCCTGAAAATCCCATGATTCACTTAAGTCACTTGACTTTCATAATGGGATTATCTACCCTGCAAGGCAGGTAATAAAATCTCATGATTCACTTAAGTGATCTTTCTTTTATTCCACAATGGGAATTTTTACCCTGCAAGGCAGGCAATAAATTCCCGCCTGCCTGCTGCCTCTAATTTTCCCATTGTCAACTTAAGTGACTTTTCTATCATGGAAAAAAGTACCCTGCAAGGTAGGTACAAAATTCCCACCTGCCTGCTGCTTCTAATTTTCCCATTATCCACTTAATTCTTTGTTTTCCAAAAATGCGGCCAGCCCAGAAGAGGCTTTTTGGTGCGCGACTTCGTCTTTTCCCAGTGAACCGGACCTCCGATGGCGACTTCCTTCTGGCATAACGTGCGTATATGATCCCCAGTTACTCCAGGCCAAGAATCAGGCCAAACCGGCAAAGGAATTGATCTAGAGAAATTTCACAGAAAACGAAACGGGAAAACACAAAAACACAAAACGTTGCCAAAAGTCACAAATAAAGCCCAGAACTTATTCCTAGTTAAAACCCTTCTGGTATATAGGAATAATGATATGTTCGATCACAACAGGGTTAAATCGGAGCGCAAATTGCCTCAAACGGGGCTCAAAATAATTAAATACAAATTTCCCGCAGACAAATCCCGACGACAGAATATAACAATTTTGGGCATCTGGGTATTTGGCAAAAATGGCTAATATGGCTCTTTGGGAATATCTTGACGCAATACAAGAACTTTCTGGCAATAAAAACACAAAACGACCCATTATTTTAAAAGTACGAATTTTTTTCGGATAGGGTAGTCACAAATTTCAGGATGAAATCTGGCATGCTTTATTCTACAAATTTGCATTACTGTACACCTCGTGAATAAAGCAAATTTGAAATGGTTTACTATGCGACAATAAATATGACCCATTATTATCCCTTTCAGGACCTTTGAGTGGGTCAGGTCAAAGTCTTAGGACCCTTCTTTGTTTTCATGATAATTTGACTTTGTTGTGCCATTTCTTTAACATTTGTGTCAACAATCTAGCTGGAATATCATTATTAGACAACGTGCTGGAACGTAAACTGAAGATGACATACATTTTTTCACACAATCCTCAATCTGTGCAATCTGCCCTCCTTCGGAAAGAGCTTCTAGCACAGGTCTTGGCTGCCACAACTTGAGGAATACCATTCCTCATACCTTGTTGCCCACTAATTGAAGAAGTCTTTGCCTTGTACTCTTGTAGGTGTTGTTTCACTCTTGAGCGGCTATCAATCTAGCAGCTCTAGCTCTTCTTTGCCACTCCTCACACCTTCTATTGAGTTTCCATCTACATCCTCCTTGGATGTGGCAGTATATGAATTTCTTCTCCTGTCTGAATGACCAATGATTTGGTTCCTTTGGAGTTGAAATAATCTCTCTAACTTGGCATGACAACAAGCACATGTTTTTTCCTCACTAATAGCAATTATTATTGGTCATATGGAAATCATACCTGTTGAAGTTTATTTTTTACCAAATGCATGGTGGAATACACAATGGGCTGATTTCTCTCCAATTTTTGCATGCCATTTTTCCTTGTGCCTTACGACTATCCTTCTAATGTCACATGTAGTGAGTTTGAACGATTGTTCAAGGCATAACTCTTACCTATGGGAGTTGAGGGTTGCCATACTGGATCCCCCCGTATGATGAACATCTATGTCATGGTGAATCAACGATAGTGGTGGAAAGTTACATATTATAAAAATAAAAAAGCAATCAATGTACTTGGCTTTAGAATGAGGTCCCAATTGATCTAGTAGATCTTGGTATGACTAGTACTCATCCCTTGTATAGATCTAAAATTAAAATAATGGACATAATATAGACTTAAAAAATGCTGAAATTCTAACAATATCATTAACAAGTATTTCACATTTTCTGAATCAAAATTTTTAACTATGTTATTCAAATTTTATACCTTTTGATTGGAAAATACCCACAAGAAACCTAACTAGCCAATTACATCAGTTAATCAAATAGTGTATTTAAATAATTAAATCAAACAAACAATAGTTACAGCTTTATCAAAATCTTTGACGATTAAGGCCACATGTAGTAAATGTACATTATAATGTGATAATGACTTGCGCAAGAACGGTTATCCTCATAGTGATTTTCATCGGTAAGAGAAATTAACAAAAGCAAACTAATGTAACAAATAAACAATGTATCTAGAAAGGTAGCATTGTAGAAAGTTTACATTCATATATGATTCAAGAATAGATTGAATTGAAAAAGAACACCAATGCTGCAAATCTCTATGGTTGGAAATAAAATGTACCTTCCCAAAGAAAATATTTGCAAAGCCTCTATTGCAATGCAAGTAGCAATGAAGTTGTTCAACATGAATGGAGCTCCATCTTGTTTGTATGCAATCATTATTGCAACTCCCACTGTTTTCAATTCATTTAATGTATTATTAGCAGAATTAGTATAAACAAAAAACACCTACCCTCTAGAACTGCATTCATCTCGAATTCCAAAATGTTTGTGCTATTTCTGACTTGATTGCTTAACAATTGGAAAAGAAAGTTTGATCATCACAGAAGTCAATTGAATGGTTTCTTGTCAATATAAATTATTAAATAAGAGTACTTCTACCACTTGTTTGTCATGAATATGAAAAGATGTTAAGAAAGACATGCCAGAAAGATAAAAGAGTAGACTTTGTGACGAATTCGAACATTCTAATTAAAATTGATGATTCAAATTAAGGTTAACAACATACAAGTTAACACTGAGACATCCACCTCTCCATGATATTTTTAATGACTGAAACCGTGTGAAAAGAAAATTATGTATCGATTGAATGGTATTTGGGACATGCAAGCATTGTATTCATCATTTTCGGACCTCATCATTAGAGTGATTTCCATAAGAAATACAACAATGAATTCATTTTACAAGTACATATGTACCGGACTTTTATTGTCATCATACTACCAAGCGATTGAAAGATAGCTTGATATTCTACATCTCTTTTCTTGTACAAAATTCTCGGTCTACCTATACTAATATGCCATGGGACTTTCATCCAATTACTTAGGAAGACCATATCTGAAGAATAATCCAAGCAAATCAGGTTCAATTATTTTATACTTACATCCCTCCCATTTTAACTTCAAAATTGTTCCAATGAATCAATACATTGAAACAGTAACTGATATGGATCCTATAATGTCCCTTTCAAGGGCTAAAACTGAAAAAGAAGAAACCACACAATCCCCAGTGAAGCAAAAATATGATTTTATAACAGCAGCTGTAATATACTTCAAAACCCTAGCAGCGAACTGTATAGGGACTCAAATGCACCCTGAAACCATGCACACTAACTTGATATTACTTCTAAAAAATTACTTCAATTACGGAAACCAATATCCATCCAATTTGCAACAAATAAATGGAGAAAATCAGCAAAGATACATTGTTGTAATTAAATTTGTGACAGCAGCAGGGAAGCCACAAACAAGGGCTGAAAACAATAGATAAACCCTCTCCAAAAATAGCCAAATTATGGATTCCGGCCTTATAAATTATGGAGAATCAAATTATAAAATAATATATGAATTATGTGCCATAGAAGGCACCAAACCCTAGTCACTCCCCTAGGGAAGAGCTCCAAAAATCATGCAAAGTTTTTGTAATCCTTTTTCTTGATGTCTCTGATCCAAATCAGCAAGCAAGTCTTCAAGAGATGTCTTCAATGAACCACCATGGAGAGTTTTCGTTCTCCACCAAGCCACAAGGAAAGTTTCCGTCCTCCTTGGATGCCACACAAGAGGGTTTTCGTCCTCAAGTGGAATGGTATTGAGCAACTAGCCCAACAAACCAAATGTAGATGTAAAATGCGCTAAAGATGATCTTCAAATGAAGCCATACAATCCCTTTTATACTCCTTGCTTGGCACCAAAGGCCAATTAG
The DNA here is from genome assembly GCA_019776745.2 of Taxus chinensis. Taxonomy (NCBI): domain Eukaryota; kingdom Viridiplantae; phylum Streptophyta; class Pinopsida; order Cupressales; family Taxaceae; genus Taxus; species Taxus chinensis. Next base: position 479,507,379 of record CM034152.1, on the reverse strand, counting down.
ATTGAGGACCTGTTGGTGTGTATTATTTTCCACATCATTAGGTGAGTCATCTCACTTAGTTGAGATCGTAGGTCCATGTGTCATTTAGGGGTCATTATGAGATTCTCTTACGCGTCAGTGCGTTAGCGCGTTATATGCGTCATTGGGAGTTACACTTCTATTCTGGGAGTGTAACTCCCCCTCTCTTCTCGAGTTCTTATGATTGCAACACTGGGGGTTACTCAGCACCTCCTATATGTACACCCCATTTAATCTATGAGATAGAGGAGAGTTTTATGTGTTTCAAATCTTTGCATGCACATTCGGTTGATGCTCACTCCTCCTGAGATCTCTTCACGCTGCCGTTCGCACATCCGTTGATGTGCACGTCATCCCTCATGATCCTCGCTTGCGGGTTTTAAACCCTCTTTCATGGTATCAGAGCGGATCTTGTCGATCCGTGCACTCCTCGGCGTTGCTCATGCGTTTTTCGGCTTCCGGCATGATATTCAGATTCTCATTACGTGTGTCGTAATGGATATTCCAGTTGTGCGCTTCTTGCATTGATTCGGGCATTTTTACCTCTGTTCGGTTCTTGAGTGTTCATGGTGGCTTGTTCGTGGTTTCGAGTTTAGTGGTTATTGGTCTTTGACCATTCGCTACAGCTCTTCGTGCTCGTGCATCGGCTTCTTGCTCATGTTGCATTTGTAGGTGTTTGGTTTTCATGGTTTTGGCTTTACGAAGGTTGTTATTCCAGGCTTCTCTGTATTTCACGAGCCTGAAACCTTGCTGAATCTGTTGGCCGACTTCCCCAGCTCTTGTTTTGTGCTCTACTTGCCTTTTTTTAAGGGACTCGTGCATGGTTCGTGGTTTGATCATCTTAGCATTGGAAAACTTGTTGGTTCGTGTCTTTTGGCTTGCTGGAACGTGTTTTTGCATTGCTTTGTGGTTTGAACGAACTGATGGTGTTTCATGTATATTCCTCGCATTATGCCTTACACTCAGCCTTGGTCTGACTGGCTTAGGCTCTCTTCGTGGCACTCGTTTCACTCAGCCTTACACTCAGCCTTTGCACTCGTTTCATACTGGCTGCTACAATCCCCAATCAGATTCCTCTCTCGTAGGAAGGGCATTCAACTGGACCGTGCAGCTTCATTGACCAACTCAGGTTCCCAGTCTACGTTTTGATTTTTTTTCTTGCTGCTGTTTGGAGCTCCACCCACCGTTGCTCGTTGTTCGTTGTTTGCTCATGATTGGATTCCACGTTTGGAGCTCCTCTGCACGCTGTCATCTCTGCACAATGGATTCTCCTTCAACTCTTGCAGGTGGCCATGTAACAACCTTTCACAGCGGTCGTTTCAACTCCTACCAGCTTGGGACACATGGCTTCCAGCTTGCTGCACCTCAACCTGCTCCCACCTACTCGTAAACATCTCCAGTTACCTACTCGTCCGGCCGTTTAAACTCTGTCTTATTAGTCATTATCCTATGTCAACGTTCAACTTGCCAGGATCTGCGTGGTGTGAGTTACATTGCCTTTCTTTGCGTGGTGTCAGTCACACGTGGCTTGGATGGGGATTTACATGGCGGACGTTCTGACTTGCTGCAGACCTGAGCATTGAATCCGTGAACAGATCCACCGGCAGTTTCAACCTCTCCTTCATGCCTTTGTTGGTATATGCCACGTGGATTTGCATAACCATGGCTTGACACCTTCGCATGGGCCCCATTCCCTTTTAGACATTGTTTGCAGGTTAAATCAATCCCTTTTTTGATGTTTTGAGGATAAAAAACATTATACATGGCATTGTAATAAGTTTTAAGGCTGTATTTTTTGCTTGTTTATGCCCTTCCTATGCATGTCGAAGACGGAGGGCGAGGTCCGAGGTTGGCAAGAGGCTAATCCCCCCTCGCAAGCAAAACAAACTATGCCTAAAATTTGATGCCGTTTCCAACGGGTACCCACACGACACCCTTCGCATCCATTTCGGGAACTTTTTTAATGTGTTTGCAGCATTTAGTGGCATTTTCCATCAGTTGCGGGAATCGTTATAATGCCATAACTTTTGACTCGTAGCTTGTTTTAGAGCACTTCCTTGGTCAAAGTTGCATGATTTCTTGCACTTTACATGATGGCATTGTCATTTTTGTAAACGCACTACTTTATAAAGTGCCGCATTCTAGGGGGGTTGACTAGTACTCTTGGGCTTTCACACGCAGACGCATTATCGGCTGAGTCTAACGTCTTGCTTGTTGTGAACCTTGCACCTTTGATTCTGCATCATGGAGAGTGCTCTTTCCAGACGTGAGTGTCGTAGGATCGCCTTACAGCCTCTGCCACTTCTCATCGGGAGAGGAAACTATTTAGCTTGGCGTGCTTCCATGGAACGTTACTTTGCCCACGATGGTCGTTTACCCTTCTTTCTTGGGCCAGTTCCTGCACCCGCTGATCATCGTCATCTGGAGGACTTCCTTGACACTTGTGACCATGTCTTTGGTCACATGATGATGCATGTCTCTCGATATCTCTGGTTTCACGTGGCAGACTCAGATCCACCTCACCGTGCCTGGAGCATTCTTCAGTCCCTCTATGGAGACCCTTCACATATTGCCGCCATTGTTGTTGTTACTGATTCAGTTGTCTCCTCTTCTTCGTGTGATGACAATTCCGTTGACACAGACTCATTTGATTCTACTTTTGATGACGAGGATTGTGCACCCAGTTCTGATGTCGAGAGTACTACAGAGGACTCTTATCCTCTTTCTCTCACTATTCTAGAGAGTGTTTTCACCCCTCCCATCTCATCAGATATCGAGCAGTCTCTTCAGTATCATACAGTCATTACACCAGCCTCCTTTCCACTTCCAGTGTGCGAGGCCCCTTTCACTCCTCTACCTTCATTGGATGACTCATACCTATCTGACATCACTCTTCTACTTGTTGAGCCCCCTCATTAGGACGAGTATCTGCCTGACCTTAGTCGTCTTTTCGCAGAGTCTACTTGTGATGCTCTACAGGTCCCTCATCCATCTACAGGTGTTTCAAAGGAGTTCATCATCTATGTTGTTGGGAGTGCCCTTCTGGGAATCATGTCACTTCCACATTTCCAGAGACCATTGATCCGCCCTCAGCTGTGGATCCCTTTTTTGTTGTGGAGGATGTTTTGTTTCCTTCACATCACTTGGACATCCTTTCTGCGGGTGTTCCTCTTTTTCACTCTGACAGTTCTACGCACGTGGCATTACCTTCGGTTCCTTGGCACTCACTTGCTAGACCTATGTCACACTTCCGTGCACCAGACTCAGAGTTCTTCGTGCTACTGCCTTTGGTTTCCTTTGCGGGGTGGGCAGACTTTCAAAACGTCATTTCTGTCCTTCCTAAGGGAAGGCACACAGTTCGGTATGGGTGGCTCTTCTTTAGTCCAGAGGCAGAGGATCTTGTCATCAACATTCTTCTGGGAGACCTCCTAGAGCTACAGAGTTCAGATCCGTCTATGGCATCTTTTGCATTCCTCTCGTCTCCCTCTTCTTCTCTCTTCTTCTTTTCAAGAGATTGCCTCTTTGTACATGGGTACCTTTTTAGGCTCGTCTAGAGCTGGGACCCATCTTTGGCATCTTTCTTAGATTAGGGAGTGTTTTGTTCTCTTGTGCTGGATGTTTTTCCCATTGGGTTTTCCTTCAGTTCTTGGGACTACTTCTTGTACATTGGTACCTCATCAAGCTTTGTGTCGGGACCCATTTCTCGTTTCTGACTTACCGCCTCATCCTAAGTTACGATGGAGGGGTGTTGGTGTGTATTATTTTCCACATCATTAGATGAGTCATCTCACTTCGGTGAGATCGTAGGTCCATGTGTCACTTAGGGGTCATTATGAGATTCTCTTATGCGTCAGTGCGTCATATGCGTCATTGGGTTACACTTCTATTCTAGGAATGTAACTCCCCATGTCTACTTGAGTTATGATTGCAGCACTGGGGGTTACTCAACACCTCCTATATGTACACCCCATTTGATCTATGAGATAGAGGAGAGTTTATCGCTTAACCAGGTTCTGCTCGTGTTTCAAATCTTTGCATGCACATCCGGTTGATGCTCACTCCTCCCGAGATCTCTTCACACTGCCGTTCGCACATCCGTTGATGTGCACGTCATCCCTCGTGATCCTCGCTTGCGGGTTTTAAACCCTCTTTCAGGACCGACCTCTTAAGCTTCACTTTATCTTTTACTTTTAATTCCTCCAAACCCAACGGACCTGCCTCATAAAGGAAAAACACTAAAAAAAAACATTAAATCTAATAATAGAAAAATGAAATGAAGTGTAATTCCTTCCCTTGTTCACTTATTCTTCTTCGCCACAGAAAGGGAGTGGCAAGAAGCCTTCATTTGGTATTAATTTGAAAATGGGGACATTACAGATCCATCATGTGAGCCAACTAGACCTTCTCATAGTCTAACCACCATTAAATTATGCAACAAGACTTTCTAAACACGTCACAACAGCATTTCAAAGGCCTATAGAAGATATTGGAAGGAGAAGTTTCTGGAAAATAATAAAATAGATACAAGTTGTAGACTAAGAACTATACTTAACAATGATAATAGCAATAAACATTCACATTCAATAGAATACAATGAAACATACCACACATGGAATCATCACATCACAAATAGGATGTAATGTCCCCATTTTTGAAGACCCTTAGCCTATCCTTCCCCGTGGGCTTTGGGATGTTACATGGGGGACATTTTTATTAAATAATTAAATATTATTGCCTGGAGCAATACTTATTTAATTTAATTCCCAAAATATAAAAAATTAAATGAGGAATTAATTAAATAAATATTTAGGTGGCTTTTATTGATAAAATCACCCTTTGAAAAGGGGACGCCACACCTAGAGGAAATAAACTATTTTTATTAAATAAATTCCCTCTCCTAGGGATTTCGAATTTTGTGCCTCCTGGCTTATAAAAGGAGTGCTAGGATCATTGTAACATTTATGTTATGATATGATTTATTTGACACTCCATGCTTGAGTTGGGATGCATGCCCATTGATACTCTCTCTCTCTCTCTCTCTCTCTCTCTCTCTCTCGTGTATTGAGCTGGTTATATTATTCAACTGAAGAGTGTACATAAGATTTGCAATCTACTTATTGAAGACTCAGCGACTTGCTTAGGGTGTTTTGGAATTGATTTAAATGCAAATTATAATTGGATGATTGTGGAATCTTACTCTCTTTTATTTCTGAGTATTAGGGATCTTAGAGCTGGTTTCTTTTAACAGTGATTGGAGTATTTATTCTATCCTTGCAAATCGATTTGTTGTGCATTTATGAGAATGGCACGACTTGACATATATGTTTGATTCGGTATGATTCAAAGTCTTTATTTTGCAGCGACTTCACCTTTACTCTAGGTGGATTAGTTTGAGTGGTTCGAACTAGGAGTTGCATGTTTGCATGTTGTTTGACAGTCCCCTTTGACAGAGAACTGTGTAGTATTTATTCATTGCCTTTAGCAACTCGTTTCAGGTCAATTTTCCCTTTGAGTAACCTTCCATAAGTCTGCGTATTGATTGGTGTTTGGTTAAAGTGTTTTTGGTATGGATCGGTTGGTATTTGGCATGGTTTGAGAAGGGTTTTAGAGTCATGTATGACAGTGATCTCATCTGGGAAGTTCTGGGCAGACTTGTAATGCATATTCCAAGTATTATGAATAGCAATCTCATCTCATAATGGTGGTGCAATGATTTTGCATAATTATACTGGATTGAACTCTCTTTCACATGGCTGTTTATGATCTAACCCATGGCAACTCAAATTGGTGTGTGATCTACTGTATTTAGCTGAGTATTTCAGACAGCGATCTGGGCTGAGGGTGTTCAGTATAACCAGTAATTGCTTACCATGCTTGATAAAGTAAACTACAGTGGTGTATATCTGAAGGGTAAGATCATATTTTATATATATATATATATATATCAACGACTTGTAGGAGGTCTGGATTTGAATTTTAAACAGTAATATCTATCTCTTCTTCATGACAATACAGCCATTATACAAATCTGAGTACTGTTGAAGTGAATTGATTAGGGCATGGCATGTGTTTTGGAGGTTCTACATGTTTCATTACAGCTGAATCATGCTTGTTTGAGTAGATCAATAGTAGTGGGTTGTATTGATAAATTGGGGTTGATTTTATACAAGTTTGAATCTGATTTGTGAAGATCTCTGAGTTTATTTGCCTCAGCCGAGAATTGCCAATTTGTGCTATTTCGTTGGAGGCCATTAAACCCCTTCCTTGGGTTTATTGAGTCATCTAATTGAATGCACAAGCTGGGTTTAATTATCTAGAGCAGTGTTCCAATCAGTTTTGAGTGACATATTATTTGTTGATTGCCATTTTCCCATACATTCCATAAGAGGGATATTACATAGGAGCACAATAGATTCATTTCCATTATCATATATGATGTCCATATCTCTAGCGATGGGTTAGGCATGTCTCTCACATAAAGATCTAGCAAGCCATAGGGTAGAGATTCATACCATAGTCCATAGAACGCAACCAATAAATATTATACGCTGTTGTTTCAAGATTGATAGATTCTTTCTATCAAGTTGCTTAAACAAATGCAGGGCAGATCACGATGTCTGTGTGGAGATTGTAGACAGTTATATTTTGATTGTGGTTATAACTTATATGTGTTGATGATCTGATCATTACAGGGGATAGTACTCCTTTGATACATAGTCTCAAAACTGAATTGAAGAAAGATATTTAAGATGATAGACCTTGGTTTACTGCAGTATTTCCTTGCAATTTAGGTTTCACGTTTGGAGTGGGTTTTTTTCAACATCCTAAGTACAACCTTGATTTTTTGAAGAAATTCAATATGGACTCGTGCAAATCAACCTCTACCCCATATCAATCAGGAGTGAAGTTGACAACTCAGTGTTCTACAAAGCAAGTCTATGCTACATTGTAACAAAAACGTGTTGTAAATCTATCATACTTGACTCATACTTGGCCAGAAATTTCCTTTGCAGTCAGACTTGTGTGAAGATTCATACAAAATCCTAAGGAGATTCATTTGGAAGCAGTGAAAAGGAAATTAAGATACATTCAAGGTACTGCTCAGATGGGAATCATGTTCTCTAGAAGCGGTGATGGGTGTTTAGTGGGTTATACCGATGCTTAATGGACATGAGATGTGGATGATAGGAAGCCTACTCCTAGATTTGTATTTCATCTTGGATCCTATCCTACTTCATGATCTTGCAAGACGCAAAAGGCAGTTCCTATTTTATCATCTGTAAGTTGCTGAAGTCAGCTATTCTTTTATGTGACAATCAGAGTGCTATTCAAATAGCTCATAATCCAGTTGCACACGTCTTTTGAGGTTCAATTACACTACATCTCATCTTGGATCCTATCCTACTTCATGTCTTGCAAAGACGCAAAAGGCAGTTCCTATTTCATCATTGTAAGTTGCTACAAAAACTTCATCTTTTACAAAAGAAGTCAGCTATTCTTTTATGTGACAATCAGAGTGCTATTCAAATAGCTCATAATCCAGTTGCACACGTGAGGGAAGAGCATTTTGAGGTTCAATTACACTACATCTCATCTTGGATCCTATCCTACTTCATGATCTTGCAAGACGCAAAAGGCAGTTCCTATTTCATCATCTGTAAGTTGCTACAAAAACTTCATCTTTTACAAAAGAAGTCAGCTATTCTTTTATGTGACAATCAGAGTGCTATTCAAATAGCTCATAATCCAGTTGCACACGTGAGGGAAGAGCATTTTGAGGTTCAATTACACTACATCGAACCGTATATTAAAGAGAGGATGATGGGTTTAAGATTTTTGCAGGCAGGTGACCAGATTGTTGAGATCTTCATGAAGCCCCTTGTCGAGGCAAAAATTGTCAAGTTATGGGAGTTGCTCTGGTTTTCAGGAGTTGTCATTTGGGGGATGGAAAGTTTTGTTTCACAGAAGATTCGGCTTGCTAATGCCACTTTTTAAAAAAATTAAAAAAACCTCCCATTTATATTATAGAGAAATCAAAGTATACATATTTGCATTAATGATTGCAAATATGTACCTTGTGGTGTATACATGCCTCATTTGGCCCTCCAAGGTGTGTTTTACGTGAGATGTTTGTTTAACACCCATCTTGTCGGGCCTATTGAGTTACCAATGTTGTATACCTTTGGTAATTTATATTTATATTTATTGGGATTTGTACCTTTAAGGGTTGACCTGCCTTTATGTAACATTTAGATAGGGTGTGTACATAGAGGCAATGACTCCCACCTATTCATCCAATAATTCACATTATGTTTTTTTATCTATGATTTCATTTAAGAGATTCACTAGGTGTCTCGTGACCCCGCCGCATATTTGTGTTGTCTCTTTTTCTCATGTAGTTGATTGTTTGTTAATACCCATCTTGTCGGACCTATTGAGTTACCAATGTTGTATACCTTTGGAAATTTATATTTATATTTATTGGGGGTTGTACCTTTAAGGGTTGACCCACCCTTATGTAACATTTTGATAGGGTGTATACATAGAGGCAATGTCTCGCACCTATTCATCCAATAATTCACATCATGTTTTTTATTTGTGATTTCGTTTAAGAGATTCACTAGGTGTCTATTGAGCCTGCCACATATTTGTCTTGTCTCTTTTGCTCATGCAGTTGATTGTTTGTTCAATTATGGAGCTATTTCATTAATCTCATTGTCAGATCTGATATGTTCTTTTTTCGTTATTGGGTGTATCTATTATCGATTCTATTGAATCTGTTATTGTGCTCTATTTGAAACAGAAATATCTACATTGCCAGGGTTCGTCCCCCAGCCCCCCGAATCCTTCTTGATACATATCCGGTATGGATACATCAAAATACGGGTACAGATACATGATGGGTACGTCCGGGTTCTTCATGGATACATCCAAATGTACCTGGGAAGAACCCGGACATACCCATGGCCTATGTCACAGAAATCGCCGAAAAGCGTGAAATTCAACCTAAAATGCGTGCATTTGATTTTATTCTTGCAAATTTAATAAAAATCCTTAAAAAATAATGAATTTGGCAATGAAAATCATTTAAAAGTTTCAACGTCAACATCTTAGACTAGTGCAGTTGTTGCCCTAAAATTTATCGATAGCATTATGCCCTCCCATGGTTGTTCGACTCACTCCCTTCTCACGTAAGTCTGAGAGTATGAAGACACAGGGATTCACAGCTTTATTTTCCTGTTATGCCTTCACGATTCTGCTCAAACATCGCTTTACGGCGGTTCTCTTCACTAAAATCTCATGTAAACTATTTTTCATTTGCATTGTAGTCAATGTTTTAGTTTCTATGCTTACGTTTAGTTTTTAGGTCAGATTTTTTTATGTTTTCTTACAAAATTATTAACTAAACTTACTAATAAATTTCTACCACTACCAATTTAGTATTTAATAGTAAGTTTATTTGATGATTTATGTTTTTAGGTTACAGTAGAAATTTATCAGTAAGTTTAATGAATAACTTTGTTAATAGTTTATAATTTTTTATGTCTTTGAAGCTCATAATTTTATTAATAATTTATAAACTTCTATAAAATTTTAATAGTCTTTACATTTTTATATAAGTTTATTTAATAATATTAATTATATTTTATAAATTTTTATTATTATGTATATTTCTAGCCCATAAAATTAGTAAAAGTTTTATAAGATTTTATATTGTTTGGACAGTTTATAAACTTTAATATATATATTTATTATTTATTTTGAAAATAAAATAATAAAAATAGTAGATAGCATTTATTGACGATTTTTTTTTCCGAATTTTATCGGATGACGAATTTGTTTCAAATTTTATCCTCGCCGAACACGAACCTTGTGACTTAGCCCGTGGTGAACCCAAGCTTAAATAAATTTGATTAAAGGGTGTCAAGCGTCTTTTTCGAACTTGAATTCGAATACGAACCTTGTGACTTAGTTTAAATGAATAAAATATTAAACCCTAAACACTTCAAAAAGCTATAAAAAGAACTCACCCCTTCATTTGAAATCACACAAACAATTCATTGTTGGTTTTTGCAATTGTATGAGCAAAGAGTCAAAGAGGAATTGAAGAGCTTAGAGGAGGCAAACATTGGAAGGAGGTTTTGTTTGGAGTCCACCATTGCAAGGAGTAAAATGAGAATATGTGTGTGTGTATATTTTTAAAAAATTAATATATATGTATGGACATATCCAAGACGTATCGTACCCAAGGGTTTTTTAAAATTGACGTATCCACATATCAAACCTGTACCCGTACTCGTATCCTGGCAACGTAGAGAAATATCATAACAATACACACTCATGAATTATGTGAATCACACTATCAATACCAAGATTCCAAGCACAAGGTTTGCTCTCCTATTGGCTACATGATGAGGCCTTTCGACACTTGTTTTGTGTGCTTCATTTTGTGCAATGTGCCTTGTTATGTCTGATTTACTTTATTTTCTTTACCTCCTTCCATTCCCACCATTCGTTCAAAAGTGTTCTTTACATTCATATAAATACAGGAAATGTGACAACCCTTTTCATCTTTTCTTTCAATAATGTCTTATTTTCTTTATAATCACCTCAATACCCCTTTCATAGGTTCAATTTTTATTTATTCACATGCTAATTTTTTATTTTATTAGGCTTAGCGGCCCTATTAACTCTTAGGATTTAGTTATATAACAATAATAATAATGAAAAATCCCAATCCTGAATCCGTCTGCCCATGGTTGTACAACATCTTGGAATGCTAGTTATTAATTACACATTTTTTGTATTCCTTAGATGTGTATTCGTTGACAAGCATTTATGGTATTGATATTGTTACTATTCATCGAGTATTAGTGTTGATAATATCTCTTCGAGGATTTTATTTTAATAATATGATCCATGTTTACTTTATTCTCATGATTGCTCCAGGAAGGTAGAAGAATTTTATATCTTATTATAATAAATTGAATTGGTGACTTTGTATGTATTTCTATTATTGTTGTATTCTTATATAAGTAATTTTCATGTAGTCGAATTACTCAAAACAAATTTATACATATAACTAAGAATAAACCTTGTCACCTTTTTTGTTTTTGTTAAAGTACCTAGGGTTAAGGGGCCTTGGACCCACAAAAACAAATGGCAAGATGCCAATATCCAGGCAATATTTACTTCATCATCCCAAGACAAAAAAGAGTAAGAATGAACCCATTTAGAGGCAAAACGCCCTCAATACAAACCGTGGTGGATGTTTCCATACAAGCCAAGACATCATACATGCTGCGAATCCCAAACAGAGGTTAATTTAAATTTTTTGGGGGGTAACAATCATATAAGTCGTCCTGTGAACAAAGAATTCCTCCGTTTAACAGCACCAGCATAAATAGCTCGCGTATCAGTGGAAAACAACTCAGCAAATCTCAGGGGCACAACTAATCACAAAATGGTTACTCTCTTCTGCAGATAGAATCTTCTCATAGAAATTAAAACATCCTGCCCGCTGCAATAAGAGGATCCAAAATGGAAAAGCAAGCTAAAAATCTCTAACCCTCATGATCAAAACATCATCACATTAAAGTGCTCTCACTCTCAATATCCTCTCTATAATAATAAAGCATTCAAGGCTAGACAATCAACTCTAATTCACACTTTCAGTCACATCACTCATTGCTCGCAATTCAATCTAAATCTCCACTAGAAAAATATGAAATGTCTCTCCTCTCATAGCATATGCACATACCTTCTATGAACCTCTTTTTCTATCACTAAGTGCAAATAGATTGAAGAGAAGATAACTTCATCAATGTTGAGAATGCGTCATAAGGGAGAAAACCTTCACCCACACAAATTCTCAGCAAACCTTACCACTTAGATCTACGTGCAAATGAACATAAAAACAACGAAAGGAATTCTCCCTCTCTATACTGTAATATCTCCTTCCCAATCAAAGACCCTTAGCCTATTTTGTCTACCCAACACGGCTAAGGGAAAAAATAAGGGTGATTTAAGTTATAATATTTTATTATAAAGTGCAAAAGTGAAAATAAAATAAAAGAAAAATATCATATGCACTTATAATAAACTATTATTAACTTAAAAATTAAAAAAAGCAACATAAGGAAAAAAGCATTTGGCATTAGTTATCCATCCTAGGGAAAAATGTGACTTTCCTAATGTGAGAAGGTTGGTGGGAAAAAAGGAAAAATAATGTAAAAAGCATATGGGTCAAAGTGACTTATCTTAGAAAATGCGACTTGCATTAGGAAAAAAAAAGTGGGTGGAAAAAATATTAAATCAGAAAAAATGTGATTGGCCATGAAAGGTGGCTACTTGGTTCTTATGTGCTATAAAGGCAAGCCGACTTGCCTTAGGAGACACACTTGAATATTTCTCATATCTCTAATTTTGTATGAAGCTTTTAGCTGTCTATTTAATTTTTAAAGACGAAACCCTTTAGAAATACCCTCTCGAGGACGAAAAACCCTCCAAAAGTTGTGAGGATTCTCTACACAAGGGTATCCATTGCGCTTCAACGGATTTATAGTAATTTTCTGACTATTTCCAGTAGTTGAATAAAAGAGATTTGCAGATTTTAGTCCAAGAGTTGGAAGAGAAGATTGTAGTTGTGTTCTTCTTATTTATTTCATGTGGAGCAACCCACGTTTTGGGCATATTTGATGTATTCCAAGGTACTTCTAATCTGATTTGAAGTGTGGATCATAGATCTGATTTTTATAAATCAAATATGCTTATTTTCAGAGTCTGTGGTGTGCAAAAGATATCATTTTTATTTATTTTTATGGGCAGCCAGTCTGCAGATTTTTATAATTTATTTCCAGCCAATTGTGCCTCTGAAATCTGGATTTAAATTCATATTTTTATTTTATAAACTTGGTTGATCAGATTGGAGTGGAGAAGCTATAATTTATTGGCTGATTTGTTTGGGTTTTTCACCTAACCCTAATCACATTTCCCAAGTTAGATTCAGATCTGCATATAAATAAATTGCTGCATCTTTTATAAATTGTATTTGGGGTTTTGGGATTGGCCTTAAATCCATTTGGGGTCATTTACCTCATGCATTAAATACCATCAAACCAAAGCTCGTAAAAGAAAATAATATTTTAACACTTTACCTTCCCAAAATTCATCTTTTATGTTAGGAAGGATTCAAGGAGAACTGTTTTACTTCCTCCTAGGGTTATCCAACCTAGCCCCTTCGGCCCTAAACATTCCCTAATGAGCATTATTAGATCCTACATTGGCCTTTCACAGTGATAGACGATGACACAAATGATTCCTCTATCCCATGCATGGTCAAAGATGTTTGATGGAACTACCATAAAGTATTTCTAACATTCATCATCCCATGCTCTTTGGGGGTTCTTACTACCCCACATGGCTATTCGTATTGGTACCTTAACCACATGGGTTGGGGCTTTACTACCTTGGGTTTACCACTCATTTATTTTCAGTGATTTTGTTCTTTATATTTAGTTGGTCTCTGATCTGAGGGTCCTTTTACCTATTGGCCAGATTTTCTGCATAGCTGAAAACCTAGGCAATCATGAGATAAATCTCCCTTATTTACTGGTGAGGCACCCGTATAAGATTTTGTCAATTAAATCTCCTAATATCTATTTGTTGGTATTACTTTAACTATGTAGCTCATGAACCATAGCTAGACAGTTTTGCAGCAAGTAAGCAGCTTTAAGAGAAAAGAAATATCTGCAGAAGAGGAAAATAATAGGAAACGGGAAGAAAGAAGAGAAGATGTGCAACCCAATCAATAGTTTACAAAGTTGATCGCATGCACATAGATTAAAACAAATAGATCTAGAAATGTAGAATTCAAAGTAAAGGAAAGTTTTAGATCCAGATCTAAGATAACACAAATTTTATGCAAAGATCTAAAAAGAAATAAGAAACAAATGCACCGTTGACACAAAGTTCTCCAGAAATCTGTCTCCTCTCTATTCCACAGTTTTCAGAAAGCTATCAAGGGTTTCAGCTCAAAGTTTGGAACATGAGAATGTTGATTAGAAATTCTCCCATTCTCTAACCCGTAGGTTCTTCCTCTATTTATAGTGTATAAAGGGCAATTACAAATATGAAGCTTTAAATGAATTCCCGCATGCGAAAGCTATGAAAAGGGAAACATCTGGCAATCTTCCTCCTGGAATTCCTCTTTGCATGACATGCATGATTTATAACTGAAACATAAAACCTTCTATTTTGCATGTCTGCCACCTATTTCCAAGTAATTGACTTCTTCAAGTAACGGATTTTAAACCAATCACTTAATTTTTATAATTTAATTGATCGATCAATTACTTTGTCAGAGAAAATAAGAGAAAGAAGAAGAAAGAAGAAAAGAAATTAGAAGAAAGCTACAACACTTCCAGTCTTGTTCTTTTTCCATATTCTACATGTGGTTGACTCTTTTGCCTTTGATTCTCACCAAATTGGATCTGGAAGCATCTGACTGTGATTTGTTTACGGGTATTGCCTTTGACTTGTCTTTCCTCTTATCCTTGAAGTTTTTTGCAATTCCTCTAGCACATGCACCAGTGCAATATTTGCCGTAAATAATTCAAACAAAACTCATCATTTTTATTTTAAATTGCATATGAGCAATTAAAAATTTTGGAAAGCACTCTGGGTGAAGGAAAGTACAAGTAAATTCAATGAAGACTTCAACTGGAAGATTTGGAGCACATGCACAAGCTACTGAAAGGAATTTTCCATGCAATGACTTCTACACGGGCTGCGTTAGAAACAAGAGGATGAATTTTTGCCAGAAGCCTTTGCAATTATGAGAGTTGGATCTGTCAATCACATTGGTGATAAGTTCGGGGCCTATGTCTGTATCATTGACTTCAGCAAATCTGGAAGTTATGCATGATTTTGCTGATCTTTCTCTTTCATCATGCTTCAACATGGCTAGAACAATCTTTGTCTAAGCTCTTTTTCTTTTAATTTTGTCGGAATCCATTGCAATTGGATCAATTTGTGTAGATCTGGCAACTTCAAATTCAAAAGATATATTTAATGTACCTGACATTGATTTGAGCACTTGTGATGAATACCTGCAATTTTACTTAGATAAAGATGGAGTCCATGACATGAATATTTGGTTTTTATCACCAAAATCTACATATAAAGCCTACTGCCCTAAAATTTGAGGCTTTGCTTGCATGCAAAGCAAATAAAAATATTATTTAATTCACCAAAGCACTTATACCAACATGCAGATAATTATCATAGCAAGAATCAAGCCATTCCAACCCTAGGCACCAAACCTTGAAGCTCCCTGGCAATGAAAAACACTCTTTAATGCAAAAACCTCCTTCCTTTGACGCCAAAACCTGTCCGGGCTGCAATCCTTTGCAAAAAGAATTAGTTGTTTCTTCATTATGGCAGCCCATGCTTATATAATCCTCAGCATACTATTTTTAATAATTGTCTTTCCTATTTCTGGAATCATGTTTATTCACCCAAATTGGGCGCCCAATCATGCATGCTGCTGGTTGCTTTTAAATAAATTTATTTTATTTATTTTTAGCATGCATCCTTGACTTCTCTTTAGCTCTTCCACTTGCATTGACTTTCCTTCTATTTATGGTGCTAAAATTGGGTCAATAAACCATTAATAAATATTATTAATTGCAGTTTTATTCACCCAAGGTGGGTTGCACTTTTTGGCAAGGGTAGTTGCTAAAAATAAGAAGTAAGCTTGATGGGAATTTCCACCCTGCACTGCAGCTCAAAAAATTCCCTCTTCCACTAAAGTGATTTGTTTTTCATCATGGGAATTTTTACCCTGCAAGGCAAGTAAGAAATTTCCACTGGTGCTTTAAGTGACTTTTCTTTTATAATGGAAATTTTGACCCTGCAAGGCAGCGAAGAAATTCCCACTTGCGTGCCACCTCTAATATTCCCATTACAACTTAAGTGACTTTGACTTCATGGGAAAAAGTACCCTGCAAGGAAGGTAAGAAATTCCCGCCTGCCTGCCGCCTCTAATTTTTCCATTGCAGCTTAAGTGACTTTGACTTCATGGGAAAAAGTACCTTGCAAGGCAGGTAAGAAATTCCCGCCTGCCTGCCACCTCTAATTTTTTCATTGCAGCTTAAGTGGCTTTGACTTCATGGGCAAAAGTACCCTGCAAGGCAGGTAAGAAATTCCCGCCTGCCTGCCACTACCAAAAATCTCATTTGCAGCTTACACTCACTAATTCCAAAAAAATGTGACTTGCCTGGAAGAGGCTTTTTGTGCATGACTTCATCTTTTTTGGTCAGAAGTTTGCATTTTGAGGTTGATTCCTTTTGGTGTTGCGTCAGTAGATGATCTCCAGATGCTTTAGGCAATTAAACAGACTATACTGGACAAAGAATAGACCTAGGGGAATTTCACAGAGAAACTGCAGAGAAAACCGGAGAAAAACCCAAAAGAAATAAATAAAAGTGAAAAACGTTGCCAGAAGTTGCAGACAAGGCTCTGAATTCATTCCCGGTGAAAACCCTATTGAGATGTGTGAATACTGGCATGCAAAATATCAACAAAATTCAATCGGAGCACAATTTACTTCAAACGGACATTATTTATTTAATAAGTAATTAAATAAAAATTTCCTGCAGACAAAACTTCCCAGAGGGATAAAATGAGATTTGGCATCTGGGTATTTGTCAAAATTGGCTCATATGATTCACTAGGAATATCTTAACGTGATATAGACATCTTCTGGCAATAAAAACACAAAAATACCCATTATTTTAAAAAGAACGAATTTTTTTCAAATAGGTAGTCTCAGATTTCAAGGTGAAATCTAGGGACACCATTACCCTAGCCCTTTCTATTGTAATTGGATGTCTTCTCGAGTTCCAGTTGACCCCTCATTTATTTTCAGTGCTTTGGTTATTTTTATTTAGTTAGTCTTTGATCCTAGGGTCCTTTTACCCTAGCACTTTCTATTGTAATTGGATGTATTCTCGAGTCCCATTGACTTACATTTGGTCAGTCCTGGACATTAATATAATTTCATTTTATTTCAAGAATCATTGATAATGAAAAAGAAAACAATTGTCCCTCTCATAATTGCACTCAACTCTCTCAATCAACATGGTCTTGAATTATTCAAGCTATAAAGAATAAAGTGATAAATAAATACACACACACATTATCTCTCATAGCTGCACTCTACTTTCTCAATCAACATATTGTTGAACTCTTCTAGCTATAAAGGATAAAGTTATAAACATACTTTCTCTCTCGTAGCAACACTCTACTCTCTCAATCGACATAGTCCTAAATTCTTCAAGCTATAAAGGATAAAGTTATATGCATACAGTCTCTCTCATAACAACACTCAAATCTCTCAATCGACATAGTCTTGTATTCTTCAAGCTATAAAGGATAGAGTAATATATATACACACACACTTCAGTAATATATATTTCTATAATGTCCCAATCCGGGATCTAACTGAAAAACAAAGGAAATAGCACAAACCAAAATTGACAGTAAACTGAATTTTATAACAACCAACTAAAGAGTATTACAGCAGTGAACAGCAGTCTGATTTCCATAACAGCAGCAAGGAAAAAGAAATAACTCTTCAAAAATACATCATTCACACCATCCAAAACATGTAGGGAAATTTAGAAATATTTTAGAACCAATATTAACCAAGAAATCGGCCTTCAAACCCCAGCTGAAAATTTATTTGATTAAGTAAATGACAGCAGAGAACACCCTTACAAAAGTGGCTGGAAATGAATGATTCCAAGCCCAAAAACGAAGTCCAGTCTGCCCAAAAAATAAAGAATGCAATGATGGATGAGTTGGAAATTGCTGTGCCCTAGAAACCACCTAACTCTTCCCCAAGGCGGGGTCACTCCCCTAGGAAAGGGGCTAGAAATCACTGTAAACTCAAACCCTAGCTGAAAATCTACAAGATCAATCTTCTTGAAGCACTTTGGAAACACCGGAATGGAGAATTCCCAATAAATTGAAGAGCTTTCGTTCTTCAGTCAAGCAAGGCTTTCGTCCTTTGTTGGCCACCCAAAGGATTTTCGACCTTAAGTGGAAGTAATTGAACAATCAGCCCAAAAACCATGCAAAGTTAAGTTTTAGACAAGATGATGATGCACAATTGAGCCAAGTGACCCCTTTTATACCTTGTTGTGGCGCCAAACCCAATTAGAAAGCTTCCAATTAGGACCAACCTCATAATGGTTACTTTTTCTTTTATTTTTCCTTTTGGCCTTTCACCCTCTTAACCCAACCGACCTGAATTTTGCAGAAAATTATTAAAGAAGAATACAATGCTCACAAAAATAACTGAAAAACATGACAACTACTTCCCTCGTTCATTTCTTTCTTGCCCACAGGAAGAGTAATGGGCTCAAAGTCTCCAAATCAAACTAGCTTGGAAAAATGTACATTACAATTTCATTCATCAGCAGAGAGTTTTAGTATACCATCACGATAACACAAGGTACCACCATTATGGTGAAGAATTAGCCTCAAAAGGAGTTTAGCAAAAAGACAATAAACTAGTCTAATATGAAACAGTCTAAGAGGCAGTCAATCATAGCTTAATCCACATCAACATTAGATTTTCCTCAAAATCATCTTGGATGACAAAGAAAACCAGAAGAGAGATTCCTAAGGCCTTACCAATGCATTCCTCACATTTAAGCAGATGATTTAGACTTGCATTTCCTTTTTTCACATTGTGCCTATCTTTTCCTTAAGTCATCTAAGTATTCCCATCATGAGCCACCCAAGTGTGGTTGGTTTGATAAGAGCTACCACTAGTGGCGACCAGAGAGGTGACCAAATGATTATGTCCATTACCATAGACATTCCTTCCAAGAGTTTTTTTGGGTCTTGCATCAAGTTTGTGACAATCTCAAACAAGGTGAGCGTTGCTTCCTTATCCACGATAACCCTTTCTTGAATGTGATGCTTAGACGAGGCTCTAACTAAATTATTTTGTATTGGTTCATTACAATGCTTTTGAAACCCCTCCACAAAATTAGTTGCATAAGAAGTTGATTCCTAGATGATTCAAGCATCACCCATGATCGTTGGAATAAGCCCTCCTTTGTTAGTGTAAGGGAAAATGCAACATTTATAGGTGTGTCAACCTGGAGACAATAACATGCCTGCCAAAGCCTTCCCTTTCCCATCTTTGTCAGGGGAATTCATCCTGGACATAAAAAGGAGAAAGATGTAAGCCAACATAACATCACCACAATTCTCCTTTACAGAGAGTAGAGGAAAAGTAGGGCACACAGAAAAGAAAAGTTTAAGTAATATTCATCCTTCCCAATAGTCCCTCTGACAAAATTAAATTTTCTCACTACATCCTTTTTCAGAAGACACACAATTTCCAACAAACCATCAAAGGAGATTGCAAAGAAATAAAGAAGTGCTAAGAAAAGAGAAGGAAGGCATGGCTTCCAACTCAATGACCATCAAAAATTCATACCTGCTAGAAATCCATAGAAACTATAGAGATAATCCCAAATCAACTACAGACTAGAGGCCAATCAACCAACTCTGCAAGGGAAAAGGAAGGTAAAAATTGGATTTCACTCAAATTTAAAACCCTCACCTGTTCTTCCAGAACCAGATACCTACCTAGAATCCCTTCGCAAAAAATTCCACTTACTCTGGCCTTTCACAAAACAGAAGGGTTGGATTGCTGACAAAGGCCTACCTTCTCAAACCAAAGCAAAACTAGGCAGCCAAACAAAGAGCCTGAATTCTCATATTGAAATAAAAACGTTGCAAGTCTTGATTGGTGTTCAATGGCTCTTCACTCTTACCCATCCTCTCACCCTCATTGCAGCTGCCTCATCCTCATCCCCATGCCCAATTAGAATGCATACCTAGAAGACATCAAGTGCAGAATTTATCCTACCATGGTGGCACCAAAATTCTCCATAGATACAAAGCAAAATTAAATGTAGAAGCAAATAGTGTATTTACCTTTCTACCCCCCTACATATACATAAAATCCTTGAAAAAGGAAAGTTGGGTTATAGAATTTAGTATCACATCACAGGAAATATAGCTAATTGCTACCCACTCAAAAATGACCAAAGGGCCTTTCTGATTGTGAGGAGGTAAGTATGGGGGGATAAGACAAATAATTAGAGGGAGGGAATTAACTCAAAACGGGCCTAAAGGTTCAAAGAAGAAAATATGGAGACACCATTTACAATAATGCTAGAAAATCCATGGGGAAGGTTGCTAGCCAAAATTAATTGAGAGCTCCTTCAATAGAGAAATTACAAACCCCTTTATTAACTACAAGATCTGCCACCTTATTCTCCTCTTGCTTCGTGTGCTGAATGGATATGAAATCAAACTTGTTTGCTAACTACTTGGTTTCTTCAATAATACCTTTAATCTTCCAATTTGAAACTTTTTCTCCCTTCATTGCATTGATAATGATTTTTGAATCCCCTTCAACAATCCACCTTTTCCATTCCTTCAACATGCTTCTTGAATGCCTTTAAACATTTCCATGGCTTCCACTTGATTATTTATAACCTTACTCGTGCCCAAAGAATAATCATAATAAGTTGGCAATTTGAATCCCGGAAAACTCCACCACTAGTTGTACCAGGGTTACTTGATAACCCCAAGAGGGGAGCTTTCCAAAAAACCTTAGGTTTGATTAACCTATTCAGACTAGACCCATTATAGCGGGAAGGTGCTACAACTGGCCAATTTATATTTCTTTAATAGATGCACAAACAAAACTCAAATCTTCTCAATTTTCATATCCTCTTTCATCCAAATATTAGCAATATCCAAGATTGATTCTTCAATTTTTTACCAAAGTCTTTTTGCCCGGGAGGCTTTTTCCTTGAAGATTGTGTTCTTCATCTCGAGCCATAGATTCCACGTAATTAAAGAGGTGGCTACCTTCCACAACAGCTTCAGAGGTTCACTTTGGAAATTATACGAAAAAGCAATTAAGGACTCCTAACATGATTCCCTTTAACCCAAGTCAGCCACAACTTATCAAAGAAAAAGCCCCACAACCACCATTCAAAAGAGCAGTGCAATAAAATGTAATTGCATCTCTCTTCTTTAAAGAAGCGCTGACAAATTGAAGGCCCATGGAAGCCCCTGCTAACCAGCTTATTATAGGTTAATATTCTTCCCTCGGCTGCCAGCCATCGGAAGGCATTATCTTTAGGAAGTCCCTTATTGATCCAAACTTTTCATAAGGTTTAGATGTATGACTATATGTAACTTTCAAAGCTTCCTTATAAACTGATTGAACTGAAACCTTTCCCAAATGATTTCCCTCCTAAATTACTTTATCTTCTTCTCCATGTGAGAGAGGAGGCAAGTTTAACAGTTTAGACGGTCTTTAACACCAAGACTAGGTTGAAGTGAGTTGGCCATCCCAAAGATCTCTGTTGTCTAAAACCTTAATTTTCTAAGATGTTATGGCAGTGGCAGTGATGGTGATGGTGAAGGTGAAGATACTTTTATCTGTAGGACCCACCAATTTGTCTAGAAAATGCAGATTTTCTTTCAATCCTCTCAACAAAGATTGACTTGTAGTTGTCCTTGTTCACACTCACAATCTTTGGCTCTTCCCAATTGAAGTGCCATAGACATCCTCGAACTCTTCATACTTGAAGTTCCTAGGAAAAGAAGTAACAAATTAAAAATACGTCAAGATAATAAATATTTAAAATTAAAATGAGACAAAATTGAGAGAGATGATTTTTAATACCCTAGTTGACAATAGATAACCCGGACAGTCAGCAACCATGTTTATTTGTGTAGACAGTTGATTTGATGGGCATTTAGATTCAAAATAAAATCACCAAAGCTTTAATTGGCTGCCCTGATTTAGGAGTTCATGAACCAAGTTATGATTCTAGATATTTGTGTAAGCATGTCTTATAGCATTAAATAGTTGGCATGTTAGAAGAAAATGAGCTTCATCCTCAGTTTCATTTGAGTAATGCAGCTTATAGATTATTTTTCCCAAGGTGTTTTTTGGGAGTTTCCATAGATTAATATCGCTACGAAGCTGACATGAGTTCGTTCTTAGTTTCACAATCATGATTTTCTTCTGGAAGCAAACAACTTTATATGGGTATGAAAAATGCTCAAGTTTTGTATTTATGATATCTTTGTAATAAGATAGATTTCTTTTATATGTGATACTTTCATCCCTCCAAATATTTTCAATACTTTGCTTTCAATTTTTAATTTTAGGTCCACACCAAATGAGAGGATTACTTCATCGTGGATGCCCCAAAACTTTAACCATTTATCAAAGTTCTTTTTCCAACCTTTTTAGACAAAGATGTGTTGCACATGATTGTTGAGCGAGTATAGGTAGTTTAGCGTTCTAATTTTGCTAGCTTCTGCTTGTAAAGTATGTATTGTTTTAAAGCTTCACCTTCAATCTCTGATATAGAAATCGCGATTTATCGGCAGTTAATCACGATTTATCTTTAGCTAGAGGAAAAACGATTTATCTTTGGGAAAATCGCAATTTTTGCCCTCTCGATAAATCGGCGATTTCTAGCGATAAAAATCACAGAAAATCGTGGAAAAACGGTTTGAAAATCGTTGTTTAGGTTTAAAACGTCAAAACTGAAAAAAAAACAAGGTCATTTTGAAGCATTTAGGATCGATTTTCTCCTACGCGAACTTATCCCCTGCATTTTCTAGGGTTTTGAAAACAAGTTCATTTCGAAGCATTCATTCTTATGTTTTTTCAATGTTCATTGCTCATTCGAATTTACATTCCATTACAATCAAATCAAGCTTTCTTCAAAATAAGAACATCTAAGTTTTCTGATATTCCGCAACATATGGCAACATTCATGATTAACACTAACAGCCTCTTACCGTGCCCAAACATTCTCAGAAAAATTATACTCTTTTATATATTATGTGACTGTGAATTATGACCGTCTTGCCATATACTGGCATATTAAAAAAAAATTCAGGTCTGGCATATTAAAATACATTCACTTCTCATGCCATTTAATAATGTTTTACACTTAATTTAAGTTTATTCTATGAACTTAAATGTTTTTTTAAAATAGCAATAACGTTGCCAATAAATTTCCGATTCCCGATTTTTGAGTCAAATTTTGGCTGCCGATTAATTGTCGATAACGATTTTTTGAACTATGCTTTCAATGGGCAACACACTGACTTCCATAAGGAGGATAGGGTAAGGTGTATTGCTTTTAATTTTGATGTTATAAGTATTGATATTTTTAATTTGCTTGATTTTGTTCCGAGTTTCGGGCAACACACTGACTCCCGTGAGGAGGATAGGGTAAGGTGTATTGCTTCTAATTTTGATGTTATAAATATTGATTTTTTTAATTTTCTCAATTTTGTTCTGAGTTTCTTGAGATATACTTCTACCCCAAATTTCACAACTATAGAGTATCACACAAGTAAAAAGGGTAGATAATATTCCTTTCTTTTTATCCCAACAAAAAGCTCAACATCCCTACAATGGTTTTCTAAACCGTAAAAGGCCTTCCAACCTGCGGGAATTTAATTTTCAATGCAACGTTCCAATTTAGTTTATGACTAAAATCAATACCAAAGTATCTGTATTTGTAAACTATCTAACTTGTTTAGCTCCAATATTCCAATTAATTTCCTTAGACCAGTCTTGACTAGCTTCGAGTTCGGCAAGGACCAGCTCATAAATTCTATATACCACAACCCTGAGTCTAGAGGGTACTATTAAGTCCACCATACATTTTTAGAGATTTTCCCTAAGTGCGGTATCAAAATCCTTTCTAAAATCAACAAAAAGGCACTTTGCTGGACAGAAATTTTTTCCCCATTTCTAAACTAATCTACCTAATTGAGTAGAATATTTTCTAACCAAGAATCACTTCAGAAATGAACTTTGTCACCCTTCTTGACATGCCACCGTTTGGGTAGTATAGAAGATTTACAAAATTGAATGAAATTGCTCAATGCTGATCTATGGGGGAATTTCCAGTGAGTGAAAATCCAACTATCTTGCTGAGAGTCTAAATATTTGGCCTAAGGAATTCTGCTCCATAATCTCCCCTTCTCTTGGTAGATTCTACTAAAAAAAAAAAAAAAACTCCCAGGATTAATCTTATCACAACTTCATATCATTACAAACAATTATATGTATTAGCTTGATTGCCTTAAATCAACTAGAGCTCGAAATACAATGATAATATGATAATAACTTGTGGAAAGAGTAATATTTATCAATATGTTGAATTAACTAAATAAATATTATTGAAAGAGGATTTGAACCTTCATTTCCACAGAGGAGACATGCTTTTGAATAACAACACAGTAAGGTAGGATCAAAAATCTAATATCAAAACTGGAAATTGCTAAGCATCATTTGTGGGAATGTTCTTTCACAAAATCATGTTGGAAATTAGTTCAATCCAAACTGAACTGCACGCTCTTTTTAAGGGATATAAACATTCGTGAGACCTTGTTGGGTGATTCCAATGGTCTTATCCGACACCCTTTTAGGAGTTTTTGGAATTGTGTACAACTTTATGCCTTGTTCATTATCTAAAAACTTAGATATAATTTTATTTTCGGGATTGAGGTATGCACTCTGGATGATTTTTTTCGCTATCAGAAAGGTGAAACTCAATTGCAATTACTTGCAAAAGGTTTTTGACTGCACCAGGAGGCAAAAAATTTAAGCGCTCAGGAGTTATTCTGATTTTATTGTTGTTCTAATTGTTTTAATGTAATGTCCCTTTTCCCATTTGAAAGCTACTAAATGGTCTTCTTGCATTCCTTCTCCATGGTAAAGAAGTGAAGAAGACAGAGGAGAAACTTGAGTTTTCCCCTCTTAATGAGGCCGGATGGGTTTAATGCCTTTAATAAGGCTTAATGAAAGATTATAATTGTTCATTACAAGTCATCCTTTTTTAATTGAGCATTGGCGTCAAAACGGAAGATATAAAAGGAGATTAGAGGCATCATTTGCATCTAGTCTTTGCGCATTTTATTATACTTGGGCAAAGAGAGCTAGTTGCTCCTTGGTCATCCACTTGAGGACGAAAGCCCTCTTGTGAGGCCTCATTGAAGGACGAAAACCTTTCATTTGGCTTGGGTGAAGGATGAAAACCCTTCATCACTGTTGAGCTTTGAAGAGAAGAGTTGATTTGAAGATCTATTTGTAATTTCCAGCTGATATTTGAATTTTCTTCAGTGGAGCAACCTACCTTGGGTAGGGTTTGAAAACATTGGTGAAGAATTTGATAAATTTGATTGTGTAATCTGATTCACAATATTTTTAAAGGCCGGAATCTAGATTTTGGTAATTTTTCGAGCTTTTTTGCCCTAGATATATATTTTGTATTGTGGCTGCAATTTCCAAAGTTTATTTAATTTACAGCAGTGTGTTCTCTTGCTTCCTTGGTCGGTTTAGCTTCTAAAATTCAGTAAATCATATATAAAATATTGGTGAATTAATTGGTGATGTTTTATGGTGATTTTGGTAATTTTCAGCGCAAGTAGAAATCAATGATTTTATTTTCCAGTCTGCTGCAATTTATTTTCAGATCTGCATATTCATTTGAAACCCTCAAAAAGGGTTATTACATTTAAGTACTAAGTTGTAATCTTCTTTGTAAATGCCATGTACAGCTCTTTATTCTTTTGTACAGCACTTGTTGTTAATAGTGTTTTACATTAATATATGAAGCATCTATTCAGATAAATTGAAAAAATCTAATATCAAAGAATCGAATAAAATACTACCCATCATGCGTAGAAAAAGGTTCATATTACAATATATATTCAATCAAAACATATTCCTTTGTTTTCCCTATACACCCAAGTCTTAGATTTTTTAAGAAAATGTTTTTGGTAGTATTTAGTATTTTGCAGATTACAATATTTCAGTTTCTATTGGTAAAAACAAAACTAACAAACTATTAAAAACACCAAAAAAATAACTCTATTTCATTGAATCTTTATTTCCACCTAGAGGAAGGCATGCTTCTGAATAGCAACACAATAAACTATGATCACAAACAAAGAATCCAGTAAAATATTACTCATCATGTACAGTAAAATGTTCATCTTACCATTTACATTCAATCAAAACATAATCCTTTGTGTTTTCTCTACCCAAGTCTTAGAATTTTTAAGAAAATGTTCTCGATATTGTATAGTCTTTCTCGAATAAAAGTATTTGAGTTTCTATTGGTAAAAAAAAAACTAACAAACCAGAAAGAAGACCCAAAAAATATTTTAAGAAAATGTTCTCGATATTGTACAGTCTTTCTCAAATAAAAGTATTTGAATTTCTATTGGTAAAAAAAAAAACTAACAAACTAGAAAGAAGACCCAAAATATAACTCTATTTTTCACTTAAATCTCAGTAAGTGGATTAATTAGATACAATATCATAGAAAATGGATATTTAAAATATGGCAAAAATCAAAAAATAAAAGTGATCATGGATTCAACAATAAAGTACTCAGACTTGCTAATTCTTTTCAATAATCAAGAGTACCAAACTAGAAAATGGAATACTATTATTCATCACAACAACCTCCAACATGATTGTATTGTAGTGTCATGATTGTACCTCACAATGTGAATCAACAAAACTACTTTTCAAATATATATATATATATATATATAAAGTAGCAACAAAGAGTAGTGTTAAAGAGCCGTGATTAGTTACAATGAGGGTCTGAATTGACAAAGCCTGGAAGATAGTATACACGGACAAAAACTATGAACACTATGAGTATGAACAACAAGACCTTTTATGCAGAAAACCAAGCACAATTAATTATTCTGAGGGACAATAAAAGGGAAGCTATCCTAGTAGATAACTTATTTAACTCATGGATTTCTGTTTAACAATATTTTATTACCTCTGTCAAAATGTAATCCTTCAAAGCCACTTGGAACTCCCACAATCACTTACCACATAAAGCAAGAACATCAGCTAAGGTTGATGAAAGTTGAACAATGCTTTTATCATCTTCAAGAATCCATTTCGGAACCTCTATAAGAAAAGTTGCGCTCAATTAGAAATACAATGAGTTTAATAATTATTAAACTTGAAAAATATTAATAAATAATAACATGAAACTGAATAGAAGATTGTAAAGCATAACAGCGTTTGAATTTATAAACAATAAGAAAATAGAGAAAATAGAAAATGAGGTCACCACTATCTTATAGCAACTCATAAAAAATAGATACATTAACAAATACAATTACTTCTACAACCTTCCTACCAAGAAGGATTGATACCTTGTCTTAAGAATTAGCCCACGGGAAAATACAAATATATTAAGGGTCTTCTCCAGAATTAATTTATAAAAGGGAACATTACAGTCCTCACTTCCCAAAATTGTTTGTCCTCGAGCAATGCTGACCCTATATGCCAATACCAGGATCCCAAATAAACCTGAAGAATGCTCCACCATGTTTTTGTTGCACCACTTTGATACAACTAAAATCTGCAAACCTATCATTCTTTGTTATTCTATGAAGCAATCCATCCATCAAATAACATCTTGCATCCCAATTTTTTGTAAAATTACAGCTGTATAAAACCGAAAACCATAACTCACACTCTAATTCTCCCGAAATCAGCAATCTGTAAATTGGATAGCAGTTGTAATACTGAAATCTTCTCACCAAAACAGAGAAGGAAAGGGCTGAAATGGCATTATTAGATACAGATACAGAAATTTCTTCCCTTTCAATCAGCCACTGAAAATTTATTCCTTCCCTACCTAAAAACACTCGCCAACTTACCTTAAAATAATCGTTATCATGATGGTGCAGTGCTTCCCTGTTATTCCTATGCTTTTCATCAAGAGATCTCATATGCATGCTTGTAATTTCTTCAAGATGAGATGTTGAATTGAAAATTTCAGCAAGCTGGAAATCAAGTTTATTGTTTGATCAATTGTTTCATGTCTAAGCACTTGTAATGTCCTCATTTCTGAAGACCCTTAGCCTATACGTCCCTGTGGGCTTTGGGATGTGCAAGGGAAACATTTTAATTAAATAATTAAATATTATTGCCTGGAGCAATAATTATTTAATTATTTAATTATGAAGATTATTTAATTTAATTCCCAAGATATAAAAATTAAATGGGAAATTAATTAAATAAATATTTTAGGTGGTTTTTATTGATAAAATCTAAAAGGAACGATAACCAAATCGTACCAAGCCAAGAACACAGATGCTAATCAAACACCACGATCAATAAGAGAAAAGCAATTCCCCAAAATAACTTTACATAAAACCTTTGCAAACAAATGAGCAGCAATATCATATATTATTATGGAACTCAATGCAATATATTGAGAATGAGCCTTGCTTAAATAGGCAAGGAATAACAATCTAAGAACCAGTCAAGATCGTAGATCAAACCATAAATCATGGAAAGAACTAGTCATCAAAGAACTAGTCAAGTCCATAGATTTATGAAAGAACTAGACATCAAGGATCTAGTCAATACCATAGATTTAGGAAAGAACTAGTCAATACCATAGATCAAGGAAATAGCTATGCCTAACAATTAAATAATATCTCCTAATATCTAAATAAGATAAAAAAAATATCCACACACATAAGTGGGTGAGGATAAATACAATAAAGATAAATAAAGTACCTAGGTGAACATGAGCTAAGGTAAATACCTACTCTAACACCCCCCTCAAGTGAAGCTAGGGGCCAAAATAGAAGTGGCATGTCCATAGTATGAGTCCCGGCAACTAGGCCTGATGGGGTACTCATGTACAATAACTGGGAAAAAAGGGACACCGCAAGGTACCCAAAACCAGTAACAAAGTAGAGAGAGTAAAGACCCGCTCCAAGGCATCCCAAGAAGCTCAGCTCAAAAAACTCGTACAATGCTGAAGAAGTTTGGTGTGCACTATGGTCTGAATCCACTGCTCAATCACAAAACTCAAAAACAACTGACACTGAGTTTCACCAGAATAGCTCCATACAAAGAGACTGTCAATGGCGTGATGTCGAAAGTGCAAAAATAACACCAAACATAATTCGATCAACTGCTGCAAATAGGTGTGCCACAATCCAAGAACAATAACCAAAGCAACAAGGCAAGGATACAAAATCTAGAGTGTCACGATCCAAGAAAAAACCAAGGTAACAAGGCAAGGGCATAAAACCCAAAGAAGCAGGATCAACACCACACCCTCCCATACTGCTGAATGGGTGGAGTGACGCTACAAATCTGTATGAGTTGACAATACAACTACTCGAGCACTGACAAAATAACACTGGACTCCACCAGAATAGATCCCCCACAAGAGATACTGTCAACATGCCAAAAGTGTCAAAAATACAGATACAAAATCTTCCAAAAAAAAAAGAGATACACTATACCTGCTAAACAAAAATGCTCAAAATAAGAAGCATCACAATGCAGAAGGTATAGAAAGTGGAGAAACAGGCCGAATAGTGGAGGAGCCACACCTGTAGAGTCCTCTCAACGAATGTCTATGTTGCTGCCACGAGTGATCAGATATCCACCCCAAATCAACATGGATGGATGAAGAAGATGCCTGCATATGACTTGGTGCAAAATGCGCAATGGGTGCATGCAAAGGAACATCAGAATGTGTGTCAGGTTGATCATGTCTGACAACTAAAATCTTAGGTTTCTCAAGCCTGAGTGAAGGCGCAGAACTCATGTGTTGCTCATGATCCGCAGAAAGAGTCAAGCGAACAAAAAAAGCTCTGTCAATGTGTGATCCCAATGAAATATCTACTCAAAAACCAATGTCATGGCGATAATTCCACTTAACATGTGGAAGAGAGGAAACAATACCCTGTGAATGTCGACCAATAACTCCGCCAGGGAAACCCATAGAACGAAGTATGCGAGAACTGAATGCAGTGGTATGCTTCTCAAAAAGGCCATGTAGTTGAGCAGAAATAGGATACACAACATGTGGTACTGTGATAGGCACAGATGTGGAAGAGCATGCGGTAACAAGCCTCATAGGCTTTCATGGTATCAGAGCAGGAGATTGTTGCTGACATCCGTCTGTAAGTTTTATTTTGCAAATAAAATCTTTTTATATTCATATATTTGGGATTTGGTCGTATTTTGTTGTTGCGTGCATTTTTATGCAAAATAGAGACTTCCATTGGATCCGAAAGGTGTGAAAACCCTAAGATCGACTGTAAACTCAGCCATTTCTAGAGGCAATCATTTTTTCTGGTTACAATGAAATACCCAGGTTTGCCTCGGGATTTGTGCCACACGGTTAAGAAATCGAAGAAATATTTTTTTGGGTTGTTTGGATTTCACAAGATCTACATTGGTTTTTTTTTGGTATGGCAAATCGTACCAGAAAGGAATGATAACCAGATCGTACCAAGCCAAGAACACAGATGCTAATCGAACACCACGATTAATAAGATGAAAGCAATTTGCCAGAATAACTTTACATAAAACCTTTGCAGACAAATGAGCAGCAATATCATATATTATTATGGAACTCAATGCAATACATTGAGAATGAGCCTTGCTTAAATAGGCAAGGAATAACAATCTAAGAACCAATCAAGATCGTAGATCAAACCATAAATCATGGAAAGAACTAGTCAAGTCCATAGATTTATGAGAGAACTAGACATCAAGGATCTAGTCAATACCATAGATTTAGGAAAGAACTAGTCAATATCATAGATCAAGGAAAGAACTATACCTAACTAGATAATACCTCCTAATATCTAAATAAGATAAAAGAAATATCCACACACATAAATGGATGAGGATAAATACAATAAAGGTAAATAAAGTACCTAAGTGAACATGAGCTAAGGTAAATACCTACTCTAACAAAATCACCCTTTGAAAAGGGGACGCCACACCTAGGGAAAACAAACTACTTTTATTTAATATTTTCCCTCTCCTAGGGTTTTCGAATTTTGTGCCTTCTTGCTTATAAAAGGAGTGCTAGGGTCATTATTATCATTATGTTATGATGAACTTATCTTGATACTCCATACTTGGAGTTGAGATGCATGCCCGTTGATGTTTTCTCTCTCTCATGCTTGGGAGATCTTGGTAGTTGATCTTTGAATATCAAATTGAAGACGTTATTTGTTTTGGTTGAATTTGCACGTAGAAATCTGCATGTTTTACTGTAGCGGCGTCACTGTAGCAGCTAGGTTTTTGGTTATCAAGTTGAAGTGTTTTGTGAGGGCTTTGCAAAACGATTTGGTGTATGATCTCTCTAAACCCTAGGCAACTTTTTCTATGAGGTTTGTGGACTGTTTTTAGAGCATTATTTGATGTGACTCGACCAGATTTATACATGTTATTGTGCCCTTGTACAACGACTTCTATAAGGCAAGTTGATATGCTTCATGATCTGATTTAGTCTGTTCCTGCGATTTCACTTGAGGGTTATATTTAATATATTGACAGCGATCCTTGTGGCTTTAAATTCCAGTCTAGGCAATAGTAATTGGCATGTTTTTGAAGTCTTCTTTTGCATTTGTAGTTGCGATCCATAACTGAAGTGAATTGATTAGGGTAGGCATGTGTTTGTGACCATTTGAGGCAGCGATCTGGGAGTGTTTGTTTTGGATAAAATACTGCATGCTTTGACAGTGGAAATACGGGATCCTTGTTTTCCTTATAGTTGCTGCTCCTCCATAAAGTTAGCGAATTCATATAAGGCTGGTTTATAATGATAATTGATGTCTATGGGACTGAATTGTGATTGATATAAGTCTGCCATCTTACCTCTAAATACAGTAACTCTATTGGGGAAATATTTAGTTGTTTATGGCATATTAGAGCCCCTTTCTGATCAGCGATTTATACTCCATTGATTCTGAGTATGATGTTTTGGGTGAGGGCATGATTTAAATGATAATGAAAACCCTGTAGGCAGTGGTTGTATTGACTGAATGATTCTCTGGTATTCTGGCAGCGATCTACTCATTCTGAGCGAGTTTAGTGCATTATATTTGTTGATCTTGCACATGATCCATATACGAAATATAAGCTCATATCTCATATATGTTTCAGTGACTGATCTTAAAAGTTTGAATCTGGGTTGGTACTTTGAATGGACATGCATGACTGAGGGCTGTATGAAGGCTTTTTGAGAATGTTTGAGAATATTTATGACAGCTGTGTTGTTAATTGTTTGATGTTCAACAATAGTGGATTACATTCAGCTAAGGAATAATTGTGTGAGCTTGCTTGATAGAGGCCATTAAAACCCTTTATTGGGTTTATTCAGTCATCTATTTGATTGGTTCAAGTAGGGTTTATTGAGTTCTGCTATTTGCATTTGATTGGAGTGTAGAAGAGTTGTTGATTTGCATATTTTCTATTGATCCCGGAAGTGGGATATTACAGCACTTCACCTGGATCCCATACCTTGTGATTGTCACAAATTGTGTTACTAGAATCAAAAGATGTCTCAACATTCATTACAAATCTCGGATTATCAAAAGCATCCAAAGTAGGAAAAGTATCATCATGAGTAAATTGTTCCTCTAGCCCGAAGAGATTACACTCTTGATGTTCATCCCAAGTGCTATCAACATGTTGGATCCCCATTGTTTTAGGACTATTGAAATCACTATGCGGTATTTCATCACTCATAATGCCTTCATCTTCTAGAAATTCCACAACTCCCTCAATGATTTGTTTGACTTCCTCTACTCTTGCTTCATATTTCAGCTTATTAGGTATGGTTGCAACATCCATTTGATTTTCGGCTTGATAGAGTGAGTAGTGAGCTAGGCTAAGTTCAAGGCTGAGCTCATCAATCTCATCCTCTTTCTATTTGTATGCATCCAAGGTCTCCCCTGCAAACTTGATGGCAACATCCCTGTCAGAAAGCAATTCATCTTCTATCAATTATTTGTTTAATCTTTCAATATTCTATTTTACCAATCTCTTTGACAACTCGTGTGCAGTTGGTGAATCAACCTGCTCCTTCCTCCAAAGAGCCAACAAGTTAGCTAACGAGAGCTTAGAGATATCATCATTCTCATCCATAATCAGAGACATAATATTTTGCATGGAAGTTATGACATTCTCTGTATGAGCCACATCAACAATGGTCCAAAATATGCGAAACATTTCAAAAATAAACTCGTCAAACCAATATCTAACATGATGTTACAAAGTCAATTTTTTGCAGTTACCACCATGGGTGCTCCATTTGCCATACCGTGTAACACTATCTCGTGGTCTGCTGATTTGGATTTCAGCTCCATTGTTTGATATTTTTGTGTAAATTCTCCAAGAGAGTGCAACCATTGCACAACCAAAACCAAATCAGTTTCTCCAATGCCAACCTCATAAAAATCATTTACCACCTTATGCTTACCAAGAGTGATTTTCAGTTGTGCTATCTTCTTGGTACAGGGGATAGTGAAGCCATCCGCTATCGTGACATTGAAACTTTTGAAGTCTTCTAATGGTAGCCTCAATCTTATAACCAAATCAGCATCTATGAAATTATGAGTTGCACTACTATCGACTAAAACAGTAATTCTCTTACCTTTTAATTCTCCTCTTATATGGAAGGGGCAGTACCTTGGAGCTCCGGATAGTGTGGCAAGAGTAGTATCCAAGTGGTCAACTTCTTCTTTCTCTTGGTGTCCATCTTCATGAGATTCTTCCTCCTTTTCTTCTACTTCTTCCTCCCCATCTGAAATTACCCCTATGTAGTGCACTTGTCCTTTGCCCAAGCAATGATGGTCGGGAGTCCATGGATCCTTGCATGTAAAACAAAGGTTTCTTCTTCTCAATTCATTCCTTGTATCAATTTCTTTGTTGTTCCTTGTAGGCTCTTTTTGTGGTGTTATACCCTGTTGAAATGGCTTCCTTGCTTGGCTATTAGGGGCTGTTTTTTGTTGTCCTTAAAATGGGGGTCTAAGCTGCCCCAATGAAGTCCCTCTTAGTTGTCCAAAGGGCAGATTTCTACTCTTAACAGCTGTAAATTCCAAATTCATTGATCTCTTGATGGCATCCTATAGAGGAGGCTCAAAAGCCTTTACCAAGCCCCTAAGAGGTTTGTTCAAGCCTTCTATGAACAAAACAACCAACCTTCTTTCACTAACATCTAAAACCATGACTGCAGGTTTTTAAAAATCAACAACATACTTATCTACTAAAAACTCTTGTTTGAGTTGTGCCAACTCTCTAAAATGCACTTCCGGATCCTTTCTATCAAACATTTTTATTAACCTTTGACTGAACTCATCAAGAGTGGTAATATAACCATGTCCTTGTGTAATTATGCCATGATAACACCATTCGTGAGCCACACCCTCTAAATGAAAAGTAACAAATTTGAGGGCCTCTTCTTCATAAATGAGGTTTAGTGATAAATAAGTGTCCAATTTTTGCAATCAAGATATAGCTGAACATTTATCAATACCATCATATGTAGGAAGAGTAATCTTACCCAATCTATGTTGGATATCTCTCCTTGGCTCTTGATGACCTTGATGACTCACCTTATTTTTCCTTGGTCCTTGACTTCTCCTTAGTTGACAAAAATCTCTAAAAGAAAGAAAGTTTCTTGAGTTGTTTCTCAAGCATACATATTCTTCCCCATATAGATCCCATTCTTCACCATATAGATCCCATTCTTCAGAAATTCCAAGTGCTTGTGGTTATTCTAATTCCACTTGTGGCTCTTTTCTTTGAAGGAAATTGGCGCGGAAGAATTTAGAGGTGGTCGTGCTTGAGACCCTTCTCCATGATTAGCTTCCTTCACCATGATTACCTTGATTTCCTTGAGGGTTCGGTCTGGTAGTGCTTAGCCCATGTATGGATCCACTCAAATCAACAATAGCTCCTACAAAAGAGTCTCTTAGATCCCTCTGAGCTTCCAACAACCAGATTTGCAGTTCCTTTTGTCTCTATTGAACACTTCATTCAAATAACTCATCTCATCTGTTGGTGGAGGCCTTTCTCCATCACCCATATTTTCCTTTCTTGGACTTCTTGTGTAGTGATATTTAAAACCCTCTTCACCTATGTCCATGCAAAATTGATCTTCTCCTTCACAAACTAGGAGAATCACAGCTCTGATACCACTGTAATGTCCCATTGGGGCATAAAATAACAAAATCTGGATTTCCTAGAGAACCCTTAAAAAAAATTACAGCAGTTTGATTTTTATTTAAAACCCTTACCAAAAAAAATACAACAATCTGAAATTTCACTTTATTTATCAAAATACCCACAAACCACAATACCCAGAAGGCTTAAAACATCTAGGAGACCTCTAGTAGCATCAACATCAAAGACATAAATTTTTCTCACAAGAATATGAATTTATTTTAATTTATTCAGGACCTAGAAATAGCTGAAACTTCAAAATTTCATATCTCCTGGAATACTTGGAGTGACAATGGAAAGGATAGCTCAAAATAATCACAAAAATAACAACTATCAATTAAAGAAAACCTTAGATTTTTTCGGGAATGGGAAGACCCCCAAAAAATGATCCTGAAATCTCCAAATGTGTAGATCGAGCTGGAAATGGATGTGAAAGCCATGAAAATGGTTGCCTCATACAGCCCAAAACTGTCACAAGTGAGTCTCAACTGATTGAAGGCTGACCCAACACAAAAAAAAACCCTAAAAAATGAGACCTAGAGATGATGCCCCATCTATAATAAATCTGAAATCTGATCCAAAACGTGCCCTGCCTGATAATTTTGATTTGATCTTGCAAATTTGTTGATTGTAAGCCCAGTTGTAACTCTTGATTAGAACTACCTCAGAAGATAGTGGGTTTTCGTCCACGAATTTGAATGCTAATGAGGGTTTTCATCCTTAATAGCTTGCCAATGAGGGATTTCATCCTCAACAACTGAAGGTCAAAGTACAATGCTCTAAATCTCCAAAATAGAAGATAATAAAATGGAAAAAAGTTCCTTTTTCACCCTAGGCAACCTCATTTTAAGCTTTTTGGTAGTACACAGTTTGATGCAAAGGTCCCAATTGGGACATCACACTTTGGCATGTTAAAACAATTAAAAATAAAGCAATTTCTTAATTTATTCCAATTAAGCGAAGACTATTATTTCTCTGTTTGTTTTTCCTTAATAAAGTCACTTTTAATTAATAATAAAACATAAGTGCATATGATAATAATTATTTAAGCACTTAAATTATTAATTTATTTTTCCCATATTTTCCACCCCATTAGCCCACAGGAAAATACAAATATATTAAGGGTCTTCTCCAGAATTAATTTTGAAAAGGAGACAGTACATCACTATGAACACAATTACATCATTGTGATAGTGTATATATTTTCAAGTCATACCATCCATAAAAAGCTAGGAAAAAAATTATTAATAGCATATAGCCATAGGTTGTCACTTACTATCATTCCAAACAGGAACCTTGATTCTTTGATCACTTATTGCAATAGCTAAATAGAATGATAGGTTATAGGCTAAAGTTTCCCATGCATGCTATGAGCTACCTTCCCTATATTTCCATTAACACATGGTGGATATTGAACAAATATCAACTGTAATGTATAATTTTGTAACGTCCCCTTTTTCGAATTAAGAGGCTAATAGTGGACTTCTTGCCATCCCCTTTTCGTGGCAATGAAGCATGATTGAGCAAGGGAACGAATTGCACTTTTATTTTCAGTTTTATTTATTAGATTTTAATTTCCTTTTAGTGTTTCCCTTTATAAGGCAGGTCGGCTATGATTGGAAAGTCATAAAGGAAAATTAAAAGATTAAAAGAAACCCAAGGAGGTCGGTCAACTTCTAATTGACCTTTGGCACTAAAAAAGTGCTATAAAAAGATATTTATGCCTTCATTTGCATCCTATCTTTGGCACATTTTATCTTTACTTGGTTTTTTGGGCAAAGTGCTAATTAACTATCCACTTGAGGACGAAACCCCTCTTGTGTGGCATTCCAAGGAAGACGAAAACCTTTCTTGTGGCTTGGTGGAGGACAAAAACCCCCATTGTGGGTGATCTGAAGACATCTATTGAACAGTTGGTGTCCCCAGATTTCACCCTGAAATCTGGGACTACCCCCATGTTAAAAAAAATTGTTCTTTTAAAATAGCGGGTCTTTTTGTGTTTTTATTGCCAGAAGATGTATTATGTTAAGATATTCCTAGTGAATTATATGAGCCAATTTCGACAAATACCCAGATGTCAAAACTCATTTTATCCCTCCGCAAAGTTTTGTATGTGGGAAATTATTATTCAATAATTTATTAAATAAATAAAGCCCCATTTGAACAAAATTGTGCTCCGGTTGAATCCTGTTCAAGTTTTGCATGCCAGCATTTACACATCTCAATAGGGTTTTCACCAGGAAAGATTTCAGAGCTTTGTCTGTGACTTCTGACAACGTTTTTCACTTTTTTTAATTTCTTTTACGTTTTTCTCCGGTTTTCTCCTTAGTTTCTATGTGAAATTCCCCTAGGTCAATTCTTTCGCCAGTATAGTTTGTTTAATTGCCTGAAGCATATAGAGATTATCTACTGACACAACACAAGAAGCAATCAACCTCAAAATGCAAACTTCTGACCAAAAAAGATGAAGTCATGCACAAAAACCCTCTTCCAAGCAAGTCGCATTTTTTGGAATTAGTGAGTGTAAGCTGCAATGGGATTTTTGGTAGTGGCAAGCAGGAAGGAATTTTTTACCTGCCTTGCAGAGTACTTTTTCCCATTAAGTCAAAGTCACTTAAGTTGCAATGGGAATATTAGAGGTGGCAAAAAGGTGGGAATTTCTTACCTGGCTTGCAGGGTAAAAATTCTCATTATAAAAGAAAAATCACTTAAAGCACCGGCGAGAATTTCGTACCTACCTTGCAGAGTAAAAATTCTCATGATGAAAAATAAATCACTTAAGTGGAAAAGGGGATTTTTGGAGCTGCAGTGCAGGGTGGAAATTCCCATCAAGTTGACTTCTTATTTTTAGCAACTACCCTTGCCAAAAAGTGCGACCCACCTTAGGTGAATAACAATGCAATTAATAATATTTATTAATGATTTATTCACCCAATTTTGCCACCATAAATAGAAGGAAAGTCAATGCAAGTGGAAGAGCTAAAGAGAAGTCAACGATGCATGCTAAAAATAAATAAAATAAATTTATTTAAAAGCAACCAGCAGCATGCATAATTGGGCGCCCAATTTGGGTGAATAAACATGATTGTTTATTAATAGAATTGTAAGAAATAGGAAGGGCAATTATTAAAAATAGTATG
The DNA here is from genome assembly GCA_019776745.2 of Taxus chinensis. Classification (NCBI taxonomy): domain Eukaryota; kingdom Viridiplantae; phylum Streptophyta; class Pinopsida; order Cupressales; family Taxaceae; genus Taxus; species Taxus chinensis. The sequence goes on along the minus strand of CM034152.1, from coordinate 479,469,042 downwards.
CTGAGGATTATATAAGCATGGGCTGCCATAATGAAGAAGCAATTAATTCTTTTTGCAAAGGATTGCAGCCCGGACAGGTTTTGGCGTCAAAGGAGGGAGGTTTTTGCATTAAACAGTGTTTTTCATTGCCAGGGAGCTTCAAGGTTTTGCGTCTAGGGTTGGAATGGCTTGATTCTTGCTATGATGATTATCTGCATGTTGGTATAAGTGCTCTGGCGAATTAAATAATATTTTTGCTTACTTTACATGCAAGCAAAGCCTCAAATTTTAGGGCAACAGGTTTTATATGCAGATTTTGGTGATAAAAATCAAGTATTCAAGCCATGGACTCCATCTTTGTCTGAATAAAATTGCAGGTATTCATCCCAGAGTGCTTTCCAGAATTTAAAATTTCTCATATGCAATTAAAAATAAAAGCTGATGAATTTTGCCTGAATTGTTTACGGCAAGCATTTTATCAGTGCATGTACTGAAGAAGAATTGCAAAAGCTTCAAGGATAAAAGGGGAAGACAAGTCAAAGGCAATACCTGCAATCAAATCACAGTCATTCATAACTTCCAGATCTAGTTTGGTGAGAATCAAAGGCAAAAGAGTCAACCGCATGCAGAATATGGAAAAAGAACAACACTGGAAGTGTTGCACCATTCTTCTAATATCTTTTCATTTTTCTTCTTCTTTCTCTTATTTTGTCCGACAAAGGAATTGATCGATCGATTAAATTATAAAACTTAAGTGATTGGTTTAAAAGCCGTTACTTGAATAAGTCAATTACTTGGAAATAGGTGGTAGACATGCAAAATAGAAGGTTCTATTTTTCAATTATAAATTATGCATGTCATGCAAAAAGGAATTCTATGAGGAAGATTGTCAGTTGTTTCCCTTTTCATAGCTTCCGCATCCGGGAATTCATTTAATGCTTCCTATTTGTAATTTCCCTTTTATACACTATAAATAGAGAAAGAACCTACGGGTTAAAGAATCGGAATTTGTAATCAACACTTTTATACACTATAAATAGAGGAAGAACCTACGGGTTAAAGAATCGAAATTTGTAATCAACATTCCTGTGTTCTAGACTTTGAGCTGAAACCCCTGATTTCTGCAAGCAGAGGAATAGGGAAGAGATTTCTAGAGAACTTTGTGTCGACGGTGCATTTTGCTTCTTATTTCTTTCTAGATCTATCCATAAATTGTGTTATTATAGATCTAAATCTGAAAGTTTCATTTGCTTTGAATTATGTGTTTAATGATCTATTTAGTTTAATCTATGTGCATGCAATCAACTCTGTAAACTATTGCTTGGGTTACACATCCTCTCTACTTTCTCTCGTTTCCTATTATTTTCCTCTTTTGCAGATTTTTCCTTTCTTTTACAGCTACTTACTTGCTGCAGAATTGTATAGCTATGGTTCATGAGCTACACGGTTAAAGTAATACCAATAGATAGATATTAGGACATATAAACTGACAAAATCTTACACGGGAGCCTCACCGGTAAATGAGAGAGATTTATGTCATGACTGCCTAGGTTTTCAACTGTGCAGAAAATCTAGCCAACAGTTTTTGGCAAATCCGCTGGGGAACAACACAAATAGCAGACCAAAGCTTTCTCAAGTTAGAAGCCGCAGATCCAGTCTTTCACAAGGAAGAAGAGTGCAAACTCATCCAAATCCGGATCATCTTCAGCATAATCCGGCAGCTAGAATTATTCACCAAGTCTATTCTCAAAGAAGACGCACTTCGTTCATCATGATGCAGAATCAACCACTTGCCCTTGCAACACCTGTCCCATGGGGTGCAGCCTTTGGACCTCTGAATCTAACTCCTATGCATGATCTACCTAAAGGGACGAGAAAGAATTTTCCAAAATTCTTTGGAGATGACAAACATAACCCAAATGACCACTTGGCTGTGTTTTATATATCCTGTGTAGTGTTTGCAGTCGAACATGAAGATGTGTCCGTCAAACTCTTCATAGAGACTCTGCATGACTTAGCTAGAGAATGGTTCTACCAGCTAACTCCTAGCACCATAACCAACTGGGCTACTATGCGGGATGCGTTCCTGAAAAGATTCAAGGCAGCTGAAGATTCCAGTACATTGATAACTCAACTGACTCAGTTGAAGGAGCCACATGAGCACATGCAGGATTTTATTGCAAAATTCCAAAGAATACTCTACAAAATTCCAGCTTCTACTTCTCTGAATGATGAGAATCAAAAGGTATTCTTCATCAATGCTTTACTTCCTGAAGTAAGCTATCAACTGCGAAGAGCACGTCCTGCTGACTCGTTAACAGCCCAAAACATGGCGGTTGAAATTGAAGATGACCTCATCATGGTTGGAAAGATAAAGAGCAGCACTTCTGGAGCTAAAAGTTTATCCTCTGCTACTACTTCCGATTCACTATTGCAAAAGTTAGCGAATGAGATGTCGCATATGAAGAAACAAATGGCTCAAGGCAACAAGACTGCCCCTACTAGGAATTTCAACAACCGGAACCGCATTGCTGGTTCCCAAAGATTAGCAATTGAATCTGCTCCCAGAAACAACGTGGAGATGAATGAAGAAGATCAAGAAGTTGACACGGATCAACTCGAGAATGATGATTTTGTAGGTCCTGCTGGCGACTCCAACATTAATTACCTAAACTACAAATATGAACATGACGATGAGAAACTTCTCGAAGATGATCATGGTCATGCATATGCAGTATTTACACAATCACAAACTCACCAAGCTGTGGCAATAGCTGATGGACAAAGAAGGGACAACCCTTTACCTTCTTCTTTAGCTCCTAGAGATAAGAATGTGAGTTCTTCATCTCAATCACAGAAAGCGTCTCAGGTATCTGAATCTATTCCTTCTTTTGACATTATTGATCATGTCAAGAAAACCAGAGTTCAAATGTCAGAAGCTGAATACTTAAGAGCCTTTCCTGAGCAATTAAATAGGCTATTCAAATATGTACAATCACCAAGACAATCCTATACATCAAAAGGACTTTTACCTAACCCAAAGATACTCCTCCCTAGAACAACACTGCAGTTGTTAAATCCTCACCATCTTCTAAAAGAGTGGAACCATTCTATGTTTCCCTATTGCTTAATGATATCAAGTTAAGCAACTGCATTTTAGATTCAGGTGCTTCTGACAATGTCATGCCACCTAAAGTTGCAAATGCTCTTGGGCTTACCCTGACGAAGACCATAAGAAGGTGTTATTCTATGGAAAGACAAGTCCCTTTAATCGGTCAAATCAAAGATGCACAAGTTGTTTTGGCATCTTTACCTGACAAAAAATTAAAGATGACAATCTTAGTTGCAAATATTCCTGTTTCCTACGGGATGTTGCTAAGCAGAAACTTCTGCAAAGAGCTGGGAGGAGAAGTAAAGATGGATTGGTCCTGTGCTCATATTCCTATCAAAGGAATAAATCAGAACCTGGAGCCGAAAAAGAGATCCAAGTACACGGTTACGAAATCTGAGGATCCTAGATCTCAGATTCTTTTTCAGGAATCTAACCATGGGATCTATTTCTTGGAAATGGACAAAGACGTCCCATAGCCAGAACCACAAGAAGAGGAAAAAGTTTGGACGCTGGAGTTAAAGGCACCTATTGTTCTTTTGGATCAGGAGCTGGCGTTTTACTAATATCTCCAGATCATGAGATATTCCCATACTCCCACAAGCTGATGTTCGAGAACACCAACGATACAGCGGAGTATGAAGCATTGCTGTTAGGAATGGAGCAAGCTAGAAAGAAAGGAGTAAAACTACTCAAAGCCCAAGGAGATACTGAACTTCTAGTAAAGCAAGTTCAAGGGCAAAATCAAGTCAAAAGAGATGACCTGAAGCATTACAAAGATAAAGTGCTTTCTGTCACACTGGATTTTGCAGCCTTCTCTATCGACTTCATTCCAACCAATCAGAACTCCGAGGCAGATTCCTTGGCAATCACAACCGCATTATTGAATCCGGATAGACCACCGTCCATACTCATACAAGGAAACTATAAAGTGGAGATGGTCTACTGCCCTAAAGTCCCTGATAGTGTTGAAAAGTGGCAGACCTTCTATGACGACAAAAAAACATCTGCATGTCTACATGTTGAAGGGAATAAATCACCACCGCGAAGAACATTCATAGGCATAATTGATCCAAATTATGGTGACAGTAGTGTAGTAATCTAACTGAAAGGTAACAAAATCCCCAAGGGTTTAGTTTCCTTAGTGGAGACTTTCAACAAGCATGATCAGTACTTGAAGAACAAACAAAATGGTGATAGTTCTTCCTCAGAAATGCAACCGGTAAATCTAGGAACGGAGGAAGTTGATGCAGACTTATCCACCACAGAGAGAAGAAAGGATGAGCCACCACCAGATGAAGTTGATAAGGACTTGCCAAAGGTATTTGACAACAAGGCCAGTGCTATGCACCTAGGGAAAGGATGTTATGATGTATATGTATTGATGGAGATGCCGACATGTGACACACATCCCCTTATCTTATTAAATCATTCATTTATGATTTATTATGCTTAGGAGGTTGGCCTCAGTATTGGCCATAGGTTACAATGGTATATATAGGGGTTAGAAGGTTGTAGTTAATCATATATTGAATATTGGAGTGTTATTGTATGGTTTGGAGGTTACCCCCTCGAAGTGGTATTGGTGGTTGCCCCCTCGAAGTGGCAAAGCTATTATATGAGCATATTGTTATCATTTATCTATATTTTGGTGTTCTCTTATGTTATTCTGTTGTATATGTTCTTATTTATACAAGTAATATCTTTACAAGTGGTATCAGAGCAGCGATTTCGGCCAAAATTAGGGCAGAAAAAAAAATGCCCTAATTTTTTGTTTCGAATATATCTTGAAGAGGGTATCAAATTTTTTCCCAATTTTTGCATCATAATTTGGAAACACTCTAAGTCAGAATATCTGAAAATTTCAGCTCCATTGAATCTATTTTGCGGATGTTATTGGTGTTTTAGATTTTTTCATAAATTCGCTTTTCAGGAAGCAAATTGTGGTATTTTTTAGCAAAATTTATATTTTCGAAAATCTCTTGAAATTTCAATTAGGGTTTGTTCTTTGTGATTTTATCCATCTGCTGAAATATTTTTAGAATTCCTAAACCCTAATCATGATCACGGAGATAACAAATTTTTATGGAAATGGTGAGATGGATGCTAAAGAATGGTGGATAAAATTTAAGAATATATATTTCTCATATTTCATGACAAGGAATAGGTTTTCACATTATCTTGGTGGTCCTGCATGGATTTGGTTTTCTGAGTTAAAAAATGATAGGAAGGATTGGTCTTGGGAGGAAATGGAACAACTTTTTATGGATAGATGGGACCACAAAGAGGAAGAAGAGTCAAAGGAAGATGGGGAACAATATATTGAAGAATCAAACGCAGAAGAAGTTAAAGAAGACTATGAAGAAGAGGAAGAAAAACAAGATATTGATGCAGAAGAAGATATTATAGCTCCCAAGAAGGAAGATACCATATTTCAGTTTCATTGATGCATTCAAAGGAATAAGATAATTGTTTCCATAAACCCTAACAGCAAGTATAACTTCATCAACAAGGATATGGCTCAACATCTAAATATTCAAGAAAGTAATATCAAAGAAGCTCAAGTGAATGGTAAGAAAATTCAAGTTTTTGAAGATTTAAAACTTACTATGGACAAATATAGTTTACATTCAGATTTTTTTGCCTTATATATGGATGGTTTGGATATTGTTCTTGGGTATCCTTGGTTAGAGACATTGGGGACAATTAATATTAATATAAAAAATAAGTTTATGAAGATTTGGTACAAAAAGAAGGTCACTTTACAGGATATCAGGCTTAATGGAAATCAAAGAAAAGTCAATATAGACCATGAAGATGATTTAGAATATGGAGAAGAAGGGAATAAGGATGATTCAAAAGAGGAACATGAAGAAAAAGAAGGAAATGATGATTCATCTACTCAAGAGAAAAAGAAAATATCAAATGCAAAGGTGGAAGAAGAAAAGAAAGTTCAGAAACAGGTTGATAAGGTTGAGGATACTACAACTGCAACATATGGAAATCTACATCAACATGAGAGAACACCAAAATATAGATAAATGATGACAATATGCTCATATAATAGCTTTGCCACTTCGAGGGGGTAACCTCCAAACCATACAATAACACTCCAATACTCAATATATGATTAACTACAACCTTCTAACCCCTATATATACCATTCTAACCTATGGCCAATACTGAGGCCGACCTCCTAAGCATAATAAATCATAAATGAATGATATAATAAGATAAAGGGATGTGTGCCACATGTCGACATCTCCATCAATACATATATCAGAAAGGAAGTTCAAGATCGGAGACTAAGTACTCTGGTGGGACAAAAGACATGAACCGAAGGGCATGCACGGCAAATCTAATTCACTCTGGAAAGGCCCTTCATGATCAAAAGAGTAGCTAGAATGGACACTTTCTTCCTTGCCTACCGGGATGGAATTGAGTTACCACTGCCTTTCAACGGACAGCATCTGAAGTTGTTCAAAAGTTGAGAAGCAGGGTAAAACCTGTATGTATATAAATAAAACTTTTGTTGTTTTATTTTCTTTTCTTTTTGTGGCCTGACCCCGAACCCAATGGACAAGACACTAAATCAGAGATGTTGGGATCTTATCTTCACTTCTTTCATTTTGAAAGAGGTAAACATGTCCACAGACAAAGCCGACTGGTGTCCCTAGATTTCACCCTAAAATTTGGGACTACCCATTTGAAAAAAAAATTATTCTTTTAAAATAGCAGGTCTTTTTGTGTTTTTATTTCTAGAAAATGTTTCTATTATGTTAAGGTATTCCTAGTGAATCATATGAGCCAATTTTGACAAATACCCAGATGCCAAAACTCATTTTATCCCTCCACAAAATTTTGTCTGTGGGAAATTTTTATTTAATTATTTATCAAATAAATAAACCCCTGTTTAAAATAAATTGTGCTCTGGTTGAATCCTGTTGAAGTTTTGCATGCCAGTATTCACACATCTCAATAGGGTTTTCACCAGGAATTATTTAAGAGCTTTGTCTGAGAGTTCTGACAATATTTTTCGCTTTTTTTAATTTCTTTTGCGTTTTTCTCTGATTTTCTCCGCAATTTCTCTGTGAAATTCCCCTAGGTCAATTCCTTCGCCAGTATAGTCTATTTAATTGCCTAAAGCATATGAAGATTATCTGTTGAAGCAACACCAAAAGGAATCAGCCTCAAAATGCAAACTTCTAACCAAAAAAGATAAAGTCATGCACAAAAAGCCTCTTCCAGGTAAGTCGCATTTTTTGGAATTAGTGAGTGTAAGCTGCAATGGGATTTTTGGTAGTGGCAGGCAGGCAGGAATTTCTTACTTGCCTTGCAGGGTACTTTTACCCATGAAGTCAAAGTCACTTAAGTTGCAATGGGAATATTAGAGGTGGCAGACAGGTAGGAATTTATTAACTGCCTTGCAAGGTAAAAATTCTCATTATAAAAGAAAAATCACTTAAAGTACTGACGAGAATTTTGAACCTGCCTTGTAGAGTAAAAATTCCCGATGATGAAAAATAAATCACTTAAGTGGACGAGGGAATTTTTGGAGTTACACTGCAGGGTGGAAATTCCCATCAAGTTGACTTCTTATTTTTAGCAACTACCCTTGCCAAAAAGTGCGACCCACCTTAGGTGAATAACAATGCAATTAATAATATTTATTAATGATTTATTCACCCAATTTTGCCACCATAAATAGAAGGAAAGTCAATGCAAGTGGAAGAGCTAAAGAGAAGTCAAGGATGCATGTTAAAAATAAATAAAATAAATTTATTTAAAAGCAACCAGCAACATGCATAATTGGGCGCCCAATTTGGGTGAATAAACATGATTGTTTATTAATAGAATTGTAAGAAATAGGAAGGGAAATTATTAAAAATAGTATGCTGAGGATTATATAAGCATGGGCTGCCATAATGAAGAAGCAATTAATTCTTTTTGCAAAGGATTGCAGCCCGGACAGGTTTTGGCGTCAAAGGAGGGAGGTTTTTGCATTAAAAAGTGTTTTTCATTGCCAGGGAGCTTCAAGGTTTTGCGTCTAGGGTTGGAATGGCTTGATTCTTGCTATGATAATTATTTGCATATTGGTATAAGTGCTCTGGCGAATTAAATAATATTTTTGCTTACTTTACATGCAAGCAAAGCCTCAAATTTTAGGGCAGCAGGTTTTATATGCAGATTTTGGTGATAAAAATCAAGTATTCATGACATGGACTCCATCTTTGTCTGAATAACATTGCAGGTATTCATCCCAGAGTGCTTTCCAGAATTTAAATTTGTCATATGCAATTAAAAATAAAAGGTGATGAGTTTTTCCCAAATTGTTTACTGCAAGCATTTTATCAGTGCATGTCCTGAAAAAGAATTGCAAAAGCTTAAAGGATAAAAGGGGTAGACAAGTCAAAGGCAATACCCGCAAGCAAATCACAGTCATTCATAACTTCCAGATCTAGTTTGGTGAGAATCAAAGGCAAAAGAGTCTTTTTTCTCGTATTTTCTCCAACAAAGTAATTGATCAATCAATTAAATTATAAAACTTAAGTGATTGGTTTAAAATCCGTTACTTGAAGAAGTCAATTACTTGGAAATAAGTGGCAGACATGCAAAATAGAAGGTTCTATTTTTCAGTTATAAATCAAGCATGTCATGTAAAGAGGAATTCTAGGAGGAAGATTGCTAGTTGTTTCCCTTTTCATAGCTTCCGCATCTGGGAATTCATTTAATGCTTCCTATTTGTAATTTCCCTTTATACACTAAAAATAGAGGAAGAACCTACGGGTTAAAGAATTGGAATTTGTAATCAGCATTCGAGTGTTCCAGACTTTGAGCTAAAACCCCTGATTTCTGCAAGCAGAGGAATAGGGAAGAGATTTCTGGAGAACTTTGTGTCAACGATGCATTTTGCTTCTTATTTATTTCTAGATCTATTTATAAACTTTGTGTTATTATAGATCTAAATCTAAAAGTTTCATTTACTTTGAATTTTATGTTTAATGATCTATTTGTTTTAATCTATGTGCATGCAATCAACTCTGTAAACTATTGTTTGGGTTGCACATCCTCTCTACTTTCTCTCGTTTCCTATTATTTTCCTCTTCTGCAGATTCTTTCTTTCTTTTACAGCTGCTTACTTGTTGCAGAACTGTATAGCTATGGTTCATGAGCTACATGGTTAAAGTAATACCAACAGATAGATATTAGAACATATAAACTGACAAAATCTTACATGGGAGCCTCAACGGTAAATGAGGGAGATTTATCTCATGATTGCCTAGATTTTCAGTTGTACAGAAAATCTAGCCAACAAGAGTTCTTGCAGATTTGGGTCTAGGGTATCAATGAAAATATCTACAAAGGCTTTGCATGCATTTTGGAGCTCTCTAAAGGAAGCGACTAGGGTTTGGTGTTAGCTGGGTGCCTTCTAGGGCACATACTTCAGATTTATTTGATATTCTGATTCGGCATAATTTCTAAGGTCTGAATCTATCTTTATTTGTGATTATTGAGGTTTGGAAACCTTTCTTTTTATTATTTTAATGAATTGTACTTCTGTTGTTCAGAATTAAATTTCCACCTGAGTGTGATCAGATTTGATGATAAAAAGTGTCTTAAATACTTCCTAAAATATCTATCTATATTTTGGTTAGTTATTTAATGATATTTGAATGAATTTCCTCTATTTCCGGACTTCTGTTATAAAAATCAGACTACTGATTTCCAACTGTTAGAAAAATCAGACTGGTGATTTCCAACTGTCAGAAAAATCAGTTTGCCGATTTAAAAATCTGAATTTCATCTATTGCGATTTGTGTGGTTTCCCACTATTCAGTTTCAGTCCCAAAACGGGACATTTCAATTTTTTTTGTAGTGGCAAATTATTTTTTTAGCCATTAGGGGTCGCCATCATTTTTTTTTACAAAGATCAAGTCAATTTTTCTTTTTTTCTCAATATATCATGGCTGATATTATGGGCCGCCTTTAACACTAAGGAGGTAAGCTCGGACCACATTCTTGATATTTTTCAACATAGTTCATGATTGAATGTGTACTTCTTTCTCAGCATATGATGTGTGAGATTATGGGCCACCTTTAACACAATGTGTAGTAAGCTTGCACCGCATTTTTTTAGACATGTAAACAAACATCAGCTTGAATGTATCTCATAATCATTACATAACAACCTCACAAAATGTTGGCTATAATTATGGGCCACCTTATTACACTGATAGGGATCGTGCTCTTGCAAGGGTTCCATTACCATGACACCACAACCACTTGGACAAGGTGAAAGCCATTTTCTTATTAGAAGAGGACGAATTTGATTTTTTTCAAAGTTTCAAAGTTCATTTTGGAAGTTTTCTATTAAAAAATTATGCTATAGCCAATACCGCTTGGTGCCACCTGATTTCAAATACAAGATAGTGTGATCCAATCTCATTGACACTTCCCTAACCAGTACGTCCAAGATGGGTTTTGCAAAACCCACAATAGGCATCCCGATAAATATGGACCTTCTCAACCAAATAATGACAAAGAGCTCTAAATGGAACATTGAAAGACAGATCTTGTCCTATTTAAGAGATGAAACAGAGATATTTAGAATGGTATTTTACCTATCTACCTGTAATGTCCCCATTTTCTGAAGACCCTTAGCCTATGCGTCCCCGTGGGCTTTGGGATGTGCAAGGGGAACATTTTAATAAATAATTAAATATTATTGCCTGGAGCAATAATTATTTAATTATGAAGATTATTTAATATAATTCCCAAAATATAAAAATTAAATGGGGAATTAATTAAATAAATATTTAGGTGGCTTTTAATTTATAAAATCACCCTTTGCAAAGGGGACGCCACACCTAACGAAGACAAACTGCTTTTATTTAATATTTTCCTTCTCCTAGGGTTTTTGAATTTTGTGCCTCCTTGCTTATAAAAGGAGTGCTAGGACCATTATTATTATTATGTTATGATGAACTTATTTTGATACTCCATGCTTGGAGTTGGGATGCATGCCCTTTGATGTTCTTTCTCTCTTGCGTGGGAGATTGTATTGAGTTTTTTTGAGATCCATTTGAAGTATTTATTTATGAGATCCATGTCTTTGGTTTTAGCAAGTATTTGATTAGATTTGCAAGTGAAAACTGTCCTTTTACTGTAGCGACGTCACTGTAGCAGCGGGTTTGTAAGTGTTTTTGCAAATCAATTTCGGTGTTTGGTTCTCTAAACCCTAGCGACTTCTTTATGGTATTTTGTGGACTGTTTTGCATGCATTATTTGGGTGTGAATAGATCAGCCTGTGCATGATATTATTGCCCTCTTGACTGCAATCTCATCTGAGATAAATTGGTGTTAGTTTTGATGAGCAAAGGGTTTGGTTTTTTGAAATATTTAAAGCTGCCTTTTCTTTCTTAATCAAAGACTTCAGTCTGGGTGAAAATTAGATACTTTAATGTATGTGGAAGTCAAAAGGGCCAGCGAACTGTGTAGTTCATATTCTTTGGTTATAGCAACTTACTCCAAGGTCTTTATTTCATCAAATAACCCTCCATAAATTTGCATGTTGGCTGACATCTGGTTGAGGTAATTTGGTTGGATGTTTGCATGGTATTTGGTGCTTAATTACTGTCATGAGACTATTGACGCCTTCTATTCGAATAGAAGAAATGTAAGTTTCTCGAGTCAAGGAAGCATGATCTCATCGATGCCTTGTACCATTCCCCCAAGATCTTTTGGCTACCCTTCTCTCGAGGAAAAATCTCTTACTTTTGCAGCGATTGAGCCTGGGCATGCTTGGGACTGATTCTTATGGAAACTCTCATGGTATGATACTCTAGATTAGCCTATCATTACCGCTGATCCCTTCTCCCTGGCTTCGACTTCAGTCGGAGGAAGTATTAATTAATGTAATGCTGGGTTGATGTCCCTCAGGAGGGCAGCGATTTGACTAGCTTTGTATCAACTAAAGCATGGCATGACATTGTGAGGGTTGCAAGTTCTAGTCGTTGGTTTGCATGGACTTACAATTGTTGTCCCTCAGATTTAGCCATATACTCTATCAATGAGGTTGTTTATTTGGGCTTCCTCCCTCTTGGTCACAAGGGCACATTATCCATTTCTCCATTCAAAAATGTAGGGAGGTTTCTGACCCAAACAACTACATGGACTATTATGATTGGACATACATTTGCCAAATTATATGCCATTGGGTTTTGGCATGTGAAGCTTTTTGCAGGACCCAGATGTTTCATTGAAGCCAAGTTATGTTTTGGGGTTGTAAGCACAATTCAAGAGCCGAGTTTTTATGCACTACCAACCACATTTTAATGACTTTTGACTATTTCCATTTGATTGGGTACGCTGAATCATCAGGTCCTCAAAGGTCTTTTTCCCATTGCTCCCGAAAGTGGGATATGTACAAGACCAAATCTTTGACTAAGAGTTTTCCCAAGATCTTTTTCAGAAGTTGTGTGAAGTTGGCACTGCAAATAACAAAGTCAAATCCATTGCAAAACACATGAGGCTGTATGAAGGATAGTTGTGTGGTCATGTTTTGGATACTTCTTGAAAAAAGGATGCCTTATGGCTTTTTGAAGAGTACTATCGGGTACCACGTACAGGGTGCCCTATCTCGCCAACCCTCTTTGACATTTACATTGATGAGCTAGTTAGGATTTTCTTGAGACACATACCCATGTTGATGATGGTTGCATTTTACATGATATGGTCATAGCCATAATTTTTTGCCGATGTTGTTGTCCTCCTTTGACACTGTGCCAAAGGTTTACAAAGGCAACTTGACACCCTTGCTTGTTTCTGTGAGCGTCATCAATTGGTCACAATCCTAGAAAATTTACAATCATGACATTCAACACCTCCAAACGTTCCCTTTCCTAGTTCTAGTTCCTCTACAAAGGGGAACCTTTAGAGATCACATCAACATACACTTACTCGAGTGTCTAATTTTTTGGATCATCTTTTAGTAAGAAGTTACCACCCATTTGTTACAAACATAAATGGAAGATAAGGCCCAAATAACCCATATCATGGTTGAACTCGATGAAAATGCAAGTCAAACCAATGAACATAGTTTGATAGTTGATAACTTTCATCAACCCACACTTATGATCTCGATGTTGTCCTTCCAATGATCATGCCATTCATGTTATCAAAGAATCTTGTGTATTATAGTGCAAGAAGTCACGCACACCCTATTTCAAGAATTTCTTGCACGGTAGTCCAACGGCTTCACAGTTTCACATGTAGATGTGTGGCATCAAGAAGAACCTTCCTTGGAACTGCAAGCCCCTAAATAAGCTTGATGCATTTCCACTTGCTCCTTGAAGGTTTCCAAGTTATATATCATAATTCCACTTTTTCGTGCCATGTTGTGGTTCCATGCTAAAGCTTACAAGCTTTGCGCAATCTAAAGAAGTGTGCATGCATGAAAGAGTGTAATGTTTCTTTCTGGGGCTGAAACTGAAAAACAAGGAAATAGCACAATCCCCAAGTGAAGCAAAAATCTGATTTTATAATAACAGCTATACTGTAATATGTTCTTAAAACCTTAGCAGCAAACTGTATTAGGGACTCAAATGCACCCTAAAACCATGTACAATAACTTGAAATTACTTCTAAATAATTACTTCAATTACAGCAACCAATATCCATATAATTTGCAATAAATAAATGGAGAAAATCTAGCGATGATACAGTGCTGCAATTAATTTTATGACAACAATAGGGAAGCCACATACAAGGGCTGAAATCAATAGACCGACTCCTCTCCAAAAATCGCCAAATTATGGATTCTGGCCTTATAAACTATGGAGAATATAGAATATAAAATAATATATGAATTATGTGCCCTAGAAGGCACCAAACCGGCCACGAAACCCTAGTTGTTCCCCTAGGGAAGACCTCCAAATAATCATGCAAAGCTTTTGTAATATTTATTCTTAGTGCTTTTTGGGTCTTTTATTAATTGTTATAAAAATCAGACTTGCTTAGTCTTTGGGAGATGTCTTGAGCTAATGAACCACCATGGAGAGTTTTCAGTTTTGTCCACCAAGCCACAAGGAAGGTTTCCGTCCCCCTTGGATGCCACACAAGATGAGTATTGCATTACAGAGTTAATCTATGTACTTGAAGCGTATAAGAATACAGTTACACTGATCCTTGAGTATTTAGGTGTCATTTGTTCTTTATGTGATGATCTCTCTTTCTATGTACTGTATGTTGTGTTATGCTATAACTATGTGTTCAATGTGTGATGGTCATGTTGATGGGTTAATGTATGCATAGAGATTTATCATCTATATATCTGGGGTCATTGCATAGATCGAATCCATGTAGCCTGTGTGATGACCATTGTAGACTCCACAATTAACAACTCTTAGAGAATTACTATATCCACAGGATATTTTCAGCATATTTATTTCTGATAATGCATATGGAGGTTTTCTTGTGATCTTTTGTGAGATCTTATAATGTGCTCTCTATGATTGCAATTCTGAAGTCATTATTCGAATATTAGTGTTCATTAATCAGAAAATTTTACTATTTTGGGGGAATAAACCAAAATATAAGACTACCAAGATCGTTTTAAGTGATTGCTTAGTGATCCTCAGGATGTTTGTTTGCACAAACTTCTTAAGGGTTCTCTAGATTCAAAACAATACCACATTTCTTTCTGAGGCACTCTAACAATGATGCAAACAAGTATGAACACAATTACATCATTGTGATAGTGTATATACTTTCAAGTCATACCATCCAATTACTAGGTGGTGGAAGACTTGTCAAACAATGCAAGGAGAATTTCTATTTCTTCATTATGGAGTCAGTCTTGTGGGAGGCCTACATGGTGACTTTAATGTTCTTTTCCTTCATTAAGGTAATCAACCCTCTCTAGAGGATTCTATTTGCCCATTTACATCTTCATGGCCTATATAAGGTGGTTCGACTTGTTAAAGAAGGATTATGCTATTATTGATATTGATTCCTCTTGGAGGTAGAGCAAGTAGCTTCTCTTGTTGCCATTAAAGGACGAAAAACCTTCCTTGGTCACCTATTGAGGAAAGAACCCTTTAATAGGAACACACTTGGGGATGGAAACTCTTTTATGTGCATTGGTGTCTTCACTCGAAAATCACAAGTGAGCTTTAAGGAGGATTTCATGTTTGTTTCTTCCCTTCTAACCCTAGGCAACTTTCTTGGGTTAAGGGTTTGATATCATCTAGGGAACTTTTGGACATTTTTAGTTGATCTTCTTGTTCTTCGTATTTTATAAGGGCTAAAATCTACATTTTTGCAATTTCTGAAGTGGCTTATGAGCTATTTCCAACCCTTGGTTTTGGTTGTACTGTTGTTGTCATAAAATTAATTACAACTAGGTGTAATCATTGATTTTCTCTATTATTTTGATATAATTTGGATTGATAAATTTATCCGTGGTTGAATTAATGTAATGTCCCATTTCCTACACCAAAAGGCCCAAGGGCCAAGTCGAGTCCAAACCATGGTCATACCCAAGGGGCTGTGGACACTGGGAGCTATTGGGAAGGAGCCCCGTGGTTCTAATCTCTATTTCAAAAATCACGATTTATCGGCTATAAATCGTTTGCAACCATGAAAATCATAAATCTTTTGAAAAATCACGATTTTTTGCTATAAAATACCCTAAAAAATTGTGGCTAAAATCGTGGAAAATCGTGTGTGAAATCGTGGCTTAGGTTTACATGCGAAAAAAGACCAAATCGATTTTTTTTTTAACCTGTTTTTGCTTGCCCAACTCGGTTTTGCTCCTGCGACTCGCATTTACTCCATTCGTGGGCATTCGACGTGGGTAGGAGGGTATTCGACGTGGGTAAACCGTAAGAGGGCATTCGACGTGGGCACAAAAAGCTTGTGGTTGCAGCGAAGTGGAGGGCACGAAAAGTGTAGAGTTCGTGGTTGCAGGTTGTAATGAAGTGGAGGGCACAAAAAGTGAAGAGTTCATGGCCATTTTCCAATTTCGTGGCCAGTTCGTAGCCCTAGCAGGAACAGGTAAAGAATACTGTGTTTTTTTTAGTTTTTTTTCAATACAGTATTACAGTGAATACTGAAAACACGACTTTACAAATAAATATTTAACAATTAATTTATATATATACAATATACTACAGTCTTATACAGTATATTGTACAGTCACACAGTGTTTATATTTATACTCATATATATTGTATTGTGTTGGCTAGATTTTCTGCATAGCTGAAAACCTAGGCAGTCATGAGATAAATCTCCTTCATTTACCGGTGAGGCTCCCATGTCAGATTTGTCAATAAAATATGTTAGTATCTATATGGGGGTTTTACTTTAACCATGCGGCTCATGAACCATAGTTGTATAGTTTTGCAACAAGTAAGCAGCTATTAAAGAAAGGAAATATCTAAAGAAGAAGGAAATAATAAAAACAGGAAAGAAAGAGGGAAGATGTGCAACCCAATCAATAGATAACAGAGTTGATGGCATGCACATAGACAGGGCCAATAGATATTAACACAAAATTATAAACAAAGGCAGTTTTCCGATCTAGAATAACACAGTTTATAAGTAGATCTAAGACAAAAGCTAGAAACAAAATGCACCGGGACACAAAGTTCTCCGGAAATCTGCTCCTTTCTATTCCTTTGCTTCAAATAGCTATCAGGGGCTTTAGCACAAAGTCTGGAACACAAAAATGCTGCTTACAAATTCTGATCTTTAACCCGTAAGTTCTTCCTATAATTATAGATTGTAGAGGGGCGATTACAAGTCGGAAGTTTTTAGTGAACTGGCACATTTGGAAGTCGGAAAGGAAACAACTAGCAATCTCCCTCTTGGAATTCCTCTTTGCATGACATGCATGATTTGCAACTGAAGATAGAACCTACTATTGTGCATGTCTACCACCTATTCCAAGTAGTTGACTTCTTCAAGAAATGGCCTTTAAACCAATCACTTAGGTTTTATAATTTAATTGATCGCTCAATTACTTTGTCAGAGGACATAAGAGAAAGAAGAAGAAAGAGGAAAGCTGCGGTCTTGTCCTTTTTCATATTCTGCATGTAGCTGATTCTTTTGCCTTTGATTCTCACCAAACTGGATCTGGAAGCGGCTAGATTTGGAAGCAGCTGGATTAGTTTTTCTCCAGTACATGCATCAGTGCAATGTTTGTCGTAAATAACTCATCTTTTTTATTTTTAATTGCATATGAGCAATTAAAAATTCTAGAAAGCACTCCGAGTGAATGCAACTTCAATGAAGGCTTTAACTGAAAGATTGGGAGTACATGCACAAGATCCTGGAAGAAATTTTCCACGCATTGACTTCTTCACGAGCTGCATTCGAAACAAGAGGATGAATTTTTGCCAGAAGCTTTTGCAATTATGAGATCTGGATCTGGATCTGGGACTGGATCTGTGTCTCCAAAGCCAGCAAATCTGGAAGTAATGCATGATTCCACAGAGCTTTCTCGTTCATCCCGCTTTGCCATGGCCGTATCTGTCTTTGTCTGAGCAATTCTTTTTCTCTTTGTTCAGCCGGAATTCTTTACAACCAATGCAGATCTGGATATTTCTTCAGATTCAGAGGATATGTTCAATATATTGGACATTGATTTAAGCTCCCTTTATCTTATATAAGCACCTGCAATTAATTCAGACAAAGATGGCAACCGAAACATGAACACTGGATTTTAATTACAAAAATCTGCATATATCAAGCCCTGCTGCCCCAAAATTTGATGTTTTATTTGCATGCAAAGCAAGCATGAATTTTCCCAACTTCACCTGAGCACCTGTACCACTATGCAGACAATTAATCAGACACAATTCAAGCTCCTTCAATCCTAGGCGCCAAACTTTGAAGCTTCCCAACAGTGGAAAATAAACTTCAATGCAAAAATCCTCCTTCCTTGGGCGCCAAAACTGTCCGGGCTGCACTTCCTTGCTATTGAATTAATTAATTCATCCTTCATGCTTATATAATTATCATCATTTTATAATTAATTATTGTCCCTCCTATTCCTAGCAATTAATTAATTAATTAATAAGTTTTTCTCTTCAAATGGGGTGCCTATTTTGTGCATGCTCATGGCTGCCATTAAATAAATTAAATTATTTAATTTTAGCCCTCTACTTCCAGTTCACTTAAGCTACACAATATGCTTTGAACTCATCCACTGAAAATAAGAATTAATTATATCAATTAATACTTTAAAAAGTATTATTCTTCTCCAAATGGGGCGCACTTTTTTGTCATGAAGGGGCTGCATTAAATAAATAATATCTATTTAATTTTAGAATTTCTAATTCTAATTTTCTTTATCCACTTTTCCCTTGTTGACTTTTCCTCATGCTTGGGCACCAAAATTGGGTGAATAAATATTATTAAATACATTATTATTCACTCAAGGTGGATCACACTTTTTGGCAAGGGTGAATTCTATTTTTAAAAGCCAATTAACAATGGGATTATTCACCCTGCACCGTAGCTCCAAAAATCCCATGATCCACTTAAGTTGTTTGACTTTCATAATGGGATTATTTACCCTGCAAGGCAGGTAACAAAATTTCATCAATGCCTTAAGTAATTTTTTTTATTCCACAATGGGAATTTTTACCCTGCAAGGCAAGTAAGAAATTCCCGCCTGCCTGCTGCCTCTGATTTTCCCATTGTGACTTAAGTGGTGTTGCTTTCATGGGAAAAAGTACCCTGCTAAGCAAGTACAAAAATTCCACCTGCCTGCTGCTTCTAAAAATCTCATGATTCACTTCAAACCCTCTTTTTCCAAAAATGCAGCCAGCCCAGAAGAAGTTTTTTTGTGCACGACTTCGTCTTTTCAAAGAGAATCAGACCTCCAGTGACAAATTCCTTCTGGCATAACGTACATATGTGATCTTCAGATACTCCAGGAAAAGAATTAGACCAAACCGGCAAAGGAATTGATCCAGAGAAATTTCACAGAAAACGAAATGGAAAAACAACAAAAACACAAAACGTTGCCAGAAGTCACAAATAAAGCCCAGAATCCATTCCTGGTTAAAACCCTACTGGTATATGGGAATATTGACATGTACAATCACAACAAGGTTAAACCCAAGCACAAGTTGCATCAAACAGGGCTCAAAATAATTAAATACAAATTTCCCGCAGGCAAACCCCAGCGACAGAATATAACAATTTTGGGCATCTGGGTATTTGGCGAAATTGGCTTATATGGCTCTTTGGGAATATCTTGACACAATACAGACACTTTCTGGCAATAAAAACACAAAACGACCCATTATTTTAAAAGTACGAAAAAAAAAATTAAATAGGGCAGTCCCAAATTTCAGGGTGAAATCTGGGGATGCCATATTGTATTTTATTTTATATGTTTTGTATATTTTATACAATGTACATTATTATAAATTTATACTTATAATTAACACTTAAGTTTTTAACTATACAATAAACACTATAAAATTATAATAGTATATTCAATATTGTATAACGATTTTAAAAATATTATCTATGAAATTATCATAATATACTAACGTCTTCTATATAGTTTTTTCGCAATTTTTTCTTCATGCAATAGTAATATTATTCTTAATTTCATCATAAAATTTAATTTCTCTAAGGCTTGTAAATCTAAGACAATTTTTTTTAGTTTTGTTTTGGAGAATGGCATCGGGGTCCGATTCTGATTCAACTACTCGTAGTAAGCCTAAATCAAATGACCCCTCTTGGAAGCATTGTGAATCAGCAGAGGGCAGTTATGTTATATGCAATTATTGTGGCATGAAGATGAGTGGAAATGTTTATCGCCTTAAGTTCCACATTGCACGAATACCAGGGAATGAAGTGACAGTGTGCAATCAAGCACCGCCTGAGGCTCAACGAGAGTTGTCTGCTTACCTTGCAACTTATGCAAAGAAAAAAGAAGAAAAGAAGAGGAAAGTTAATGCACTTGCAGCCCTAGCAAATAGAAGGGAAGCGAAGGAAGATTTTGACATTGGGGCATCTTCTAATGCCGCAACTCCACGAGGTCAAACACTGGGACGGGGTTCATCCAATGATAGTAGTTCAGCGATGTTTTTTGTTCCTCGAAGTACTCCTAGTTCACAACCTTCACTCAAAGGTACTGCTTGGAATAAAGAAATGCACAATGAAGCAAGAATAGCTGCGGAAAACTTTTGGTACTACAACATTCCTTTCAATGTGGCAAAAATTCCATATTGGGAGAATTTGGTCACTGAATTGACTGTTGCTGGGAAGGGGTTCAAGGCTCCTACTCCCCATGATTTGAGTGGCCCATTGTTGGAGGATTCCATTACACATACCAAAACTCTTGTAAAAGAGCAAAAAAGGTGTGGATAAAAAAAAGATGCACCATTTTGTCTGATGGGTGGATAGATGGGAAAAATCACGCATTGATTACCTTTCTAGTGGCATCAAGTGGGCAGTTGGAATTCCTGAAATCAATTGATGCCTCCCACCAAGTGAAAATTGCAATCACTTTGTGTGATATATTAGATGAGGTGGTGAAAGAGATGGGTGTGGAGAATGTCATCCAAGTTGTGACTGACAATGCGGTGGCATATGTAGCAATAGGGAGACTTCTTGAGGAGAGGCACCCTACACTTTTTTGGACCCCTTGTGTAGCCCATTGTTTGGATCTTTTATTAGAGGACATAGAAAAACTCTCATGGATGAAAAATGTAGTTGAGAACGCAAGAAATATTACAAAATTCATCTACAATCACACTTGGGTGCTAAACTTGATGAGAGAGCGCACCAATGGAAAGGAGCTTGTGCAATCAGGGGTCACACGATTTGCCACAAACTTCATTACATTGCAAAGCATTGCAACCACCTTAACATCCCTTAAGCAGATGTTTGTGAGAACGCAATGGTTGGAGTCTCCCTATGCTAGGAAGACCGAAGGGGAAAGAGTCGTGAAGACCGTTTTTGATTATATGTTTGCAAAGCAAATGGAAGAAATCGTGAAGGTAATCTAAACTTGAATATTTGTTATATAATTTTTTATTAATTTTGATTTTAAATATATATGTTATTTTGTTTTAGGTGTCAGAGCCTTTGGTTTGAGTTTTACGGATGGTGGATTGTAATGTCCCCCTTTTTTAAAAAAATTAAAAAAAAAAGATAAAATCGATTTGCACATGTAATTTTAAAATAAAATTTTATAAATTGTGCAAACCAAAATAAAAGGGGAAGTTCGACTTCACCTTGAGATAATAAATGCATTTTTTAAAAAGTAAATCAAGTGACTAGACAAGTCGCATTTTCCTGGAAGCATTTAATAATTAATATTTGAGACAGTGATTATTCCTCAGCATGGGTCGACTCATATGGGCATCTTTTTTAAAATTCCTATGCATTTAATATTTGTTGTTGGTGACTTTGAGGCACATTTTTAAATAAGATTTCCTCCTAGATGATGGCGCCAAAGATGGAGAAGAACTTTGGAGGATGTGCAAGCTTACTCCTTTTTGGCATGTTGACGGTTTATAAAAATTTATCTTCATACTTGAAGAAGGGATGTATGCCCATTTATGATCAAAACAAAAGATGTTTATTAACACCACCATTTATGAATTGTGTGTGCCCATATGAGCTTGAAGTAATAAGTTTTTGCAATCATTTCTCTATATATGTATAAGGCGCCATTTTTGGGAGAAGATATAAACTTGCTTTGAGGGTTTGGAGTGTGATTCATAATGAATATCTTTTATTATATGTTGGTTTTTAATTGATGAAATCAACTTGTTTGGGCATGTGCTAAGAGTGTTTGGAAGGGATTTTGAAGTGATTATAAATCTGTTGTTTTAGATCTATTAATTGCAGATCTGGAACTGCATTTATTGACTCTTAAAGTGAAGGAAAAGGTGTTGGAATTATATTGCAGATTCTACCCTAACCCTAGCGACTGGGTTTGGGACTTTGGTGGCTATTTTGAGTGGTTTCTAGTGAATGGAAAGATTTGATATTTATTGTGAATAGAAGCTCATAATTTTCCCTTTCTACTGCACTTGGTTTCAAATCAAAAGAGTTAATATTTTGGGAGTTATTAATTTCCAAAGTTTCAGTTAATTTTCAGCAATATTATTTATTATTTTTACTTTTGCAAAGTGTATTGGATAAAGGATGTATAAATACCAATTGGATTGCCCATCTAAACCCTCACCTTGGCTCACTCCAACCCTATTTGGGTTGTATTGAAACTGACACTAGGGTTAGTTGAGGTAAACCTAGGAGGGGTTATCTTCTAAGTTGTTTGTTTTGCAAGTAATTAATAATAAATCATTAATATCCCACAAGGGGATATTATAGTTGTATCAGAGCTTCCTTCCTCTATTCGTGTGGGTCATTTGTGCATGCAAGGTGATAAGAAGTGGTTGTTTTATAAAAGGAGAGAAGGGAAACATGGATGGAGGAGCATTCACATCGGATCAAGTAAAATTTTTGCATGAACTAATGCAAGGATGTGGGCAAGAACTACAAAGATCCATGAGTGACAAATGCCCCAGCTCCTCAAAGAGGCTATGGGTAAAGATAAATATGCCAACCCCAATGAAGGGAGCTCACATAAGGAAGGCTCTACTTCTAAGTTTTTTAAAGATGTCTTCTTACCTAAAGAGACCATTAGAGATACTGAGAGGAAGAAGAAAAACCCACGATGGTTGAGTTAATTGATGCTCAAAGACTTGAGTATGGTTCCTTGAGTCAAGCTACAAGAGATATGTTGGGGTTTGATGAATTTTGTGCTCTTAAATTGGGGAACAAGTCACAAGAGGCTCAACATCAGCACCCCCCTAAGGACCTTCAACAAAGGTTGGGAAAGGTTTCACTCCCCAAGCTTTGATGGGTCTAGCATACGATTACCAGTTAGAGCATGGTTGCAAAAGAATGGAGACCTACTTCTCCATTAATCCCTGTGCATGAAGAAGAGGCTCTTAAGTTTGTTACTCTTCACTTGGAGGGTATCGCACATGAATGGTGCTTCCATGGCATGCACACACAAGGGCATGATTTGATCCACACAATGGAGGAGTTTAGCCTAGAGGATTATGGAGAGGTTTGACCAGAAAGGATCCGAAGACTACACTTCCGAGAACATGGCACAACTCAAGCAAAATCATGAAATGTTGAGGAGTATGTGGCAGATTTCCAAAGAGTTGCAATCATAATAATGGAAAGTTAGTGAGAAAAAGATTGGTTGTCCTCTTCACAGAAGGCTTGGTTGAGCCTTTGAAAGGTTTGGTAAGAGCATTTAATCCTCTTTGACTCTGCAAGATTGCTATTACCAAGGCTCTTAGATTTGGAATGAGCAGCTTATAGAGAGTGATTATGGGAACTAAGATGACAGCATACTAATACCTCACTCATTCGTTGTCCAAAAGTGGAATTCAGAGGACAGCCAATGTCTAATTTACAGCAGCCCCTTAAAATGCAAGGAGGGCAACCCTTAGGGCCATCAAGAGAAGCCCCGAGAAGGGTCAATCAGCCCTATAGAAATCAGCCTCAAAACAATTCACAAAAAGAGGAAAGGGACGAACTAAGAAGAAAGGGACTATGTTTTGACTGCAAAACTCCATGGGTAAGAGGTCACAATTGTAAAGGTAAAGGTCAAATCCACTACATTGAAATTATTGATTCAAATTTTGAATTTGATTTTGATGATGCTAACCATGGTACTAATAAAGAAATGATTGAGCATGTGCAAGAGAATGAGGAAATGGAAAGTGCCCTTGCTTCTCTTTCGGGTTTGCCTAAGTATAATGCATTCAGGGTGAAGGGAACCATTCAAGGGCAAAGAGTGATTACCTTGGTTGACAGTGGGGCCACCCACAATTTCATTGATGGAAGTCTAGTAAGAAAAATGGGTTTGGAAACCACAAATTGCAAGGCTTTCAAAGTAACCATTGCAGATGGGACTACTCTTCCATGTTCTACAAAGATTGCACAACTTCCCCTCATACTTGGAAAGCACAAGGTAACCGATGATTTTTATGTTGTTGATATTGCGGATATTGATCTTGTGTTGGGTGTTCAATGGTTACATTCTTTAGGTGATTTCACACAAAACTACAAAACAATGGAGCTAAAATTCACTAAAGATGACAAGGAAATCATCCTAAAAGGCATGGCGAAAAGTGCACCACAAGAGGTGTCCATGAAGAGGATGGAAAGGGCTTTTAGAAGAAGTCAAATTAGTGGGCAGCTAGCTGTTATATCACAGTAAAATCAAAAAAATCAAAACATCAGTCATTAGACGGTGAGTTACAAGCTCTTTTAGAAAAGCATGTTCATGTTTTTGATGATTTACCACATGGGTTGCCTCCCCATAGAGGGTTTGAGCATATTATAGAGTTGGAAAAAGATACTAAGCCCGTTATGATCACTCCTTACCGCCATCCTAGAGTTTATAAGGAAGAAATTGAAAAGACTATTAGGGAGCTTCTTGAGATGGGACATATAAGGCCTAGTTCTAGCCCATTCGCATCTTCTGTTGTTTTGGTAAAAAAGAAAGATGATACTATGAGGATGTGCATTGATTACAGAATGTTGAATAAAAGGACTATCAAAAATAGGTACCCCATTCCTAGAATTGATGAATTATTTGATGAATTACATGGTGTTTCTTTCTTTTCAAAAATAGATCTCAAATCCGGGTACCATCAAATAAAGGTAAGAGAAGAAGATGTGCACAAAACAACTTTTAGATGTCATTTTGGGCATTTTGAATTTCTGGTTATGCCTTTTGGATTAACTAATGCACCAGCCACTTTCCAATCTTGCATGAATCATGTATTTAGCCAATATCTAAGAAAGTTTGTGTTAGTGTTCTTTGATGACATCCTTGTGTATAGCAAAACTTGGGAAGATCATTTGACACATTTGGATTTGGTTTTATCCACCTTGGAACAGCATTCTTTCTTTGCAAAGAAATCTAAATGTGAGTTTGGTTTAAAATAAATTGAATATTTGGGGCATGTTATTGGTGCTAATAGTGTGCAGGGTGACAAACAGAAAATTGCAGCGATTATGGAATGGCCTACCCCCACATCTCTTACACAACTAAGAGGGTTTGTGGTCTTATGTAGTTATTATAGGAGATTTGTTAAAGGGTTCTCACGATTTGCAACTCCTTTGACAGATTTGACTAAAAAAGGGGCTTTCAAATGGTCCAAGCCAGCCCAAGAAGCATTTGAAAAATTGAAGAAGGTAATGTGTTCTTGTCCAATGCTTGCAATTCCATATTTTTCTAGACCTTTTGTGGTAGAATGTGATGCTTCGAGTGAGGGAATAGGAGCTGTCCTAATGCAAGAAAGACATCCCATTGTTTTCGAGGTTAGGAAATTAAAAGAGCATGAAAAAGGATATAGTGTATGATAAAGAAATGTTGGCAATCATGCATGCTTTGAGTAAATTTAGACAATATCTGGTATGTGGGAAGTTTGTCATTAAATCTAATCATAATAGCTTGCGGTTTTTTCTTAACCAAAGAAAATTAAATGATAGGCAGCAAAAATGGGTTAAGTAAAGTGCAGGCCTTCGATTTTTACATTGAGTATGTAAAGGGGAAGAATAATATACCTGCAGATGCACTATCTAGAAGGCCCCATGGGATGGGAGAAGAAAAGGCCCAGCCATGTATGCAATTGCTTGAGGGCAAGCAATTTTGGGAAGGGAGGAATGTAATGTCCCCCACATTTATAAAAAATTAAAAAAAAAAAAGATAAAATCGATTTGCACATGTAATTTTAAAATAAAATTTTATAAATTGTGCGAATCAAAATAAATGGGGAAGTTCGACTTCACCTTGAGATAATAAATATATTTTTTAAAAAGTAAATCAAGTGACTAGGCAAGTTGCATTTTCTTGGAAGCATTTAATAATTAATATTTGACACAGTGATTATTCCTAAGCATGGGTCGCCTCATATGGGCATCTTTTTTAAAATCCCTATGCATTTAATATTTGTTGTTGGTGACTTTCAGGCACATTTTTAAATAATATTTCCTCTTAAATGATGGTGCCAAAGATGGAAAAGAACTTTGGAGGATGTGTAAGCAAAAGCTATAAAAGAAGATGTGGTTACTCCTTTTTTGGCATGTTGACGGTTTATAAAACTTATCTTCATGCTTGGAGAAGGGATGTATGCCCACTTATGATCAAAACAAAAGGTGTTTATCAACACCACCATTTGTGAAGTGTGTGAACCCATATGAGCCTCAAATAATAAGTTTTTGCAATCATTTCTCTATATATGTATAAGGTGTCATTTTTGAGAGAAGATATAAGCTTGCTTTGAAGGTTTGGAGTGTGATTCATGATGAATATCTTTGTATGTTGGTTTTTAATTGATGAAATCGACTTGTTTGGACATGTGCTAAGAGTGTTTGAAAGGGATTTCAAGTGATTATAAATATGTTGTTTTAGATTTATTAATTGCAGATCTGGAACTGCATTTATTGACTCTTAAAGTGAAGGAAAAAGTGCTAGAATTATATTGCAGATTCTACCCTAACCCTAGCGATAGGGTTTGGGACTTTAGGGGCTGTTTTGAGAGGTTTTGTTGACTAAATTTTCTGCATAGCACAAAACCTAGGCAGTCATGAGATAAATCTCCCTCATTTACCGGTGAGGCTCCCATGTCAGATTTGTCAATTAAAGTATGCTAATATCTAAATGGGGTTTCACTTTAACTACTCAGTTCCTGAACCATAACTGAACAGTTCTGCAGCAAGCAGTTGTTTAAAAGAAATATTTATGGAAGAAGGGAAAGGGAATTATATAAACACAGAGACGAAATGAGAAAGATGTGCATCCTAATCAATAGATAGCAGAGTTCATTGTATACACATAGAAGAAACCAATAGATATAAACACAGAATTCTAAACAAAGATAGCTCTAGATCTAGATCTGAAATAACACAAAGTCTATTAAAAGATCTAAGATAAAAAACAAGAAACACAATACACCGTGACACAGTTCTCCGGAAATCTTCTCCTGTATATTCCTTTGCTTCAAGTGGCTCTAAAGAGTTTCAACACAAAGTCTGGAACACAAGGTTGCTGCTTACAAATTCTGATCTTTAAACCGAAGGTTCTTCCTCTACTTATAGAATGTATAGGGGCAATTACAAGTCGGAAGCTTTTAGTTGAATTGCCACATGTAGAAGTGGAAAAAGAAACAAATGGCAATCTCCCTCCTGGAATTCTTCTTTGCATGACATGCATGATTTGCAACTGAAAATAGAACCTTCTATTTTGCACGTCTGCCACCTATCTCCAAGTACTTGACTTCTTCAAGTAATGGCTTTTAAACCAATCACTTAAGTTGTATAATTCAATTGATCGCTCAATTACTTTGTCGGAAGAAATAAGACAAAGAAGAAGAAAGAGGAAATCTGCAGTCTTGTCCTTTTTCATATTCTGCATGCAGCTGATTCAAAGCTAGATCTGGAAGCAGCTGGATCTGGAAGCAAGCTAAAATTGGAAACGGCTGGATTTGGAAACAAGCTGGATTTGGAAACGGCTGGAATTTAGAAACGGCTGGATGTGGAAGCGGCTGGAATTTTGCCTTCGCCTTGTCTTCTTTTTTATCCTTGAATCTTTTGCAGTTCTTTTGCTGTACATGCATCATTGCAATGTCTGCCGTAAATAACTCTTTATTTTTAATTGCATATGAGCAATTAAAAATTTTGGAAAGCACTCAGGGTGAATGTAACTTCAATGAAGGTTTCAACTAGAAGATTGGAAGCACATGCACAAGATCGTGGAAGGAATTTTCCACGCACTGACTTCTTTACGGGCTACATTCAAAACAAGAGGATGAAACCTTTGCAATTATGAGATCTGGATCTGTGTCTCCGATGTCAGCAAATCTGGAAGTAATGCATAATGCTGCAGAGCTTTCTTTTCCATCCTGCTTTGCCATGGCTGGAGCAATCTTTGTCTGAACAATTCTTTTTCTCCTTATCTTGCCGGAATTCTTCAAAACTGGTGCAGATCTAGATAATTCTTCAGATTCAAAGGATATATTCAATGTATTGGACATTGATTTAAGCTCCCTTTCTTTTATAAAGCACCTGTAATGAATTCCTGCAATTAATTCAAACAAAGATGGCAACCGGAACTTCAACAGTGAATTTTAATCATAAAAATATGCATAATTCAAGTTTGCTGCCCCAAATTTGATATTTTATTTACATGCAAAACAAGCATGAATTTTACCAACTTCACCTGATCACCTGTATCACTTATGCAAACAATTATCCAAACACAAATCAACCTTCTTCAACCTGTGCGCCAATTCTGTAAGCTTTTAGCATTAATTTCACCTTCTTTTCAGAAAAATGCTCTTCAAATGGGGCGCACTTTTCCTCTGGGCTGCACTTCTTTACCTGTGAATTAATTAATTCATCCTTATGGCAACCCATGCTTATATAACCCTCATAATTCTACAATTAATAATTGCCCTTCCTATTCCTGGCAATTAATTAATTAAAAATCATGTTTTTCTCTTTAACTGGTGTGCTAAAATTGCATGTTTAAGGACAGCCATTCAATAAATTAAATTTAATCAATTTAATCATCCACTTAAGCTTCACAGTGTGCTTTAAACTTAGCCACTAAAAATAGAAATCAATTTAATCATTTAATACTCTAAAAAGTATTATCTTTCTCCCAAAAGGGGTGCACTTTTTGACATGAAGGGGCTGCCATTAAATAAATTAATTTATTTAATTTTAGAGCAATCTATTTTCAACCACCTTTTGTCCTTTGCCTTTGATGACTTTTCGACAAGCCTGGGCGCCTATTTTGGATGAATAATTAATTAAATTAATCAATTTAAAGGCTGCCATTACTTTTCGAAAGGGGGCGCACTTTTTGACATAAAGAGTTCTATTTTTAAGAATCGCGACAATGGGATTTTTTACCCTGCAAGGCAGGTAAGAAATTCCTGCCTGCCTACTGCCTCTAATTTTTCCACTGCAACTTAAGTGACTTTTCTATCATGGAAAAAAGTACCCTGCAAGGTAGGTACAAAATTCCCACCTGCCTGCTGCTTCTAATTTTCAGATTATCCATTCTAATCCTTTGTTTTCCAAAAATGCGGCCAGCCCAGAAGAGGCTTTTTGGTGCACAACTTCGTCTTTTCCAAGAGAACCAGATCTCTGATGGCGAATTCCTTCTGGCACAACGTGCGTATGTGATCCCCAATTACTCCAGGCCAAGAATCAGGCCAAACCGGCAAAGGAATTGATCCAAAGAAATTTCACAGAAAACGAAACGGGAAAACACAAACACAAAACGTTGCTAAAAGTCACAAATAAAGTGCATAACTCGTTCGTGGTAAAAACCCTACTGGTATATAGGAATAATGATATGTTCGATCACAACAAGGTTAAATCAAATTGCAAATTGCCTCAAACGGGGCTCAAAATAATTAAATACAAATTTCCCACAGACAAATTCCGACGACAAAATATAACAATTTTGGGCATCTGGGTATTTGGCGAAAATGGCTAATATGGCTCTTTGGGAATATCTTGACACAATACAAGAACTTTCTGGCAATAAAAACACAAAACGACCCTTATTTTAAAAGTACGAAAAAAATTCGGATAGGGTAGTCACAGGTTTCAGGATGAAATCTGGGAACACCAGTCGGCTCCGTCTGTGGACATCTTTTTCTCTATCAGAATGATAAGGAAAAAGATGAGATCCCAGCATCTCTGATTTCGTATCTTGTCTTTGGGCACGGGGTCAGGCAAACAAACACAACACAAAAACAAAAACAAAACAAGGAAAAACAAACAAAGTTTTATTTATTACACCCAAGTTTTAACCGGCTTTTTTAGTTCCTGAACAGCTTCAGATGCTGCTTGTTGAAAGGCAATGGTAACTCAATTCCATCCCGGTAGGCAAGGAAGAAAGAGTCCATTCCTGCAGCTCTTTTGATCACAAAGGGCCCTTTCCAGAGTGAATCAGATTTGTCGTGCATGCCCTTCGGTTCATGTCTCTTGTCCCACCAGAGTACCCAGTCTCCGATCTTAAACGTCCTTTCTCTGACCTTCTTATCAAGTACTCTGGGCAAGTCCTTATCAACTTCATCTGGTGGTGGCTCATCCTTTCTTCTCTTTGTGGCGGGTAAGTTTGCATCAACTTGCTCCGTTCCCAGATTTATTTGTTGGCATTCCTGAGGAAGAACTATCACTGTATTCTTTGTTCTTCTTCAAGTATTGATCATACTTGTTGAAAGTCTCTACTAAGGAAATGAAATCCTTGGGGATTTTGTTACCTTTTGGTTGGACTACTCCACTACTGTCATCATAACCTGGATTAGCTTTTCCTTGGACTATTTGTCGTGGTGGTGATTCACTCCCTTCAACATGCAGACATGTAGATGTTGTTCAGGGACTCTAGGGTGGTAGACCATCTCCACTTTATAGTTTCTTTGTCTGAATATGGACGGTGGTCTATCTGGATTCAATAGTACACTTGTGACTGCCAAAAAATCTACCTTGGAGTTTTGATTTATTGGAATGAAGTCAATAGAGAAGGCTGCGAAATCGAATGTGGCGGAAAACACTTTATCTCTGTAATGCTCCAACTTATCTCTTTTGGACTTGACTTTTCCCTCGAACCTGCTTTACTAGAAGTTCAGTATCTCCTTGGGCTTTGAGGAGTTTTACTCCTTTCTTTTTAGCTTGCTCCATTCCTAGAAGCAATGCTTCATACTCCGTCGTATGATTGGTATTCTCGAACATCAGCTTGTGGGAGTATGGAAATACCTCATGATCTGGAGATATTAGTAGAGCACCGGCTCCTGATCCAAAAGAACAAGTGCCTTTAAACTCCAGAGTCCAAACTTTAACTTCTTTTGTTGGCTCGGGCTCTGGTCGAAGTTCTTGCTCTGGAACGCCTTTATCCATTTCCAATTCTTCTTCTTTTGCTAGATCCAACTCTGGTTGAAGTTCTTGCTCTGGAACGCCTTTATCCATTTCCAATTCTTCTTCTTTTGCTGGCTCTAGCTCTGGTTGAAGTTCTTGCTCCGGAACGCCTTTATCCATTTCCAAGAAGTAGACTCCACGGTCAGATTCCTGAAAAAGAATCTGAGATCTAGGATCCTCAGATTTTGTGACTGTGTACCTAGATTTCTTTTCCGGCTCCAGCTTATGGTTAAGCCCTTTGATAGGAATATGCGCGCGAGACCAATCCATCTTTACTTCTCCTCCCAGCTCTTTGCAGAAGTTTCTACTCAACAACATCCAGTAGGAGACGGGAATATCTGCAACTAAGATTGTCATCTTTAATCTCTTGTCAGGAAAAGCTACTAGAACAACTTGTGCATCTTTGATTTGTCCGATTAAAAGGACTTGTCTCTCCATGGAGTAGCACCTTTTTATGGTCTTTGTCAAGGTAAGCCCAAGAACATCTGCAACTTTAGCTGGCATGACATTATCAGAAGCACCTGAATCTAAAATGCAGTTACTTAACTTGAAACCATTAAGCAATAAGGAGACATAGAAAGGTTCTACTCTTTCAAAAGGTCAGGATTTAACAACTGCAGTGTTGTTCTGAGGAGGAGTAACATTGGGCTTAGGCAAAAGGCCTTTTGATGTACTAGATTGTCCTGATGATTGTACATATTTGACTAGCCTATTTAACTGCTCAGGAAAAGCTCTCAGGTATTCGACTTCTGACATTTGAACTTTAGTTTTCTTGGCATGATCAATAATGTCAAAAGAAGAAATAGATTTAGATACCTGAGCCGCTTTCTGTGGTTGAGATGATGAACTCGCATGCTTCCAGGAGCTAAGAAAGAAGGCAAAGGGATGCCCCTTCTTTGCTCGTTTGCTAATGCTTCAACTTGGTGAGTTTGTGATCTTGCAAGTACTGCATATGTATGACCATGATCATCTTCATGAAGTTTCTCATCGTCATGTTCAAATTTGTAGTTCAAGTAATTAATGTTGGAGTCGCCAGCAGGTCCTATAAAATCATCATCCTCGAGCTGATCAGCGTTAGCTTCCTGGTCTTCTTCATTCATCTCCACGTCGTTTCTCGGAGCAGCTTCAATTGCTAATCTTTGGGAACCAACAATGCGGTTCCGGTTGTTAAAATTCCTAGTAGGGGCAGTGTTGTTGCCTTGAGCCATTTGAGCCATTTGCTTCTTCATATGCAACATCTCATTTGCTAACTTTTGCAATAGCGAATCAGAAGTAGTTGCAGAGGATAAACTTTTAGCTCCAGAAGTGCTGCTCTATCTTTCCAGCCATGATGAGGTCATCTTCAATTTCAACCACCATGTTTTGGGCTGCTAACGAGTCAGCAGGATGTACTCTTCACAGTTGATAGCTTCCTTCAGGAAGTAAAGTATTTATGAAGAATACCTTTTGATTCTCATCATTCAGAGAAGCAGAAGCTGGAATTTTGTAATCTTTGGAATTTTGCAATAAAATCCCGCATGTGCTCATGTGGCTCCTTCAACTAAGTTGAGTAATCAATGTACTGGAATCTTCAGCTGGTTTGAATCTTTTCAGGAATGCATCTCGCATAGTAGCCCAGTTGGTTATAGTGCTAGGAGCTCGCCGGTAGAACCATTCGCCAGCCAAGTCGTGTAGAGTCTCAATGAAGAGTCTGACTAAGACATATTCATGCTCCACTGCAAGCACACCAAAAGATATGAAAAACACAACCAAGTGGTCATCTAGATTCTGCTTTCCATCTCCAAGGAATTTCGAAAAATTCTTTCTCGTTCCTTTAGATAGATCATGCAAAGGAGTCGAATTCAGTGGCCCAAACGTTGCTCCCCATGGGACAGGTACTATCTGGTT
Organism: Taxus chinensis; assembly: GCA_019776745.2. Classification (NCBI taxonomy): domain Eukaryota; kingdom Viridiplantae; phylum Streptophyta; class Pinopsida; order Cupressales; family Taxaceae; genus Taxus; species Taxus chinensis. Next base: position 479,436,065 of record CM034152.1, on the reverse strand, counting down.
TTGATTCGCCATGATGAATGGGGAACATCTTCTCCTTGTGTAGACTTGATGAATAATTCCAGCAGCCGGATTATGCTGAAGATGATCCGTGGTGTACCCAGATTTCATCCTGAAATCTGTGACTACCCTATTCGAAAAAAAAATTGTACTTTTAAAATAATGGGTCGTTTTGTATTTTTATTGCCTGAAAGTTCTTGTATTGCGTCAAGATAATCCCAAAGATCCATATTAACCTTTTTCGCCAAATACCCAGATGCCCAAATTTGTTATATTCTGTCGTCGGGATTTGTCTGTGGAAAATTTGTATTTAATTATTTTGAGCCCTGTATGCGGCTATTTGCGCTCCGTTTTAACTCTATTATGAGTTAATATGTTATTATTCCTATGTGCCAGAAGGGTTTTAACTTGGAATAAGTTTTGGGCTTTATATGTAACTTTTGGCAATTTTTCGTGTTTTTGTGGTGTCCCATTTCGTTTTCTGTGAAATTTCTCTGGAACAATTCCTTTGTCGGGTAAGCCCGATTTTTGGCCTGGAGCAGCTGGAAAACATATACGCACATTATGCCCGGAGGGAGTCACCATTGGAGGTCTGGATCACTGGGAAAAAACGAAGTCATGCACGGAAAAGCCCCTACGGGGATGGGCGCATTTTTGGAAAATAAAGGATTTAAGCTGCAATGGGAAAAATAGAAGCCGCAGGCATGATGGGAATTTTATACCTGCCTAGCAGGGTACTTTTTCCCATGATATGAAATTCACTTAAGCTGCAGTGAGAAAAATAGAAGCAGCAGGCACGTGGGAATTTATTGCCTGCCTTGCAGGGTACCTTTTCCCATGATAGAAAATTCACTTGAGCTGCAGTGGGAAAAATAGAAGCAACAGGCAGGTGGGAATTTTATATTTGCTTAGCAGGGTACGTTTTCCCGTAGTATAAAATTCACTTAAGCTGCAGTGGGAAAGTTAGAGGCTGCAGGCAGGTGGGAATTTATTGCCTGCCTTGCAGGGTAAAAATTCCCATGGTGAAATAAAAGAAAAGTGACTTAAGTGAAATCATGGGATTTTATTGCCTGCCTTACAGGGTAAATAATCCCATTGTCAAAATCAAATCACTTAAGTGGATCATGGGATTTCCGGGGCTGCCTTGCAGGGTGAAAAATCCCATTGTCAGAAATTCTTAAAAATAGAATTCTATTATGCAAAAAGTGTGACCCACCTTGGGTGAATAATAATGCATTAAATAAATATTTGTTAATATTTATTCACCCAATTTTGGCACCCAGGCTTGTGGAAAAGTCAACAAAAGCAAAGGGGAATAAATCAATTGGAAATAGAATTCCAAAATTAAATAAATTTAATTTATTTAATGCAGCCCCTTTTGAAAAGGAATTAATACTTTTTAAAGTATTAAATGATTATATTAATTCCTATTTTCAGTGGCTATGGTCAAAGCACACTGTGAAGCTTAAGTGAAGTGAAGTGTGGATGATTAAATTGAATTAATTTAATTGATTGGATGGCTGTCCTTAAATATGCTATATTTAAAAGATAAGAGCTTGATTTTTAATTAATTAATTGCCTTTAATTGTTACGGCAATTATTAATTATAGAATTGTGAGAGTTATATAAGAATGGGCAGCCATATGGGTGAATTATTTAATTCACAGGTAAAGAATTGCAGCCAAGAGGAAAAGTGCGCCTCCATTTGAAGAAGGATTTTTCTCAGGCAAGGTGGAAACAAGGGTAAAAGCTTCCAAATTTGGCGCATGCTTTGAAGGAGGTTGATCTTTGTCTGCATAATTGTTTGCACAGGTGTTACAGGAGCTTAAAAATTCATTACAGGTGCTTTACAAAGGAAAATGAGCTTTTATCAATGTCCAATACATTGCATATATCCTCCGAATCTGAAGAATTGTCCAGATCTGCACCAGTATTGAAGAATTCCAGTCAAATAAGAAGAAAAAGACATATTCAGACAAAGATAGACAAAGCTATGGCGAAGAAAGATGAAAAAGAAAGCACAACGGAGTCATGCAGCACTTCTAAATTTGTAGATATTGGAAACACGGATCTAGGCTCAGAATCTCTTGCTAAATTGATAGACAGATCCCGTGCAGGAGAAACTTCACTCATGCGTGCAGGAGAAACTTCACTCATGCGTTCAGATTAAAAGCAGTGGAATTATTCGAGCTGCAACTTTTCCAGCCACAACCCAGTTGCCAAAATTTGTTATGCATGTGCAGATCCATATCCAGATGCAGATGCTGATGCAAATCCATATGCAGATCCAGATCCAGATCTCATAGTTGCAAAAGCTTCTGGCACAAAGGCTTCATCCTCTTGCTTCGAATGGAGCCCATGAAGAAGACAGTGCGTGGAAAATTCCTTCCAAGATCTTGTGCATGTGCTCTCATCTTCCAGTTGAAGCCTTCATTGAATTTTCATTCACCCTGAGTGCTTTCCAGAATTTTTAATTGCTCATATGCAATTAAAAATAAGGATAATGAGTTATCTACGGCCAACCTTGCACTGATGCATGTACAACAGAAGAACTGCAAAAGCTTCAAGAATAAAAGAGAAGACAATGCGAAGGCAAAATTCTAGCTTGCTTCCAATTCCAACTGCTTGCAATTCCAGCTTGTTTTTCAGATCCAACCGCTTCAAGATCCAACTAATTCCAGCTTGTTTCCAGATCCAGTTTGAATCAGCTACATGCAGACATCAAAAAGACAAAGTTAGCTTTCCTCTTCCTTCTTCTTTCCTCCGACAAAGTCAGCTTTCCTCTTCCTTCTTCTTTCCTTCGACAAAGTAATTGAGCGATCAATTAAATTATACAACTTAAAGTGATTGGTTTAAAAGCCATTACTTGAAGAAGTCAACTACTTGGAGATAGGTGGCAGGCGTGCAAAATAGAAAGTTCTATTTTTAGTTGCAAATCATACATGTCATGCAAAGAGGAATTCCAGGAGGGAGATTGTCAGTTGTTTCTTCTCCGACTTCCACATGTGTCAATTCAACTAAAGCTTCCAACTTGTAATTGCCCCTCTACATTCTATAAGTAGAGTAAGAACCTTCGGGTTAAAAAATCAGAATTTGTAAGCAGCAATCTTGAGTTCTAGACTTTGTGCTGAACTCCTGAGAGCAACTTGGAGCAAAGCAATACAAAGGAGCAGGTTTCCGGAGAACTTGGTGTCATGGTTTACTTTGTTTCTTGCTTTGAATCTTAGATCTCTTGATAAACTTTGTGTTATTTTAGATCTAGATCTAGAGCTGCCTTTGTTTTATAATTTTGTGTGTTCATATCTATTAAGTTTCTTCTATGTGCATGTAATTATCTCTGCTATCTACTAATTCGGATGCACATCTTCTTCATTTCTTCTCTGTATTTCCTTTACTTCTTTTTTCTATAACTTTCTTTTCTTAAACAGCTGCTTACTTGCTGCAGAACTTTTTAGTTATGGTTCATGAACTAAGTGGTTAAAGTAAAACCCCTGATAGATAATAACACATTTTTATTGACAAATCTGACACGGGAGTCTCACCGGTTAAATGAGGGAGATTTATCTCATGACTGCCTAGGTTTGATGCTATGCAGAAAATCTAGCCAACAGTTTTTGGCGACTCTGCTGGGGAACAACTATCTATGCAAATCAAAGCTTATCTATTGAAGATCAGAGTGTTTTCCATACAAATCTCAACCTGGCTGAACGTCCATTCACCCGATCCTTGAAGGCGCAAGGAAGGACTGATCATTTCTTCAGATTGCAGGAGCAATTCAATTTCAATCATCCTCCTTAAGTTAGAAGACGCAGATCTAGTCTCTCACCAAGAAGGAGAGTGCATGCTCATCCAGATCTGGATCATCTTCAGCATAATCCGGCAGCTGGAATTATTCATCAAGTCTACTCTTGGAGAAAACGTGCCCCGTTCATCATGCTGAACCGAAACCAACTTGCCCCTGCAGCGCCTGTTCCATGGGGTGCAGCCTTTGGACCTTTGAATCTGACTCCTCCTATGCATGATCTACCTAAAGGTACAAGAAAGAATTTTCCAAAATTCTTTGGAGATGACAAGCAGAATCCAGATGACCACTTGGCTGCATTTTTCATATCCTATGGAGTGCTTGCAGTCGAACATGAAGATGTATCTGTCAGACTCTTCATAGAGACTCTGCATGACTTGGCTGGAGAATGGTTCTACCGGCTAGCTCCTGGCACCATAACCACCTGGGCTACTAAGCGAGATGCGTTCCTGAAAAGATTCAAGGCAGCTGAAGATTCCAACACTTTGATAACCCAACTGACTCAGCTAAAGAAGGAACCACATGAGCACATGCGGGATTTTATTGCAAAATTCCAAAGATTACTGTACAAAATTCCAGCTTCTGCTTCTCTGAATGACGAGAATCAAAAATTATTCTTCATCAATGCTTTACTTCCTAAAGTAAGCTATCAACTACGAAGAGCACGTCCTGTTGATTTGTTAGCAGCTCAAAACATGGCGGTTGAAATTGAAGATGACCTCATCATGGCTGGAAAGATAAAGAGCAACACTTATAGAGCTGAAAGTTCATCCTCTGCTACTACTTCCGATTCACTACTGCAAAAGTTAGCAAATGAGATGAAGCAGATGAAGAAACAAATGTCTCAAATGGCTCAAGGTAACAATACTGCCCCTGCTCGGAATTTCAACAACCAGAACCGCATTGCTGGTTCCCAAAGATTAGCAATTGAAGTTGCTCCCAGAAACAACATGGAGATGAATAAAGAAGACCAAGAAGCTGACGCCGATCAGCTCAAGAATGATGATTTTTTAGGTCCTGCTGGTGACTCCAACATTAATTATCTAAACTACAAATCTGAACATGACGATGAGAAACTTCATGAAGATGATCATGGTCATGCATATGCAGTATTTACAAGATTACAAACTCGTCAAGCTGAGGCATTAACTGATGAACAAAGAAGGGGCAGTCCTTTATCTTCTTCCTTGGCTCTTAGCGATAAAAATGTGAGTTTTTCATCTCAACCACAGAAAGCAGCTCAGGTATTTGAATCTATTTCTTTCTTTTGACATTATTGACCATGCCAAGAAAACTAGAGTTCAAATGTCAGAAGCTGAATACTTGAGAGCTCTTTCCCAAGCAGTTAAATAGGCTATTTAAATATGTGCAATCACTGGGACAATCCAATACATCAAAAGGCCTTTTGCCTAATCCCAAAGATACTCCTCCCCAGAACAACACGACTACTTGTTAAACCCTCATCATCTTATGAAAGAGTAGAACCTTTTTATGTCTCTTTATTGCTTAATGGTTTCAAGCTGAGCAACTACATTCTAGATTCAGGTGCTTCTGACAATGTCATGTCAGCTAAAGTTGCAGATGCTCTTGGGCTTACCTTGACAAAGACCATGAAAACGTGTTATTCCATGGAGAGAAAAGTCCCTTTAATCAGACAAATCAAAGATGCACAAGTTGTTCTAGACAGCTTTTCCTGACAAAAGATTAAATTTCACAATTCTTAGTTACAGATATTCCTCTTTCCTACGGGATGTTGTTGGGCATAAACTTTTGTAAATAAATGGGAGGAGAAGTAAAGATGGATTGGTCCTGTGCTGCATATTTCTATCTAAGAGAATAAATCAGAAGCTGGAGCCGGAAAAGAAATCTAAGTACACTGGTGATAATATCTGAAGATCCTAGATCTCATATTCTTTTTTAGGAATCTGACCACGGTGTATACTTCTTAGAAATGGATAAAGGCGTTCCAGAGCCTGAACTTCAACCAGAGCCAGAGACGACAAAAGAAGAGGAAAAAGTTTGGACACTAGAGTTTAAAGGTACATGTTGTTCTTTTGGATCAGGAGCCGGCACGTTCTACTAATATCTCCGGATCATGAAATATTTCTCATACTGCTACAAGCTTATGTTCGAGAACACCAATCAATATGGTGGAGTATGAAGCCTTGTTGTCTAGGAATGGAACAAGATAAAAAGAAACAAGTATGACTCCTCAAAGCCCAAGGAAATGATGAACTTCTAGTAAAACAAGTTCGAGGGAAAAATCAAGTCAAAAGAAATGAGCTGAAGCATTACAGAGATAAAGTGCTTTCTTCCACACTCGATTCTACAGCCTTCTCTATCGAATTCATTCTAAAAAATCAGAATTTCAAGGCAAGACTCTTTGGCCAGTCACAACTACACTATTGAATCTAGATATACCACCATCCATATTCAGACAAGGAAACTATAAAGTGGAGATGGTCTACCGCCCCAGAAAATCCCTGAATAGACATGTACATGTCTGCATGTTGAAGGGAATAACTTCACCACCATGGCATGACAGTCACAGGAAAAGTTGATCTAGGTTATGATGACTGCAGTGGAGTAGTCCAACCAAAAGGCAATAAAATCACCACGGGTTTAGTTTCCTTAGCAAAGACTTCCAACAAGCATCATCAGGACCTAAAGACTGATCCAAGAATATGGTGATAGTTCTTCCTCAGAAATGCAGCAAATAAATCTGAGAACGGAGCAAGTTGATGCAGACTTACCCACCATGGAGAGAAGAAGGGATGAGCCACCACCAGATGAAGTTGATAAGGACTTGCCTAGAGCATTTGACAAGAAGGCCAAAGAAAGGAAGTTCAAGATTGGAGATTGGGTACTCTGGTGGAATAAGAGACTATGAACCAAAGGGCATACATGACAAATTTGATTCACTCTGGAAAGGGCTCTTCGTGATCAAAAGAGCTGCAGGAATGGATACTTTCTTCCTTGCCTACTGGGATGGAATTGAGTTACCATTGCCTTTCAACGGGTAGCCTCTGAAGCTGTTCAGGAACTGAAAAAACAGGTTAAAACCTGTATGTATATAAATAAAACATTGTTAGTTTTTCCTTGTTTTGCTTTTGTTTTTGTGTTGTGTTTGTTTGCCTGACCCCGTGCCCGAAGGACAAGGATGAGCCACCACCAAATGAAGTTGGGATAAGGATCTTTTCACAAGGTCATTTTGACAGAGAAAAAGATGTCCAGAGAAAGAGCCAAGTTTGGTATCACCCAGATTTCATCCTAAAATCTGTGACTACCCTATCCGAAAAAAAAATCGTACTTTTAAAATAATGGTTCGTTTTGTATTTTTATTGCCCGAAAGTTCTTGTATTGCGTCAAGATAATCCCAAAGAGTCCATATTAGTTTTTTTCGCCAAATACTCAGATGCCGAAAGTTCTTATATTCTGTCGTCGGGATTTGTCTGCGGGAAAATTTGTATTTAATTATTTTGAGCCCCGTATGAGGCTATTTGCGCTCCATTTTAACTCTATTATGAACGTTAATATGTCATTATTCCTATGGGTCAGAAGAGTTTTAACTTGAAATAAGTTTTGGGCTTTATTTGTAACTTTTTGGCTATTTTTCGTGTTTTTGTGGTGTCCCCGTTTCGTTTTCTGTGAAATTTCTCTGGAACAATTCCTTTATCGGGTAAGCCCGATTTTTGGCCTGGAGCAGTTAGAAAATATATACACACATTATGCCCGGAGGAAGTCACCATCGGAGGTCTGGATCACTGGGAAAAAGTGAAGTCGTGCACAGAAAAGCCCCTGCGGGAATGGGTGCATTTTTGGAAAACAAAGGATTTAAGCTGCAATGGGAAAAATAGAAGCCGCAGGCATGATGGAAATTTTATACCTGCCTAGCAGGGTACTTTTTTCCATGATATGAAATTCACTTAAGCTGCAGTGAGAAAAATAGAAGCAGCAGGCACGTGGGAATTTATTGCCTGCCTTGCAGGGTACCTTTTCCCATGATAGAAAATTCACTTGTTTATACAAGTCTTATGCATTTGAATTTGTTAGTTAAGTAATCTGTTTAGCCTAGCTATGCATTTTACAATACACTACTTAGCCTAAGTGTGTATTGTCCACTGCACAAGTCCTAATTCATTGTACACATCTACACTTTCCCCATTCAGAATATTGAATAGAAAATTCACTTGTGCATACAAATCTTCTGGATTTGAATGTGTTAGTTAAAGTAATCTGTTTAGCCTAGCTACGCATTCTACAATACACTACTTATGCCATACGAAAAACATGTGGATTGAAGTACGTGTGTCATAAACTATGTGCATGAAATATGTGAATCATAAATATCCTATAACAAGGGAAAACAATTTTTCGTATGGCCCACAAAATGCAAAAAATTTCACTAAACCTCAAGTTAAAATACCATCAAGTAAGAATTTTCCCTTTGTTTACTGCTATCTTCACAATAATATAGCAGCAAACAAAGGGAGCGATATGATGATTTGATTAAATAAGTGTGAGAAGGATGTTTTTTCGACCTCGAAGACTTATCACTAAAAGCACCTAATACCATCAAGTAAGAATTTTCCCTTTGTTTACTGCTATCACTAAACAGTAAGAATGTTTTTTCTCATGAGACTTTGCCCTCTTAGCCTTGCTAATTCATTGTACACATCTACAGTTTCCCCAATCGGAATATTGAATAGAAAATTCACTTGTGCATACAAGTCTTCTGCATTTGAATCTGTTAGTTAAGTAATCTGTTTAGCCTAGCTACACATTTTACAATACACTACTTATGCCTAAGTGTGTATTGTCCACTGCACAAGTCCTAATTCATTGTACACATCTACACTTTCCCCATTCGGAATATTGAATAGAAAATTCACTTGTGCATACAAATCTTCTGCATTTGAATGTGTTAGTTAAAGTAATCTGTTTAGCCTAGCTACGCATTCTACAATACACTACTTATGCCATACGAAAAACATGTGGATTGAAGTACGTGTGTCATAAACTATGTGCATGAAATATGTGAATCATAAATATCCTATAACAAGGGAAAACAATTTTTCGTATGGCCCACAAAATGCAAAAAATTTCACTAAACCTCAAGTTAAAATACCATCAAGTAAGAATTTTCCCTTTGTTTACTGCTATCTTCACAATAATATAGCAGCAAACAAAGGGAGCGATATGACGATTTGATTGTGTGAGAAGGATGTTTTTTTCGACCCGAAGACTTATCACTAAAAGCACCTAATACCATCAAGTAAGAATTTTCCCTTTGTTTACTGCTATCACTAAACAGTAAGAATGTTTTTTCTCACACAATTTGATTGTGTGAGAAGGATGTTTTTCGACCTCAAAGACTTATCACTAAAAGCACCTAATACCATCAAGTAAGAATTTTTCCTTTGTTTACTGCTATCTTCACAATAATATAGCAGCAAACAAAGGGAGCGATCTTGACGATTTGATTGTGTGAGAAGGATGTTTTTTCGACCTCGAAGACTTATCACTAAAAGCACCTAATGCACAACAAGAAAATATAGGTGAATGTAGGTCTTTACATAACTTCAGTTTTAGATTTAGAGATCAACCAGTAAAATACAGAAACCCCAATCGGAGTACCATCAATCTTCTAAGTCTTTCATGATGTGTCACCGATTGTATTATTCGTAAGAATAATGGGTCAAATTTATGTGTGAATTTTCAGGCCTTGAAAAAGCTAACCACCGAGATTGACTATTCTTTACCAAGGATAGAAAAATTGTTGGATCAGTTGTAGAAGACAATACTTTTTACTTAACAGGACCTTTAGATAGGATAACATCGACTTGTGATTCAACTAGAGGGTACTAGGAAGATGCAAGAAGCATGTGAGTGTTTAGTGATGTAATTCGGTTTGTGCAATGCACAAAAGACAATATTTTTTACTTAATTGGACCTTTAGATAGGGTACCTTCGGGAAGACAGGGATCAAGACCAGATGCAAGAATCATGTGAGTGGTTTAGTGATGTCATTCAGATTGTGCAATGCACTAGGCAAAATTCATGAGAGTCATGACTGAAGTTCTTTGGAAATTTGTCACCCATTTCGTGATTGTGTATTTTGAATATATATTTGAGTTTAGAAAACATTCAGGAAGAGCATTTGGACCATCTACAACAAGTTCTTCAAACGTTGCGCAAAATCAACTATAAGGAAATTCGAGTAAGTGTGAGTTTGTGTGCCAATCATTTATATATCATGGTTTCAAGGTTGGTGGCAAGGAATTGAAGATAAGACTTGTGCAATTGACTTACGCATTTCACACGAGGTGTGAAGTTTTATCAAAAAAACTTAGTAGCAGGTATTGGTGAGAAAATTTGTCGTTAGGAAAATTTGGTGGATTTCCACCTTAACTCTCTGGGACTAGGTCCCTCTGCTTGAATGGGGCAGCTCCATTATTGTATGTGAAACATAAATAAAAATCTGTTGTTGGCCTAGAGGACGGGGATCCAAGGGAGGCACATCTGCACTGCAGTTAAGGCAAATGCTTGTAATCTTGTGTAAGGGAGAATATGCTAGGTAGGTAGGGAAGCGGGAGTGAGAAATTAGGAGAGAGACTAATATTGCAAGTAGGAAAACTCATATTATTGCAAAGATTAATCGGAGGATATTAACACACACAATTTGAGAAGAATAGCAATTTCGCTACTAACATCAAGACAAGATAAAACCATGAACACAAAGTATCACTTATTCATTCATCCAAAAAAGTAGAAACTCCTCTATTGACATTCTCACAAAGTTGCACTGTTGGCTAGATTTTCTGCATATCTAAAAACTTAGGCAGTCATGACATAAATCTCCCTCATTTACCGGTGAGGCTCCCGTGTAAGATTTCTCAATTAAATATGCTGGTATCTATTTGGGGGTATTACTTTAACCATGTAGCTTATGAACCATAGTTGTATAGTTTTGCAACAGCAACTAAGCAGTTGTTAAAGAAAGGAAATATCTAATGAAGAAGGAAATAATAAAAAACACAGGAAAGAAAGAAGAGGGATGTGCAATTCAATCAATAGATTACAGAGTTGATTGCATGCACATAGACAGAACCAATAGATATTAACACACAAGATTATAAGCAAAGGCAGTTGTTAAAGAAAAGGAAATATCTAATGAAGAAGAAAATAATAAAAACACAGGAAAGAAAGATGAGGGATGTGCAACCCAATCAATAGATTACAGAGTTGATTGCATGCACATAGACAGAACCAATAGATATTAACACATAGAATTATAAGCAAAGGCAACTTTCAAATCTAGATCTAAAATAACACAAAGTTTATAAGTAGATCTAGGACAAAAAGTCAGAAACAAAATGCACCATGACACAAAGTTCTCCGGAAATCTGCTCCCTTCTATTCCTTTGCTTCAAATAGCTATCAAGGATTTCAGCACAAAGTCTGGAACACAAGAATGCTGCTTACAAATTTCGATCGATTAACCCGTAGGTTCTTCCTCTATTTATAGTGTATGGAGAGGAAGTTACAAATAGGAAACTATAACTGGACTGGGACATGTGAAAGTTGTAACATAAACAACTGGCAATCTCCCTCCTGCCATTCCTCTTTGCATGACATGCATAATTTATAACTGAAAATAGAACCTTCTATTTTGCATGTCTACCACCTATTTCCAAGTAGTTGACTTCTTCAAGTAATGGCTTTTAAACCAACCAATCACTTAAGTTTTATAATTTAATTGATCACTCAATTACTTTGTTGGAGGAAATAAGAGAAAGAAGAAGAAAGAGGAAAGCTACAGTCTTGTTCTTTTTTCATATTCTGCATGCAGTTGATTCTTTTGCCTTTGATTCTCACCAAACTGGATCTAGAAGCAGCTGATTGACTGTGATTTTTCTTACGAGTGTTTCCTTTGACTTGTCTTCCCTCTTATCCTTGAAGCTTTTGCAGTTCTTCTCCAGTACATGCATCAGTATAATGTTTGTCGTAAATAACTTGTCATTTTTATTTTCAATTGCATAGAGCAATTAAAAATTCTAGAAAGCACTCCGGGTGAATGCAAATTCAATGAAGGATTTAACTGGAAGATTGGGAGCACATGCACAAGATCCTTGAAGGAATTCTCTATGCACTGACTTCTTCACGGGCTGCATTCGAAACAAGAGGATGAAACCTTTGCAATTATGAAATCTGGATCTGTGTCTCCGATGTCAACAAATCTGGAAGTAATGCATGATGCTGCTGAGCTTTCTTTTCCATCTTGCTTTGCCATGGCTGGAGCAATCTTTGTCTGAACAATTTTTTTTCTCCTTATCTTGCCGGAATTCTTCAAAACTGATGCAAATCTGGATAATTCTTCAGATTCAGAGGATATATTCAATGTATTGGACATTGATTTAAGCTCCCTTTCTTTTATAAAACACCTGTAATGAATTCCTGCAATTAATTCAGACAAAGATGGCAACCAGAACTTCAACAGTGGATTTTAATCATAAAAATATGCATAATTCAAGCCTGCTGCCCCAAATTTGATATTTTATTTGCATGCAAAGCAAGCATGAATTTTACCAACTTCACCTGAGAACCTGTATCACTTATGCAAACAATTATCCAGAAACAAATCAACCTCCTTCAACCTGTGCACCAATTCTGGAAGCTTTTAGCATTAATTTCACCTTCTTTTGAGAAAATTCCTTTTTAAATGGGGCGCACTTTTCCTCTGGGCTGCACTTCTTTACCTATGAATTAATTAATTCATCCTTATGGCAGCCCATGCTTATATAACCCTCATAATTCTACAATTAATAATTGCCCTTCCTATTCCTGGCAATTAATTAATTAAAAATCATGTTTTTCTCTTTAACTGGTGTGTTAAAATTGCATGTTTAGGGACAGCTATCCAATAAATTAAATTTAATCAATTTAATCATCCACTTAAGCTTCACAGTGTGCTTTAACCTTAGCCACTGAAAATAGAAATCAATTTAATCATTTAATACTCTAAAAAGTATTATCTTTCTCCCAAAAGGGGCGCACTTTTTGACATGAAGGGGCTGCCATTAAATAAATTAATTTATTTAATTTTAGAGCAATCTATTTTCAACCACCTTTTGTCCTTTTCCTATGATGACTTTTCGACAAGCCTGGGCGCCTATTTTGGATGAATAATTAATTAAATTAATCAATTTAAAGGCTGTCATTACTTTTCCAAAGGGGGCGCACTTTTTGACATAAAGAATTCTATTTTTAAGAATCACGACAATGGGATTTTTTACCCTGCAAGGCAGCCCTGAAAATCTCATGATTCACTTAAGTCACTTGACTTTTATAATGGGATTATTTACCCTTCAAGACAGGCAATAAAATCCCATGATTCACTTAAGTGATATTTTTTTTATTCCACAATGGGAATTTTACCCTGCAAGGCAGGTAAGAAATTCTTGCCTTCCTACTGCCTCTAATTTTCCCACTGCAGCTTAAGTGACTTTTCTATCATAGAAAAAAGTACCCTGTAAGGTAGGTACAAAATTCCCACCTGCCTGCTACTTCTAATTTTCGGATTATCCATTCTAATCCTTTGTTTTCCAAAAATGCGGCCAGCCCAGAAGAGACTTTTTGGTGCACGACTTCGTCTTTTCCAAGAGAACCAAATCTCCGATGGCGAATTCCTTTTGGCACAACGTTTGTATGTGATCCCCAGTTATTCCAGGCCAAGAATCAGGCCAAACCGGCAAAGGAATTGATCCAGAGAAATTTCATAGAAAACGAAACGAAAGAGCACAAAAACACAAAACGTTGCCAAAAGTCACAAATAAAGTGCAGAACTCGTTCCTGGTTAAAACCCTACTGGTATATAGGGATAATGATATGTTCGATCACAACAGTGTTAAATCGGAGCGCAAATTGCCTCAAACGGGGCTCAAAATAATTAATTACAAATTTCCCGCAGACAAATCTCGACGACAGAATATAACAATTTTGGACATCTGGGTATTTGGCGAAAATGGCTAATATGGCTCTTTAGGAATATCTTGACACAATACAAGAACTTTCTGGCAATAAAAACACAAAACGACCCTTTATTTTAAAAATACGAAAAATTTCGGATAGGGTAGTCATAGATTTCAAGATGAAATCTGAGGACACCAGGTTTCTAGTGAATGGAAAGATTTGATATTTATTGTGAATAGAAGCTCATACTTTTCCCTTTCTACTGCACTTAGTTTCAAGTCAAAAGAGTTAGTATTTGGGGAGTTATTAATTTCTAAAATTTCAGTTAATTTTCAGCAGGATTATTTATTATTTTTACTTCTGTAAAGTGTATTGGATAAAGGATGTGTAAATGCCAACTGAATTGCCCATATAAACCCTCACCTTGACTCACTCCAACCCTATTTGGATTGTATTGAAGCTAACACTAGGGTTAGTTGAGGTAAACCTAGAAGGGTTTATCTTCTAAGTTGTTTGTTTTGCAAGTAATTAATAATAACTCATTAATATCCCACAAGGGGATATTACATGGATGGGGAGAAAAACCCAATGGGTTATTTGTATGAGGCTATGGAGGTGGCCAAGGAGGCCATAGCTAAATATTATGGGCATAATCAGCAAAAATATGAACCCATTTGGCGCATAATGGATCGGAAATGGAACAAGATACTTCATCGACATATACATGCAGCGGGGTACTACCTAAACCCGAAGTTTTTATATTCCCCATCATTTAAAGTTGATAAGGAGGTTATGGATGGCCTTAATACATGCATAGAGAGAATGGTAGCTGACGAAGATATTAGAGATGCAATTGTTGATGAGCTGCAGATTTACAAGATTGCAGATGGGAGGCTCTTTTCTTCAACTCTATGTGTGAAAAGAAGAAACGCTTCTCAACCAGGTAAAAACAAATTGAGTCATTTGTATTTAGTCTCATTACACGTAGAACTAGAAAATAGAATTCTATAATTCTTTTATTTATTCAAGCTTAGTTAACTTACAAAATTATAAATGTTTTATTTGTAGATTTGTGGTGAGAAGATTATGGTGCAAAAACACCAAATCTTCAAAAGCTAGCCATCCGCATTTTGTGTCAACCATGCAATGCTTCTGGATGCGAACGTAATTGGAGTATGTTCGAAGTTGTTCACACAAAGAAGCGCAACAGGTTGACAACACAACACCTTAATGACCTTGTCTTCGTGCGATACAATCTTCATCTTTGTGTGAGACAAGTGGAGGGGGCACACAGTTATAATGCAATCGACTTGTCTGACATTGATCCATATAATGACTGGATTGTTGAGCCTGATGATGCGGAGCCTATGTTTACTACAGAGGAGATAGCAACTTTGGAGAGGGAGACTGAAAAAACAATACCATCAGGGACATTAGAAGTTGGTGATGATCCAGATGATATGTTTGTAGATGACAATGTTGGTGTTGCACAGGAGGAATATTTACCTTCCACTTCCACGAGGCAGCCGCAAATGCAACAAACTTATTTTAGGCGTGCATAATGAAATAGAATATTATTGATATTTGATAGTGATACTTCAAAAGTCACATGTGACATGACTCTATGAGCATTTTTGTTTGCAAACTTTGTACTCTCTTTTTTGATCAAAACTTAATCGAAAATATGCATATGGGCCTATGGCATTCTATAGATTCACTTCTCACATCATTTAACATTGTTTTTACATTTAATTTAAGTATATTTTATGAATTTAAATATTTTTAAAAGCAGCGATAAAGTTGTTAATTAATGCTAATTCCTGATTGCATTTGGATGCACGTGTTTGGCATTGCTTAAGGACAAGCAATCTTGGGAAGGGAGGACTGTAATGTCCCCTTTTCAGGACATTATCTACATTGAAGAAATGAAGGCCCACAACACAATGGGTTTGAGGATTGGGCTCAAATTTTGTCTTAAGATATTTGTTATCCCTTTTGTAACCCCTTGAAGGCCCTCTTAGTTTAAGTCAATGTGCACATAGGTTAGTCATATTTAATTAAAATAATAAAGTGCACATAGTTCTAGTGCTATTTAATTAGAGTTTATATTTTCCCTCCAAAAGGGGATTTCAAATTTTACACCCTTTTGTCTTATAAAAGGAGGGTGTTAGTCCATTGTAAGGGATGCTATGATGAATTCAGTTTTGACTCTATGCTCGGGTAGCAATGTATGCCCAATGTTGATGCTCTCTATCTCTTTCATTGTTGAAGTATCTCTCTCTTGTTGTTGAAGAAGCAATTGAAGACATCCTTTGCAAAGTATATTCTCTTGTTGTGCATGAACAAATCTTTCTCTTGGCAAGCCATTACTGTAGCGACTATTGTAGCGATTATTGTAGTGACTATTATAGCGATTACTGTAGTGACTACTGTAGCAATTGTCTTTGCGGTGTAATTCCTTCTCTAGCCCTAGCGATTTATTATGGTTCTTGTGGACTATTTTGCATGCATTATTTGGTGTGGATCGACCAGTTTGTTGCATGTTATTGTGCCCTTTTGGCAGGGACTTGGCAAGCTGATAATAATTTTATATGTTTCATGATCTGATTTCTATCCAATTTAGTCTGCTGTTCCAGCGATTTCACTCAAGGGTTTATATTTGCATGAAAACACATATTTCGGAAGCGATTTCTATACATTTGAGTGTCTCCTTTGTAGCTGTTAATTCTGAGGGTGGCGACTTGAATAAATGTATAATTTTCTGGTGTTTGGAGTCCTTCTTGGCAGCGATTTGTGTGATTGTCTAATTCTGAGCGTGATGATCTGATTAGTATGGTGTTTTGCAATCTCTAATAGCAGCGATTCAGATAGGGAGATTTGGATATAATTTTGTATGCTTGTTTGGTTGATGATCAACTATTTTGCAGCGATCTGTAAATGAATGTTACAATCAGATTTATATAAGTTAGAGCAGTTCCAGTGACTGGTATAGAAGGTCTAAATCTGGGTCGATGTGCATTTACACCCTTCATTTAGCAGCAGCAGACCTCTGTGGTTATTGTCCCAATCCAGTGATCTTCATTAATGGTTTTAGATCTGATTTATGAGCATTGAGAGGAACAGTCTACAGCGACCCACATTATGGGGCCTATATTTGATTACATGTGCTTTCAATCACTCACTAACAGCTGTGTTTCGTCTTTACATTTATTGAAAATATTGTCACCACTACCTAGATCTGGCGATCTGGTTTGAATCACAATTGGGTGCCTAAAAGACATGGAAGTAGCGATCTGAGTATTGCTTCTGGAAAAGCCCTTTGTAAGGCCCAACTCTGGCCTCTTCTTCCTATATCTAATCAGAGTGGAATGACTGGGGTTGACACAAGGTTTGGTAGTATTCCAGGGGCAGCCAATGAAGATATACAGATCATGGAACTAGGATGGATCTGAGTTGGTATAAAATCATAGTGGAAAGGAATCATTTCTTTGTTGTAGCAGCTGGTTGTGCTCATGTATTTACGGAGTTAGTTGATTGACCCCTTGGAGCTGATTTCTATCTTTGGTTAAGTGTTTTGGCATCTTTGTTGCAGCGACCTGAGGTGTAAACTAAATCTGATTTTAGCAGCCTGTTTTATTTAGATTTTTGAGTACATTGGCTTCAGCTGGAAGTAAACTATTGGAGCCATTTGATAGAGGCCATTAAACCCATCTTATTGGGTTTATTGAGTCGTCTTATCAAATGCACAAGTACTCAGAGCTGGGTTTGATCATTTGCAGTTGTCTTCTAATCATTTTGGGTGTTGATCCAACTTGTTGGTTGACATTTCCCATACATTCCGTAAGAGGGATATTAAATTTTGACATGGTCAAAATAGTTGGCCTATTATAAGGCCAACCTAAGTCACAAGGTTCGAGTTCAGCAAGGATAAAACTCGGTTCAAGTATTCCCAATGGATAAAGTTCGGGAAAAAAATCACCATTAAGTTCAAATAATAGAAAAACATTAAAATATATACAATAAATCTTGAAATCTAAAGCAAGTAATACTAAGTTCTTATATTTCATACAAACTACACCCTGTAGCCTTAAAGGCTAATCGTTACATCAAAAAGTTTCATATCAGCTCAGCCGATATACCCTATAGCCTTATAGGCAGCCAATACACTTTATACACATCCTTATAGGCTACAATTACATGCTACATCAAAAAGTTCCATATCATCAAGAGCATTTGGCTCATCAACATCATCGTCACTAGATTCATCACAAAGAAAGTCAAGCTCATTTGCATCCTCCCAGTCTACTACAATAATTGGGATTGCAAAGAAGAATCTTTTTGCATTTTTTGTGCACGTCTGAAAATTGCTGTGAACATAAACAAGATCTTTGCATACTCTTCTACATCCTTAGTCCCCATAATTAATATAGATATTATATCATCCAATCTCTCCCATTCTTTAATGTCCCACTTCTAGGATTTTAGAGAAAACTTGGATTCTCTAGGGAATCCCTACTGTTATACGCTATGAAGGCAGTACTTTAACTCAAACTTATCACTCCATGGATTATATTTAAAGTACATAACCTTGAAATAGCTCCAACTTACTATTGAATCAGGTAAAGTACCTTGAACACAACCGAGATCTGGATCTAATCAGGCAAGAATAATTAATGGCTCAATAAACCAAAGAGGGGAGTTTTAATGGCCTTGACCAGATTATACCCGAAATATGCAATAATGAACTGAATATAACTACTGCTATGAATTCAAACACAACTGCTGCAATTTAAATCTGAACACTGTACTCAACATGAAGGTAATAAATGCCAACTACTATATCTAATTGCTCTCATACAAATCGCTGAAATATATATATAAAACCTGTACATAAACTTTATGCATGGATTGCTGCAAATGCTTGGATGTCAACCAAATAAGCATACCAAATTATACCAAATTTCTTTAGTTCAATTCACTGCTTAAAGAAGACTCAAATCATTATTAAGGCATACATTAAACCCAGTCACCACACTCAGATATTAACAGCTCTGAAGAAGACCCCAAATGTGAGGAATCGATGTCAATAAATAATAATATTAACCCCAAACACTCTCACCCAGATCGCTGCCTCAAAGAGCTCAAAACACATAAGAATATCGATTAGAAACAAGCTCTATCACTACTAAATGACATCACACAGTTCGCTGATTTTTGGAGGATCAAAACACGCATTAAACACTCAATCTTCACCCCAAATGGAGTCACTGATTTTAAGGAAAGAATAGCAGTTTTCAATCAATCAAAAACTAATCAATATTCATCCAAAAACTATCATAAACTTGTCTCCAATGAAATTGCTGCAGTAAGGGCACAAAACATGCAAAAACCTGATCGGTTTACATCAAAGAAGGCTCTAAAACAGTCCACAATCACCATGAAAGGAGTCGTTGGAGTTAGGATACAATAGCACACAACTAGCTAATCGATTCACCCTAACTAATGCATGCAAACAGTTCATAAACACCATAAGAAAGAGTCGCTAGGGCTGGAATGCAACATTCATACAAAACCCAGTTGCTATAGTGACGTCACTACAGTGATTCGCTACAGTAAAAAATGCATATTTCACTTGCAAATTTAACCAAAATATTTGCCAAAGCCACAAACATGGATATCACAAATAACTTATTCAATTTGATCTTCAATAACCAGCTACAATAGATCCCCAAAGCAAAGAGAAAGAAAGTATCAATAGTGGGCATACATCCCTACTCCAAGCATGGAGTCAAATCGATTTCATCCATAAGCATAAGTTCTTACAATGATCCCAAGATCTTCTTTTATAAACAAAGAGTACAAAATTCGAAGTCCCTTGTGGAGGGAAATCACAATTTAAAAATAGATTATTCTCCCTATGTGTGGCATCCCCTTTCTAAGGGTAATATGACATTAAAAAGCCACCTAAATATTATTTAATTAATTCCCCTTTTTGTTTTGTATTTTGGGAATTAAATTAAATAATAACTTACATCAATTGCTCAATAAATATTCTCTTGTGAGCAATACTCCAAGGTGGTGGAAAAAGCACTCATCCATAAATAAATAATTAAATAAATATTGTTTTATAATGACAAATGATTAAAATCGCTCTCCAAGCAATATTATTTAATTACTTAGCATAATTTCCCCTTGCAACATCCCAAAAGCCCACGGGGAAAGATAGGCTAAGGGTCTTCAAAAATGGGGACAGTACACATTCCATATATGAACAATCTAGAATAATTTGCAAATCCATACCAGCTAGTTGGTCTCTGATAGCTTTTCCCCCAATGGCTATTTCTCTCTCTTGAAATAGCCCAAAATCCCGATAGAGATAATAAGCAATAATCATTGGCTAGGACTGATGCTTATATTTTAGTGAACCTTGAAATTGCAATGATGTTGGTCTTCCCCCTGTTCCCCCTATATAGATTAGTGGGGGTTCAGGATGCGGCTTCCTTTCCTTCTATTATGATTATTCGGCCTTCCTCCACTAACTCTCACGACAATAACATGTTTCTTTCCTAGAATTGGATGTGGTCAAAACAACACCAATTCTTTTCATATGCTAATACATTTGCTCCTTGACTCAAAATTCAAAAAGAAAATTGTTGTAATGCCTTTGCAATTGATCCATAATATTTCCACCATTTGTATCCCTCAAGAATTGGCCTATCATCCCTAGTTGCTCATTTTGAAAATACCCCTTATTCTACCACGTATGCCCTAGTTTGGTGCCTAATTATACCTGCTTTCCAATTGCTTCATAAAATAAATATGTTATTTCAGAATCACTCTATCTATATGAAAGAGTCTAGTCTCTAGATAACACGTTGTTGCATGCAAGGGTGTCCGCATCATTTTCCATCATACATCAATAGCATCCCATTTTTTTTTTTAGTCAACCTCCACATCATTAAATGCCTTTTGAATGGATTCTTGACAATGGTTTATAGCCTCATCAACCATGTCAAGACAAGGGGTGCTGCCATCAACCATGCAAAGCATATCCATAATACTTTCGCACACTTTTAAAACTTTGTTTGCACTTCCCAAAATTTGAGCTTTATATTGTGTAATGTACATTTTTGGGCTGAAAATGGAGAAAAGGGGGTTTACCAATTATCCCCAATAAATCTGATCCGAATACACCTTCAAGTACACACACAACAATCTAAAAGTAGCTAAAAATACTTAGAATGATTACCCAATTCAAAATCAGCAGTTTCCTAGGGCAACGAATTGTCCAAGAGATTCAAATCCACTTTTCACTATGCAAATCAATGTAGAATGCCACGAAATAATTTATCTAGCCACGGCAATATTTATACATCACAAATACATTAAAAGATTGAAAAAATATCTGATTAGCACAACGGAAATCATTTATTTATAAAAGCAATAGTCCTATCAAACCGAGGGCTAGGAAAAATACTAAATCTCCACCAAAAATCTAAAAAATATAGATTTTGGCCTTATAAAATATGGAGATTCGGAATATAAAATCAGATTTGAAATTTGTGCCCTAGAAAACACCAAACCAACTTCAAACCCTAGTCGCTCCCCTAGGGAAGAGCTCCAAAAATGATGTAAATCCTTTGTAATCCTTCTTGATGGCTCCAACTCAAAATGGAGGATTTCCGTCCTCCCCCAAGCCATAAAGAAGGTTTCCGACTTCGTTGGATGCCACACAAGAGGGTTTTCGTCCTCGAGTGAAAAAGTAGTGAGCAACTAGCCCAACAAACCAATTTTTTATGTAATATGCACCAAAAGATGATTGCAAATGAAGTCCTTAAGTCCCTTTTATATCCTTCCCTTGGCACCAAAGGCCAAATAGAAGAGGACCGACCTCTTAAGCCTCACATTATCTTTTAATTGCTTCTTTATTCTCTCCAAACCCATCTGACATGTCTCCTAATGGAAAACACTTAAAAGAAAACATTAAATCTAATAAAGGAAAACTGATATGAAATGCAATTCATTTTCATTCAATATTTTTCTTTGCCATGAAAAGGGAATGGCAAGAAGTCCATATTTAGGCCTCAATTCGAAAAAGGGGACATTACAGTCATCCCTTCACGAAATTGTTTGTGCCCAAGCAATTGCAAACTCATATGACCAAATATCATCATATCAAGGTAAAGGAACACGTAATGCTACCATAATCTGGATCTTGTGTCTGTTAAATGGAGGAGCTTTAATCCAAACAAACTCATACCTCTACTGCCCCTTTTCCCATGGAAATCTTCATCATCTTCTACTTCAAAAACAGCAATGACATATCCTTTCTTTGCATGCTCAGTTGTACTAAAATCCCTGCAAATTGATGTAGTTTCCATCATAAAGCAAGAAATGGATGCATAATCAGCGTGACTAGCTATCTCTCTTATTACCAAATGCAAATCAAATTGTGGAGGGGGCTGAAAACAATTCACCACAGTCATATTTCAAATGGAATCTTATCCAAATTGAGGCAACCAAATCTGATTTGTTCTTTCCTTTCAGCTGAAACCTTCTTCCCACATTAACCCATGATGGAATTCCTTTTGAACATGAAAGTTCACCACTGTTCATGGCTGTTAATGGCAGTCCCAATTCTGATTTTTGCAAATTAAGCCCTATAACCATGGCATAACAACTACCAAACTGAAATCTTATGAAAAAAAGAAAATTCAAGAGTAGTATAGGGACTGAAAATTGTCTTACATGGGCTGGAAAATGAAATCAACAAGCCTATGGTTGAAATCAGCAAACATATTAGCCCTTAGCTCAACATTCTTGCATTCCTTCCTTGCCCCAACTTGGCATGAAAAATGGCTTTCAACAAGAAAGCTCCAATTTGCTCTTATTCCCTCAAGAGTTCCCCACATGGAGGTCATATTATGCATGCCTAGTACCAACCAAAAATTATCACCATGATGCTTCTTACCCTTGCTAGCCTCTATGTATTGAATGCCCCAAAGATATGCTTCTTCATTTTTCTTGCTAGCCACATTTGGAAGTATTGCCTTCTCTCCTTTATCATTGCATTTCAACATAAGATGTAAATAATACATACCAAAAGTTATGCTCACCTCTTTTGGAATGTTATTACCTTGCTAATTTGGGTTTTAAATTGTTGACTTGAAACTGCCCCACTGAATTCTCTCCCCCATTGAGTTTGGATCGGTCCATAGAAGTGCGGATGAGTGGGTGTAGTGTCCAAGTACAACTCTAAACTCTTTCATAAGCAATGCCAAAGATGTGGGGATGTTGGCTTTGCTCAATCTCCATGTGTAAACCCTCGTACCTCTCACATTAAGAGGAAAGAGTGTCCCCAACTCTGCCTCTTTCTCACTGCCCATGGAAGGTATGCACAACCCCATGCATAATTTTGAAGAGAACAGCCATCGTAGCTGTAGTCTAACTCAAACTTCTTGGATATTATTGACATACGAAGGGTGCAACAGTTTTAATACTTGAAATCCGTTCCACACATCAGATAAAAAACAGAAATCTTCATCAAAAATACAACCTACAGCTATCCAAGGTGAGAACTATCCATCCACACTACAAATGTAGGAAGAGCATTTTACCTTGGCTGTAGCATCATGTTGTCTCATGCAAGATTGGCATGATGGTGGTGGAAGACCATCTTGTATCCCATGCAAACACTATATCCTCTACTGTGGATGAGAAATGCATTTTTCTTGTGATTGCCAATTTTCTTATGGCTGCCATGAGGATGTAGACAGCAGTCCTCAAATTTGTAGCAGCATCCTTCCAAAGGTTCCCTCAATCCCAAGCTTCTACATATAAATAACCCAATATTTGCAAAGAAGAATTTATGTGCCCCTTGTCCCTTAATATATTCTTCCTCTTATCAAATCGATCATGCTGCCCTCAATGATACAAATATGGCAGCAACATAGGAGAAATCAACCAATTTGAAATATGATGGTGATACCTAGGACTGCCCACAATGTATTCCCTTCTTAGGGCTAAAGTAGAATCCTCTTCCCATTTAGTACTGTAATGTCCCCATTTCTGAAGACCCTTAGCCTATACGTCCCCGTGGGCTTCGGGATGTGCAAGGGGAACATTTTATTAAATAATTAAATATTATTGCCTAGAGCAATAATTATTTAATTATTTAATTATAAAAGTTATTTTATTTAATTTCCAAAAAAAATAAAATTAAATGGGGAATTAATTAAATAAAAAGTTAGGTGGCTTTCATTGATAAAATCACCCTTTGCAAAGGGGACGCCACACCTAGGGAAAAACAAATTGCTTTTATTTAATGTCTTCCCTCTCCTAGGGTTTTCGAATTTTGTGCCTCCTTGCTTATAAAAGGAGTGCTAGGGTCATTATTATTATTATGCTATGATGAACTTATTTTGATACTCCATGCTTGGAGTTGGGATGCGTGCCCTTTGATCATACTTACCATATTCGCCTGAACATGGGCAAAATTCGGTTCGCAGCAAATTTTTGAGGAAAACCAAACTTCTTCGGTTCGTGCGTTTGACTTTCAGTTTTTAAAAAAAATTGGCGATAAAAACCCTGCAAAAATCGTGGTAAAACGCAGGTAAAATAAATGCAAAAAACCCTAAATCGACTCATATTTTCTCCTGCTCGGCTCGGTTTTTCTCCTGCAACTCGTAATTTCTCCATTCAAGGGCATTCGCATCTGGTTTCTAGGGCATTCGTGGCGGTTTACCAGGTCGTGGCATTCATATTTGTTTATGGTATAGTTTTTTACCCTAATACTATACGATATAAATTTATGGTAATACAGATTTAGATATCTAAATTTACAGTAATACAGATTTAGTATTTACATATTAAGTAATCCGTAATACATATATTTAAAATAACAGTATCACATATATTTACTGTACTGTGAATATATTAAGAGTATAGTATATAATATATTTCATTGAATAGATTAACGATAAATCATATTACGTAAAATTGTATATATTAACAATATTAGGTAAAACGATAATAGTATACAGTATAGTATATATAATAACTATGAACTTTTTTCCATGTCCGAACACCCTGAACTTTTCGATCATGGTAACCATGCCTTTGATGTTCTCTCTCTCTTGCATGGGAGAATGGATCAAGCTGGTTTTTGAGATTTATTTGAAGTATTCATTTGTGAGATCCATGTCTTTGGTTTTAGACAATTTTTAGATGAAATTTGCAAGTGAAATCTGCCCTTTTTACTGTAGCGATTCGCTGTAGCAGCAGGATTTTTGATAATTCAATGAAGTATTTTCATGTGCTTTGCAAATCAATATAGTGGTGTGATCTCTATTGGTTTTGGCAGATCTCTTTAATGGTGTTTATGGTCTGTTTGCATACAGCTTTTAGGTAAAAAGCAATCAGATTTAGCATGTGTTTGCATATTCTATATGACAGCGACTTCTCTTATTAGTATGTGGACTGATTTAGATTATTTGTTGAGCTGGCTGTTATTCTAATGTGCAGCGAATCCTTTTGATATTCTAATGCATATTTTGTGTGTTAAATGCCCATCGAGTTGGCTGATTTCATGCTAAGCTACAGCGACTTAAGTTGATATGTCAGGGACTGGTTTTGGGTTCATAATAAACTGCTGTTCTTTCCTTCCTAACAGCGATCAGTGGGAATGAGTATTAAATATTTTAATACATGCTAGAGACAGTGACTCAGGTAGAGTAAGTCTGGTAATCCCTCACACGATTAGTGCCCTTGGTTTACGGCAAGCTTGATGGTGTTTACTTACTAGCTACAGCGAGGGGTTTTGAAGCAAATTGATAGTAATTTAATATACTTAAGGGATTGATTTTTGTCTGCTGCATGGGCGATTTAGATTTGCATAACATATAGCATTTGCAAACCTTCTGGGCAGCGACTTACATGTGGTATGACTGGTAAAATATTTTGATGCCTAGGTATGGCGTTTGGGTATAAGATTGATGGGGTTTGCATAGTGTTTTAGCCTTCTTTCCATGTAATTAATTCAAGGGAGTTCTGGTAATTAAAAATACATGATTGTCACTAGATATGGAAGCTTAGATCCGACTCCCTGAGTTCATTAGTTTCAGCTGGATACTAATTGTATAATAGAGGCCATTAAACCTAGGTAGCCGGTACGTGGGTACGGTTCGGGTACGGGGATCCGGTACATCGGTACGGCAATTTTTTTGGAGGCCCGGGTACGGCACTTGGGTACGGTAGTACAATATACATATAAAATATTTAAAATATTTTGAAAAGTAACAAGATAAGCAAAATTCCAGCCATACAAATGCATAGATTAAACAAATCTGAAATATACATAGGTGAAATAGCGACAAAAGTTAAAACATATTGATAATTCATTGTTCGAACTTATAACCAGTACATTGTTCAAATCAACATGTTACAATGTATTATCATTATCTGACATTGTAAACACAAAAATGAAGAATCAAGATACATCAACATTCTAATTAGTAATAGACTAATAGTCTAATGGCTCTGCATCTTCTCCAATGTCTTCAACGAGAGCATCACTACCATCATGTGTTTCATTGGAACCACAAGCCCCAGGAGTACAACCAGAACTATCAGCAATGCCGCTCCCGCTAGCCCCACTTTGCAGCTCACGCAAAATACTATCTAGGTCCGGGTCTAGCAATGAAAGTTGGGCAATGGGAACATCCAAGTTTGGAGTCTCTGGGTCTATATCCCAACACTTTGTTGGCCCTTTCCTGTACTCATCCTTCTTATGTGATATAAGGCGCAGGTTAGAATGCACAAAGACCAAATCCTCCGCCTTTTTTGCTCCCAACTTGTTGCGGTTGACTGAGTGGATAAATGAATATGTACCCCAATTCCTCTCAGCTGAAGAAAAACTCGCAACCTATTGAGGCAAGCCGCAAAGTCAATGCAAAATTAAAATTTTAAACTTATAAATATAAAGTAAAAAAGAAAGAGTTAAATTAAAAAAATTAAAATCTTACTTGTGATAAAACTTTTATTGCAAGTGGCATGAGGTAGGGGTATGTTTGTCCATGGAGGTACCACCACGAATAAGCATCCATTCTGTATTTGTCACAAAGAGCGCTAATGGAGTGATCCCTGGAGGATATGAAATTCACAAACTTGCCTCTAACCATGTCTTCTACTTCTGGATCTGGGAAGATTCTAGAAAATGCTGCCTTATACCCCTCACTAACTTCAACATCCCTATATGGTGGGACCCTCCTAGGCAAAAAAAAGGATCTCTGCGCTATAGTATTTTGGAGTCAAGGCAAAAGCAAGAAGATGCAATGCAGTAGTCATTTTGTTCCACCTTTCAATGAGATGTGAGTGGACTTTCCTTGAAGAAGGTCTCTGTAGGATCTTGCTCTTTGGGCATTTATGATGGTCTTAATTGACTCAATCATTGAGTCAATTCCATCATAAATCTCACCCATGCATGGATGATCCATATTCAACAAATCTCAACATACTCACGATGGGCTCAGTAAAACTAAGCAAGAAATCCACACGATCCCACCATGTTTCATCCAGGATCAACAATTTCACATTTTCTAGCCCTCTCACTGTTTGCTTGCCTCCATATACTCCAAAGGTCACTGATAACCCATGCCACTCAATGCCTCTCCGCACCTTCACAAGCCGTCTCAAGACGAGCGTGTGCGAGGCAAATCGAGTCTCAGCAACCTAATAAGAAATCAAAAGAAATAAAATTAAGACAAGTAAACTTAAAACATTCAAAATTCTACAAATTACAAACTTATAAAATTAATTTAATGAATTTTAAAAAATAATAATTATTTTTAAAAATAAAAAAGAATGTTACGGGTTACCTTCAATAGTTGCAATGTTGAGAATTTACGAAAGATCACTTGGGACATGTGGTGGTTGCTGACAAACATTTGAATTTCATTTGCCTCCTCATATACTTGTTTGATCCAAGCAATTTTTGTGCCCAATTTTTGTAACATTAAGTTGAGGGAATGAACCGCACAAGGTGTCCAGAATATGTGTCCATACCGTGCCTCAACCAACAACCCTGCAGCTCTACAATTTTTTTGCATTGTCCGTTACAACTTGGACAACATTTTGAGGCCATCACCGCCTCAATAGATTCTATGAGGATGTTGGCAATGAATTGGGCATCCTTCACTTGCCCCTCACAATCAATAGCCCTGAGAAACATTGCCCCTTTAGGACACACGGCAACCACATTGATCAATGGCCTATTTGTTGTATCTTTCCATCCGTCAGAAACGATGGACACTCCTGTTTCGAGCCATTGACTCTTGATGGGTAACAATGAGTCTTCAACTTTTTTTCTTTCTTTTGACAATAAGGTGGTGCGCACCTTTTCATACCCTGGGCTAATGTACCCTTGAGGGGCTTCATTAATACATCTCACCATATCTTGCCAGTATGGTGATCTAACAACATTAAATGGGACACCACATGCATAAATAAAGCGTCCAACACTTTCGTTAGCTATGTCCCTACTTTCATTCTGGAATGCCCTTTCCAATGGGCCTACATCTTTTGTTCTTTTGCGAGAAAGAGGTGAATCCTCTTCCCCTCCAGTTGCAATAGGTGTAGACAAAAATGGGTGATCTGGGGCCACAACATCAACAGAAGGAGAAACAGGTGGCTTGCTAATGGTATGTGATCTTCCTTTTCTTGCCATAGGATGATTGGATTTAATGCCATTGTTGCATCTGCTTCATCTTGCTCTTTGATGTATGCAAGGGTCTTTGCACGTGGCAACCCCTTTCCATCCAACCCTCCACATGTTCTGATTCCGTGGCCAATAGCCCCACACAAATGGGCTTTCACCCGACTGTAGGAGCTCTTAAATTGCATATTACATTGTGAGCAAACCCAAACAAAACCCCCTCCACCTGGTAATTGTTCTAGTTGTTTGACATGCAATCAAAGGGGGGAGGATGGATCATTTTTGTGAAGGAGACCTTTACTACTTTGACCCACAGAACTAGAACTCGCAGCCATTTTAAGTTTTTAACTGCACAATGGATTTAAAAAAATGAAAACAAATTTAGTCTTGAGAAAATGTTGGAAGTTTAAAATTTAAATTTAAATGAAATCAAATGTAGAAAAATGAAGCTTAAAAGTTAAAACAATAACAAAAAACAAACCAAAAAAACAACTAAAAAATAATAAAATATTAAATACAACGAACAAACTAAAACACTCTAAAAAAATCACAAAATACTTACCTCAATACACCCAACACCAATAATATAAGCTCCTTGAACTCCTTGTCACTTGTTGCAAGCTCCTTCAACTATATGGCACTTGAAATCAACCCTAAGCAATTGAAAATAGTGGAAAAATTGAAGGTGAGAGTCAAATATGCAAATAAGAGGCGAGAATGAAAATGTGAGGTAAATGACTTGTTATTGTTGTTGTTATAGAGTTCGGGCGCACAAATTAGGGTTGAAAAGAATATTTTAATGTTTAGAAAGTCGGTACCCGCGCCGAACCGGACCCGAACCTGCCGCCCTTAGGGGCCGAACCGGCTACCTAGCATTAAACCCCTAGTTTTGGGTTTATTGAGTCATCTATCTGAGTGGTTCAAATAGTTTTGACTAGGTTTTACTATTTGCATTTTATTAGAGTAGTGAAGGGTTGTTGATTTGCATATTTTGCATTGATCTCAGTAGTGGGATATTACAGGTACCCTTCATCCTCACAAATGTGTTAGAATATTTCTTATGACGACTTGTTATCAGCCAATTTTGACTTCGCAAAATTGTTTTAACATAATAAAAAAAAATGAAAAATTTGAAAATTTTGAAAAGTGTTACCTTACGTGGTTCATTACCCTCATTGCGATCGTCTCATTTTTGTGATCCTTTCGGTCTTCATTTCGTCCTTTTCGGGCGAGAACTCTTCCCGCAAGGCTTTAAAACGCATTAAAATTAATTAATTAATTGCTCCGTGTTTGATTAAATTAATTTTTAAATCACTTGAGAAGTATTTAATTAAATAAATATTAATTAAAAAGTTCATTCGACAAATTTTAATGCCGGGGTAGTAAGCCTACGCTTCCAACTACCAGGAAGCCAAATTGGCTTCCCGAACCCGGATTTCCCCTTTCCTGGCAATCTTCTTCCAATTTCCCGCACGTGCGGTTTTCTCCACCAATTGCCAAATCATGGATTGGCTAACGGGCAAGAAATTCCCCAATTTCCCGCATGGGGAAATTGCATGGGGATTGCCAACCCACTTTGCCATTCCCGTTGGCAATTGTCCGTTGCTTTCCCCATTTTCCCCTGGCACTTAAGCCCACTACCCGGGAAGCGAGGAAATTGAATTAATCCTCGTAACTTCCTCCATCAAACCCATTGGAAAAAGTCATGCGAAGCTTTGCTTCTTATTTCTTCTGAAGGACATGATATTTTGGTTACATCCAACAATCTTCCACGTGTTTGTCTAAGAAATAAGAACTGTTCTCAAATCCAAGCAGCAGCCTAAAGGAGATGCCTTGGGAGAGAGAAAGAGTGCAGAAGCATTTGTGTTGAGCCTGCGCATTGGGCAGAGGAGAGGTGGAGTTGTCCCAGGAACCCCACGCACTGCCAAACCAAATACAAAACCTGCACATGTTTTAAAAAGAAGACAGTAAATCCCTTTTCACGCAAGCCCACCCGTCCAAGAAAGGAGGAACAGTTTTGAGATAATATAAATCCATACGCTGCCAGAGGTGAAAGGAGGACACGCTAGTTAAAGTAGCTCAGCAAAGATCATGCACTAGAGGAAAGAACTGTCCACACCTTGCAAAGGAAAAGACAGCACAAAGTTTAAAAGTTTCAAGAAACCGCGCCTGCAAAAGTTCCCATGCACTGGCCAAGAAAGAACAGTTTTCAAATAAAAGACAAAAGAATTCTTCTCCACGCACTAGGGATAGAAAAGAAATACAGTCCAAACGCATTTGGGAGGAGGCGCCAGAGGAATGTAGAGCAAGTTTTTAAATAAAAAAGGAAGGAGCAGGCCGCTTCAGGACAAGAATCCCGCGTGGAAAGGAGTCTTCACGCGTGAAAAAGTGCAGCAGAAGCTCAAGACATTACCTACGCACCTGGGGGAAGAAGAAATAAAATTGAAGGCAGGACCATTAAAATCTTCCACGCATTGCCAAGAAAAAGAACAGTTTTTTTTTTTAAAAATGCACAGGACAAAGGGGAAATAGGAATAGTTTTTAAAAAAAGAAAGGAACAGCCAAAGGAGTTTTCCACGTGGAAAAGAGATATAGTCCAAAAGCTGCTCATTGGGCAAAGGAGGCACCTCGCAAATAGAACAAGTTTTAAACAAAGGATAAAATAAGACAGTCCAAAAGCTGCGCATTGGACAGCAGGCAGAAGGACAGCATCTACGCCTTGGGGAGAAATTGATTGAAGTAGGCGCCCAGAAGGAAACACATTACTTTTAACAAAGCCCACACATTGGGCAAAAGGGAAAGATTTTAAATCATACATATACTCTCCAAATCCCACGCATTCTTCAGGACATTTCTAGTCTACGCCTAGGAGAGCAAAGTTGATTATAAATTTAAAGCAGGCATTTTTCCGCGCCAAGGAGGAGAGACCACACATCCATTGACAAGCCATTCACGCATAACAAGGAGAATTTGTTCTGTCAAATATTAAAATCGGGAGATTTTAATTAGAAAATATTTATCATTGTATTGCTCGATCTAGAATTCGAGCTTACTCTCGATTTGTTTGTATTGACATATTAAAAAAATTGTAATTCAGATTGGTTATTTTTTTTATTTTTATAATAATAATAATAATAAAGAGAAAAATATTTTTCTTGCATCAACGGGGTTTCGGAGCCTGAGACCCGGCCCCGTTTGTGTTGTCTGGCGTGCCTGAGTCACTTTTCTGTTAAATTCATAATGGCCGAAAAATCCAAATCTACGGGGAGATCAAGGAAGCCAGTGGAGAAATCTAACAAATCCGCCCTAAAATATGAATTCCAAGGAATTATCCCTCCCAGTTCCATTAAGTCGGCATATGACAACATCACCGATACAAATCTGGGTCACATCAACGTGCAACAGTTTTGCGAGCGAGTGAAAACTTAAGGCAAAACTATTTTCTCAGATAGGCTTTACCATAGTGGCCTACCCCAAGCAGCAGCATTCCCTGTCTCGGTGCAATGTCCAGAATTGGTGATTGCTTGCGCGGAGCATTACGACCCTGAGAGACGAGGAATTTTTAAAGATAACTGTGAGCCTTTCCTCTTGATCACACCAGAACACATTGAGGAATTGCTTGGCATACCCGACTTTCCCGAGAATGCAGATATCACTCGCCAATCAGCGCAAGAGTTCTGGGATGAAGAACCCCTGAGATGGAGCAAAATGGTCGACAACAACTGGCTAGTAACCAAGAGACCTCGAATTGACAGGCTTCCCAAAGAACTGTACCACGTTGAGTTCGTGGAAGAAATCGGAGACATGATTACTCTCCTAAGTCGAGTTTTCGGACTACCTTCTGCAAGGATTTTTCACCCATGGATGTACCAGTTTATCTGTATCATCCTAGCCAAGAAAGAGTTTGTGGATTGGGCCACCATCATCAGTAACACCATTCACAAGCAATTGATAGAAGTTAAGATGACTGGATGCTTCTACATGACTTCATATCTGACCTATGTAGTAGCACGAAGAAAGCTATTTTTGGGACTTGAAACGAGAGGGGTCATGGGGTCATCGAATAGTGTTTTTCACTATTACCCTCAGCTCAGTTTCAAAAATAGTTCTCACCATTTTAGAAGAGTCAATGATGCATTCACCTTCCACATGATCTAGAACTTGAATTGGAATACTGAGGAAAGGTTTTCTAAAGAAGCCATGAGTGTCATTTCTCAATGGGGAACCTGGTTTATTCAATTTTCATCTTTTTCCTACATTCGCGTGAGCGGCTTTGCTGATACCCCATGGAAACTCCCTAAGTACGTCAGTGACAGATGGGCATTAATGGAGCTGGCACAACAATTATTCCAAGTTCACTGCCTACTTGGTGACAAGCACCGTCTAGGAATTCATTTCCCAATCCAAATCGAGGAGTACCAATGTCCAAATCTTTTCAGTGCACAGCTCATGGAAAAAGAGTTCGCTCTCATAACCATCCATCCATATGTGAAGAGAGCCTAGTTTGATATCAATGGATATATGCAAAAGATTCTGGGAGTGAAGTACTAACATAGTCCTACCATGGAAGATTTCTGGGCAGCTTGTTCTAATGAACATGAGGTAAGAAGACGGGAGCACTCTCGTCTAACACTTGCTCAGATCAGGGCCTTCCGCATCAGGAGTCCTCCCGATTCATTCATAGATGATGATGAGGACGTCGTCAATTATTCATATGATGCCGTTGCCTTTACCCCATTGCCTTGAATCGACTGGACCAAGAGAGATGAATTTTCTCTTGATGGCGAGAACCAACCAATTATTGAAAGAAGCATATCTTGGTATGACAAGGAACTTGCCAAATTGCAATCAATTCCAGATCACGTTTCGGGATCACAAAAATTGCCTATACGAGGGGGTCTCCATTCAACCAAGGTTTCTTCTCAATCAACTTCATTACCATCCAATCATACACAACAGGTAAGAAAAGACTGGTTGCCAAAATCCACTTCGCCAAGCAACGTGTCACAAGGTGAAAGATCTAAAGATCCTAACCCTGAAGAAGGAAAAGAGCGTGTGTCTGGATTTTCTACCTCGAGTAGAGATTCTTCTACCCACATCGTTAATAGTGCTCTAAAGCTAGCAGCAAGTGATCCTCAGCCATGCTTCAAACAAGCATCCACTCAGGTGCAGGTAATTCAGATATCAAACACTTCAAAGCATGTAGTTCATGAAGGGATTTCCCAAAATCTCCCGAATTATCAGGAAGTGGATATTGAGTGTGTCTCCTCAAATCGAGGTTGTAGATAGGATTCAAGAAGGATCTCCTGATGTCGGAAATAATGAGAATATTGATTCGAGCTCCAGGATTTTGTATGCTGAAATAGTGAATGATACTCCTTTTTGGGTTGATTCCGAAGTGAAGAAAAGGAAGAGAGTTGTCAAGCCAATTGACATTGATTTTGACGCCCTTTTCAAACTTTCAAATGACAGCATTCCCAAGAAGCCTAAGGTGCTTTCTCGAATAATGGTGGATGATGATGGAAACAAATTTGCAGACCTTGCCATTCCACAAGTGGATAAAGAACGCGATGCTATGACGCCGGCCTACTATGAAGTTTCCAGACTGGGACTTGGAAGATCTACATTAGAAAGTGACATGGCGATGGCTCGAGACTCAATTAATATCATGCTAAAAGACTTGAGAAATACAAGTCTCACAACTCTCGGCTCAAGGCTGAAAAGAATCAATTGGTGGAGTATGTTCAACATTTGATAAATCCCATATCATCCACCTTCCCAGTACCTGATGCAAAGGCTGCCCCAGATGAAGAGACTCTCAATTTGTCGAAGGAAATAAACACATTGGGCCATGTCACTAAAACTTGGCTTTCAGAGATTCTCGTTTTAGGCCAGGGGGCGATCAAGACCGCAGTTAAGCTTCATGAAGATATCAGTGCGTATCTAGATCCAATTCTTTCTTTCAAAGAAACTTTTGTTTCTGCTATATCAAATTTGGATGAGATATTGCCCAGTTTACAGGAGATGACAAGTATGGAATCTTCAGTTTTAGCTATTGAAGGAATTCTCGAATTTGAACATCGAGGGACACATTATCTTTGGTGTCTGCATCTCAAATCAAGAAAAACGCTTCTCAAGGATTCTATGATTCATTATGGCAGCATGTGCAATGAAGCCTTCACTTCACTCTCCTTGATTCAAGAATTCATGGCTGAGATTCCTTGTAACCTCGTAAATGAACATAATCAAAGGTGTTCATCGGAGCAGGTGGAAGAACAATTTTCACAATTGTTTAAGGACATGTACACTCCCGCCAACAATTTCTCGTCAGGTTCCATGGAGCGGTGTATCAAATTGAAGAACTTATTTGAGAATGCTCAATCCAAAATTGTTAAATTTAAATGATATGCCAAGTACAATTCTTGAATTGCAGGTATTTTGTGAAGCTATTCTTTGACCAAGTGAACCTCCAGAAGAAGAAAAGATGTTTGAAACTTTGGGAAGGTTTAGATCTTTTCAACTGGTAAAAGCGGCAGATCTTAATTTCGTCGACAGTGCAGGGAGTTGATTTTCTTGGTATCTAACGAAGTGGGAGAGTCCATTTCTCATATGCTTGAGATAGGCGGACCCCATTTCAATGGATAAGGCACTGGTTATTATTGTATATTTTAAAAGGTGTTGTTATTTGGGAAACGGTGGTTATTTTAAGTAATTTCTATTTCTGGGTTGTCTTTAATAAAGTTGGTTGGAAAAAGTCAAAGGTCACTTAAGTGCCTTATTTAATGATCATGTAAAACCCTAACTACTTTGTAACCAACTTTTGGGTTATAAAAGGAAGTGAGGGGTTCATTTATAAGGGGTGACTTTGAGAGAGGAGAAGAAAATACTTTTGTGCAAGCTTTGTTTCAGGACGAAACTTTGTGTTCTTTTGTGAAAAACATTTTGGAGTTAATGAAATACGAACTTTGTGTCTCATTCATTGTCTCTTGTAACATTTGATGTTCTTATGTTCATTAGATGTTAGGTGTTTGAATCTTGCATGCAAATATTATCTTTGATCTTATTTTCAACATTATTAATCAGTTGTTCTAGTTCACAGTGATCAAGCTCTGATTATCTACTTGCTCATGTGTGTTCCCTTTTACACATTCTTGTTTGGCTAACTCAAACTCCGTTTTATTTGTGTTAGTTATTCATCTTTCTTCTTTGTGCAATATTAGGCTCTGTGTTTACCTAACTCTTGCATGTTCTTTCAGTTCATTCCATTTCACTCCTGTCCTTCATTCCATTACATCTCCTTCATTCACTTTTATTTCCATTGATGTTCCAAAACACCCCCCACATACAATTTTGAATGTACAGATGTAAATACAGTTTTGGTTTTCAATAAAGGCAGCCTCACCTTCATTGAGGAGGGACTTCGTTTCCACACTGTTGCATGTCATTTGCATGCGTGCAAATCCATATGCTAACACGACCAAAATGTAGCATTTCCTTAAGAAGATGATGAAATTGCTTACCATATGTTGTTGTGCTAACATTTCCAGCGAGATGAAAGTGATTGTAGTCACCCGGAAAAGCACTCTCTTCATCCACATGACCCCCAACAAGGTCACCCAAAAGGCTTAGTCCATTGACCCTGTGCAATTCTGATTTGTCTCCATCCTTAGCATCATGAAGACTTCCCATTTGTCGTGATTTGCTTTGGAGAATCACATTTGCCCCAAAATCATCCCTTTCAACAAATTGTCCATGACCATAAATCTGAAATGGCATGGTAGAAAGAAACTGAATTACTTCCATACCTCTGGTTGTCTTCATAGTGTTCATCTTTCTTCGCCATATGAGAATTTTTTGAACATGAATCTTGTCGGAATCAAGAACATCATCAATTTGTCTTTCATTGCTTGTTGTTCAGGAGGTTCTAGCGAGTTAATCATCCTCCTTGTCCTTTGGCAATTGTGGTTTAACCTTAAACTTCTCTTCACCATCTTGTAAATCAAATTTTTCTTCTTTATCTTCCTGTAACATGTCAGCATTAGAAATCCATGAATCATCATGAAATATCAAAGGATTTATACCTTTCAACTCATGCTTCATGATTTCCTCCTCTAATCTAAGCTTGTGCTTAAAGATTTCATCAAACCCTTGGCCCTGTATATTGTTGTTCTGAAAATCAGTCAAGGGCTCATCCTTGGGAAGAGTGATGGGTGCTTCATAGGGTTGTTCCCTCTCAATGCCCAAAAACTTTGATTGTTCTTCATCATCCTTGATCATGATGGAGGGATTCTTTCCCTCCAGAGTTGGAACATCTTTCCCATCTTCCTTGGGTATGATGCGGGGTTTGGACCTTGGTCCCATTCCCATTCTACCATTCTTTAACCTTATGAACTCGACAAGTGTCATGGCATCACGAATCTCACCCGGAAGAGTCCTGTACTCATAGATGGTAGCAATGTTATGGCTCCCCAAATGTCGTGTTTCAAACTTTGGTAAGGTTTCTTCCTTAGGGAGGAAAGTACGTTGGAATGGCCTAGCAACATCTCCAAAACTGGACCCTAAGGGTTGCCTCACACTATGAATTCCCGAAGAATTTCCTTCTCCATTGTGGTTTTGCATGGCCTGGATCAACTGTGTCATCCTATTTGCTAATCTTTCTTGCCCTAGGGAAAGCCTCTCAACCCTAACATCATCAAAATGTATGTTTTCCATTTATTTGTTCTTTTGAATGAAACCCTCCATACTAGGAGGATAGATGCTCTAATACCATTGTAGTGTCCCTTTTTGGGATGAAAATGGAGAAAAGGGGTTTACCAACTATCCCCAATAAATCTGATCTGAAAAACACCTTCAAGTACACACACAACAATCTGAAAGTAACTAAGAATACTTAGAATGATTAACCAATTTAAAATCAGTAGTTTCCTAAGGCAACAAATTGCCTAAGAGATTCAAGTCCACTTTTCACTATGCAAATCAACATAGAATGTCACGAAATAATTTATCTAGCCACGACAATATTTATACATCACAAATACACGAAAAGATTGAAGAAATATCTAATTAGCACAACAGAAATTAATTATTTATAACAGTCCTGCCAAACAAAGGGATAGGAAATATAGTAAATCTCCACCAAAAATCACAAAAAATAGATTTTAGCCTAAAAAAATATGGAGATGCAAAATATAAAATCAGATTTGAAATTTGTGCCCATGAAAGCACCAAACCAGCTTCAAACCCTAGTCGCTCACCTAGGGAAGAGCTCCAAAAATGATGTAAAGCCTTTGCAATCCTTCTTGATGTCTCCAACTCAAAATTGAGGGTTTCCATCCTCGACCAAGCCATAAGGAAGGTTTCCGTTTCTTTGGATGCCACACAAGAGGGTTTTTCGTCCTTAAGTGGAAAGGTAGTGAGTAACTAGCCCATCAAACCAATTGTATATGTAAAATGTGCGAAAAAATGATTGCAAAGGAAGTCCTTAAGTCCCTTTTATATCCTTCCCTTGGCGCCAAAGGCCAAATAGAAGAGGACCGACCTCTTAAAACTCACTTTATCTTTTAATTGTTTCTTTATTCTCTCCAAAACCACCTGACCTGTCTCCTAAAGGAAAACACTTCAAATAAAACATTAAATCTAATCAAGGAAAACTGAAATGAAATGCAATTCCTTTCCTTGTTCAATAATTTTTCTTTTCCATGAAAAGGGAATGACAAGAAGTCCATATTTAGGCCTCATTTCAAAGGAGACATTACATACTGATTTGTTTTGCTTGCTTTCCCTTAGATCTTAATGAAAGCATAGACTTTTCCTACTCATTGCAACAAATCACTTACCTTATTGTTGCTTTCTCTTTAACCACTCTTTTCAAACTGATATAAAAAGAGGCAAATCTTGTTTCCCAAGGCCTCAACAAATCCCTAGATGCATGTTGTCTATAAATGCCCAATGTAAGGCAGTGGTTCATTGTGAAGTTTGCAATTGTCTTCCCCCTTTGAATTGCTTCATGAACGTATGAAAATTTTCCCAAATCCTGAAGTAGCAAACTAAGGCAATGAGTTGCACAAGGGCTCCAATAAATTTGTGAATTCTTGTCCATAATCATTTGTTCGGCACCTACAGAATTAGTGGCATTATCAGTGACAACTTCAAATACATTTTCTTCACCCACTTCAAGAATTGTTTCATCCATGATTTTAAAAATAAACTTTAAAGTCTTCTTGTGGTTCATGGTGTCAACCACTTCCAAAAAAGATATTACTTGAGGGCATTAAACCAAAGTAATTAATTAAGGGCATTTGACACATATCAGACAGGTCATCACTCAATATATAGCACCTTGTTCCACTCCAAGAGGCCTTAACTTATACCATTTTTTCAGTCACCCTCTTGTTTGACCTTTCCAAAAGAGTAGTCTTGAGCCTCTCAAAACTAGGTGGAGTGTATCATTTGCCAAAGTAAAAAAAAAATCATGTTTTTTTTTAAAAATGAACTTCTTACCACATTGAATGCAATGACACTTGAATAAAACAAATCTACGTATGCATCATCCACATCTTGCTCTTGAACGAGCTTTCAAATGTCAAGAAGTGTTCCACTCCCACAAGTGTCTGATTGCATAAATGATGATGACATGTGATGAGCCTTGTTAATTCCTATGTAAACTCCATTTTTGTTTCATCATTTTGTACTAAAACCGATATTAGCATTCTATAATTAATACTTTGATATATTTAAAAGGAAGTTTTGTGCATAAACCTTGTTCATTTTCATCGTATATATGCTTCTTTGAATGAGTTGAAATAAATATGTATATGCACTAACAAATGTAAATGGACTCATACATAACCCAGTGCAGGACTCACTTAAGCATTAGCACAAGACTCGTTTTGGAGCACAAAACTCGCTTTGGAGCACAAGACTCACCTAAACATTGGCACAAGACTCACGCTATTGAAACGCAGGACACGTATGAAGGAAGTTGGGGACTCAGACAGCCAGGAGAAGAGCTGATCTAGTCAGCACATGGGTTGCATGATGAAAGGGGCATTAAATGCGTATTATCATCTAGTCATCATGCAACTCGTGTAGATTATGAGAGTCCAATTTGACATCAATTTCGATTGGAAATGTGAAACAAATGGACATCACAAACTGGTAGTCACCATGATTCAAGGGATTCGAATGAAGGAGCTTTGAAATCCTTTGAAATCACTAAATCATCGCAGTTGAGCATTAATCAAGAAATCTACTTGGAGTTAACAAGATTAAATATAATCCAAGAACGAATGCACTTGTTCTTTCAAAATTATAATTCCTTAACAAGCAGTTGTTCTCGTAGAAATTTTTTAGTTAATTATTAGTTAGTTATTGCAAATAATCAGTCCTCTTCTAGTTTGACAAGGACTGTGCTTAATATAAAAAGCGTTTGAAGTAGAATTAATGTGCTTGGTTATTGATGAAAGAAGTATTATATTACATTCAATAGGGTACATGATTCTAAGTTAAATCGCCTAGTGTAATTTTCAATCTTGAAACCGGATCAGAGGGAAGGAGCACGGGCCACTCCTCTCCAACGTGAAGGGAAGCATTGCTTGTTTGTTCAAATCTCTGTTTATTTAGCATTTTCATAGTCACAAGAATTCCAGCATTTTCAGCATTTCAATTAGTAAATTTAGTAATCTTTGTTTTATCATAGAATCCATTTCTTAAACACGTTTTGAAATAGTATTTGATTGAGTTTAGTAGTTGATGCATGCTTAGAACAATTTCCATTGTCCTCTTTGTTGCAAATAGCCGTGGACACCGCCTTGGACTGACAATCATGAAATAATTAAAGTACGAGTATCAACGATGCTCGTCACTTTTTGGCACCATTGCCAGGGAATTTTAAGATGTTAGCAAAGATCAAGCAACTTGCATACTTCTTGATAGCCTGGTAAGTTTCCATTTAGAAATCTCTTTTCCATAACTCTTTCTTTCGAAATAAAAGGCCTTGTTGTGAGAGAAAGATTATTTTCTGTGTTTTGAAGTATGTGGAATACAAGATATTAGTTAAGCACTTATAGTTACGAGATTGTTCTTAAGCATGGTAGGATTTTATATTCAGACCTAGAGACCGTAGAGGTAGATTTATTAGAGTATAAACTTACAAAACCCCTCTCAAAATCAATTTGTGGAGCAACTTGACCGAGGAAGGATGGTTGATGGAGTGGAAAATCCCAATGGTACAAACAATAGAAACCCTCCACTAGGAAGAAAATTCGCCTATCCCATAGAACTAGACCCTAATGACCAAGCCCCCATGAAGAACATATCTCCCTCAATTTTACCAACCTTTCGGGGACTGGTCTCAGAAGATCCTAACCAAATTTTGTTTTAGTTCAAAGTGTTGTGCCAGACCAATGGCTATACCTCAAACACTCAGAAGTTGAAGTTATTTCCCTCAACTCTAAAAGATACAGCCATGAGGTGGTTCATGGGCCCAAACCCCAACTCTATCCATACTTGGGAAGAGAAGGAAACAGTCTTCTTGGATAAATACCAAGATTACTATAGGGTTAGGGACCTAAAGGAATAACTCTTTAGGATACAACAAAAGGAGGATGAGAGTGTTGAGGACTATCTTGAGCGATTCCTCTTCCTTCATAGGAAGTGTGGTACCGATCTTGATATTAATCTTCTAAAAACTCTATTCTTTAAAGGATGGGATGAAGACACACAAGAAGCCTTTAATCTAATGGGAAAGGGAGACATGAACAAGTTGGAATTCACCAATATCATTGACCTCTGTAGAAACTGTTGGAGCTCAAAATTGCACCTGTCCCAGATCAAGTTGAACTGTGCTTTTGAGGCAACAATGCGACTGTCTCCACTTTGTGGGACCTTGCGCACCGACACAGACCTCCGGAGAAGGCCGGTTTTTCTACCTATTTCTAACGCTAACACCACTCCTAATGCTGGAAATAAAGCAATCTACATTACTCTGCGATTCCAAGCGACAAGGGTGAGAAGTACATGCAAGAAGGAAATCCTAAGCTAAAAGAAGGGGATAGCGCAAGAAAGAGAGTCGATCGCTCTCCACCAGGGGAAGGAAAGCGAGAAAATGGGGAGAGAGGGCGGGCAGGCGCGCGCCACAGAAAACCATGCAAACTCGGCTTCCAGCACATTGACAACACATTGAAGATGGAAACTGCAAGTGGGAAATGTGCACAACATGTCAAAAAACGTGGACAAAGAGGCAAGACACAACAAAAATAAGACAAGCGTAGACGAAAGTGCCACAAAACCCGATTTTATTGGTTAAAGGATGCACAATCATCTACATTCATGGCAGGGGACGTGAATACATTGCAGAGACCAAGTCCAAGGTTTGAAACTCGTGGGCAGTCGGCCACCATTTTAGCATGGTGCCGTTACAACAAAGAGGGATCTGATTCAGTGAGTAGAGCTCTACAATTTATAAAAGGAGAGAAGATTGGGAGAGAGAGAGGGAAACTCGAATTTGAAATCCAACCACCAACAACCAGCAATGAATGCCTGGAAATCCGCCCGTAATGCTGTCAGATGCACCTCCCCATGTTTGTTTGGCGTGCAGAAGAAGGAAGAAGGCCAAATCTGAAGAAAATTTTGTGGTTAAGCCAATTAGATGTCTGCATTAATGATTTTAGAGACATTTACATTGTTTTCTGCCTGCCAAATCCCACCAAAATCTGAGTTTGAAAATTCCAATGTGTAGCCTACATCAGCAACTTTCAAACAAGCCCAAGTGCGTCGGAATATGAGCATTGCAGCAAAATTTATGGCGATCTGAAAGCTACAGCAAAATCTGCACAAGCAATGACACGTGGCGCACGTTGATCGGCTGAAGGATCGGCCAACTGTTCATTTGTTTTGTCGTTTCTACCACGTGTCGCACATTCGTTTGTCATCAAGATTTGACGCCCTGCTGGCGCGCTTTGATAGGTTGTGTGTTCCACACTCAAGTCTGACAGTTGCCACGAGGCACAGTGATTGGTGCGGAAGAAGGCATAAGGCGCACGTGGAAGAAGGCGGCGCAGAAGAGGATAGCAAAGGACTGGCTCGCGAAGGTGACGCGCGCGGAAGAAATGGATGCATCCTTGCAGGAAACAAGTATGAAAGCAGGGCATGGGTATTCAACTGAGGAAGGCGCTGCAGCAAAAAAGAAAGGGGCACGCGGGCCAAACCAGGAAGGAAGGTAGTGTAGGACGCGCAAGCGCAAAGGCATGCGAGGGACTTAGCTGATTTTAAGGCAAATCTGCAGATGTGTGCGCAAGGAGTGCACAACAGACCGGGGATAAAAGTGGGTGCACAGAAGGAAGGCACATAGGGGAAATGTTAAGAGATAGGAAGAATAAGGAGAAAGGATCGCGCGAAGAAAGCGCGGGAAGGAGCAGAGGGAAAAGGAAGCACAAGGGGAAAGCAGGAAGGGCATGCAAAGGTGCGTGCGAGGGACAACGGTTGTGCCAAGGTACGAAGGAAGCTGCCATAGTGCGCGCAACCTGAAATGTGAAACATCAAAGTCAAAATACAAATATAAGTTGTCCAAATAACTAGGGAAGTTATTTGGGACAACAGAAACTATCCCCGGACTCGCCCGAATTTTCGAAAATAGAAAGGAAAGATTGCTAATGGTAACATATCTAAACTAAAAGAAGAGATTGTAAACTTAAGAACTGATCTCTTAGTTCATCTCAACAAAACTTTGGATAGGAAAAAAACTAGGAATACAGAGCCATTGTTCATATATTGTCCAAGATGTAGAAACAAACATGGGCTTAAGGATTGTCCCTTAAATTAAACAAACATCTACCTTGTCTATGATCTGAAGCATGCAACTAATCAATGTGGACAGTTTCCCTTGCTAAAGAATCACTTAAAACAGAATACACAAAGTGAAGTTGAGGTCAATTATGTGGCTCAGAGGCAAAGATGGAATTTTCCGGTAAATCACACCTAGTCCTATGCACCAAAAACACAATGGGTTCCAAACCAGTGGAACACACCATGGTCATGCCCGCAACCTTGGGTTCAACAAGTCCCACAAGAATGGAGTCCTCAGTGGAATGCACAACTCAATTATTGTCCGCAACCATGGACTCCAAACTCAAACATTCCACCATTCCAACAATTCAACAGTGGAATGTACCCCAAGGATCGTGTCAGCAGTATTATAATCCAAAAAGACCCCAGGGCAACAAGCTTTGTAAATTGGGCCTATAATTGCTTCTCCATCTAAACAACCTGCCCAACCACAAATTCCAAATCAAACCGTGGCAAATCCAAAGAATGTAAGGCAGGGCAACTCAACATACACTGTCGAATCCGACAAGATTCCCACAGTGAATTATGTGGATTGTAGAAACATATTGTTACGATAGAGGAAGGTTACTTCACAACCATCATCTCCAATTATAGAGGAAATCCCCGAAGACAGATAAATCAGAAGAGACACAACCCAAACCTTTTCTTGAAGAAACATATGAATCAAGTGCAGATATGCCATTTCAATCATGTTGCCTCTAGTATTGGCTCCCTAGTTGTGACCATGTCACATCCATTTATGACGACTACCTCCATGCATGATGAGGATTCACCTCTTTCACGACAGAGGAGTAGGACACAATGACCATGTGAAAAGGCCTTTCAAAATGAGAACAAGGATATTGCGGATGAGCACGTCGTAAAATGTGTGTATGCGAATGGATTGTCATTCAATGATGCGAGGTCACCATATTGGCAAGAGATGATGAAAGCAATCAATGAGGCCACAAAAGGGTACAACGGGTCAAGCTATGAGAATATCTGCACCACCATATTAGAAAAGCAAAAAAAATATGTGGAAACCTCATTGTAGCCAATTAGAGACTCATGGGCCAAAATAGGTGTGTCCATCGTTTTTTATGGATGGAAAGATGCAAGAAACCACCCTTTGATCAATGTGGTTATAGTATGCCCTAAAGGGGTAATTTTTTTTAAAGCAATTGGTTGTGAGGGGAAAGTGAAGGATGCCCAATTCATTGCCAACATCCTCTTCAAATCCATTGAGGCGGAGGGGCCTCAAAATGTTGTCCAAGTCATAATGGACAACGCCAAGAATTGCAAAGCCGCAAGGATGTTAGTTGAGGCAAGGTATGGGTATATTTTTTGGACACCGTGTGTTGTCCATTCACTCAATTTAATGCTAAAAAAGTTGGCTAGTAAAATATAGTGGATTTAACAAGTGCATGCAGAAGATGAA
Organism: Taxus chinensis; assembly: GCA_019776745.2. NCBI lineage: Eukaryota > Viridiplantae > Streptophyta > Pinopsida > Cupressales > Taxaceae > Taxus > Taxus chinensis. Next base: position 479,391,323 of record CM034152.1, on the reverse strand, counting down.
GATATACAAATGTTTGTGACCAACCATCGTCAGTCACAAGGCATATTTAGATCCTTCTCACGTTTGGAGTTGCTGAAAGTAAGGGAAGCCACCTTTCTTTTATTTATAAATGATGTAAGGCTTTTTTATTTTCAAAATATAGTATTCAAAAGTTTCCAAAAAAAATAATTTTTGTTTCTCATGTCTTATTAGGTTGTTGAGACTCGATTCGCATCACACACAATCGTCTTGAGATGACTTGTGAACGTGCGAGCGACACTTCGCAGGATGGTATCTTCCAACTTATGGGTTGTATGGAGACAATCAAACATTGTACGAGCTCAAAAAGTGAAGGCAATAATCTTATATGACACTTATTGGGATCAAGTAGAATATTTGTTGAGTTTTACTGAGCCCATTATGAGCATTATCCATTTTAATAACATGGATCATCCATGTTTAGGAGAGATATAAGATGGTATCGACTCAATAATTGGGAAGATAAATTCCATCATAAATGCAAAAGAACAAGATCCTAAGGAGAATTTTTTCAAAAATGTACAATCAATCCTCATTAAATGGTGGAACAAAATGACAGCCCTGCTACATCTACTTGCCTTTGCATTGACTCCTAAATTCTACAGCACAGCGATCCTTTCTTTGCCGGGAATGATGGCACCATACAGGGATGTAGAATTCATTGAGGGATATATGTTGGCATTGTCTAGGCTTTTCCCTGATCCTAAGGCCGAGGACATAGTTATGATAGAGTTTGTCAATTTCATAGCAGAAATAGGTCATAGCTTTCTCGCTCTTCAAAGAAAATACAAGATGGATGCTCGTATGTGGTACCTCCATGGTCACGCATCTGTATACTTGCAGTCTCTTACAATCAAGGTCTTGGCACAGATAAGTTATTTATTTTTTTAATTCTCTTTCCTTTTTTGTTGAAACTTTTAGTTTTTTTAAGTTTGAGTTTGAGTGTTTAAGTTTGTATTGGCTTTGCCTCGATACGTTGCGAGTTCATCTTCCTCTGAGCGCAATTGAACTACATATACTTTCATCCACTCACAGAAGCGCAACAAGTTGGGGGCTAAAAAGGCTGAAGATTTGGTATATATACATTCCAACTTGCACCTTCTATCCCACGAACAACCAAAGTACAAGGGTCAACAAGACATTGGGATAATCATCTAGAGATAGTTGACTTGGATGCTTCTATTTCCCACCTATCATTAGATGACAAGGGATTGGAGACTTCTTTGGCACCGCGAGACCTACATGCACAAGGGGGTGCAACTGGTAGTGACCTTAGTGGGAGTGGTTCGATTCCATGTGGTTCTAATGAACCACATAATGATGATGATGTTGATGTTGATGATCTTGATGAAAAGAAATGTGATGAATATTGAAAGATACTTTGAACTTTGATAATTGATGTAATAAATTGAATTTAATATATCATGACATTGTGTTTAATTTAACTTTTAAGCTGTTACAAAATTATGAGTTGTCTTTTGTAGCTATTTAGCTTATAACTTATAGGTTATTTTGTCTTTGATATGCATACTATGTGGTTAATAACTTAATTCCTATTTAGTAGGTTGAAATTTATATATTTTTGTACGGCCGTATCCAATGTCGTATTCGGGGTCAAAAACATTTTTTCAATATCCACGTATCGAATACTCCGTACTCGTACTTGTATCCAAAACGCATCGTCTACTTAGGTTGAAATATATTGAAAGATGCTGAAAACATAAGGCACATGTCCCTAACATACTTATTCCTCGTGACCCATGTGAAGCCAACAACCTTTAAGTGGATTGGAGTTTTTGAAAGACACTAATGAAACACATTAACATCCTACCCCAATTTACTTGCATACAAGTCCTTGCGACCTCCAACTCCTAGGGAGGAAAACGATAGAGATTAAGTGTTCCAACCATAGAAGGATAAGTGCCTATTTCCTTTTGACCTTTTTTAGACTCTTCTTTTTTCAAGTCCTCCATACAAATTTGGAAAGCACGATGATGTACATTGATTCTCCTCGATACAGATTTGAACCGCCAACTATGGGTGTGAAAGATGACAGCATAAGCAATCTTACACCTAGTTGGGTTAGGGAGTTATAAGACTTAGATGCCTAGATACTTATATACTTGCACCTTATCAAAGAGTGCTATCTTGAACCGACCTTGGTGTACCTAAGGGTAAATTCACGAGTCTTTGCTATTCGGCTCCACTCAAGGCTGCAAACTCACCGAGTCTCATAACTATGATGAAAAGAGAGACTAATTGTCAGCTAACATCCCCGCTCCACTATGGTCAATTGAAATTGAAAATCATGTCTCAAGAAAACTAGAATCACAAATCAATATAATTGAAAGACTAGTAGTTGGATCATGAACTTTGGATGTTGGTCTCACTATAGCTGAATTTTGAACCACGGGTGCCATGACTGAATGGGTGTGTATCATATGCAGATGCTGCAACTTGCAAAACGGATACATTAAGGATCTTCCCCAGCAACATCTTTGTTATGGCATTGTTTTCATCTAACAAAGCTTTCTTGGCCTTCTTAAATTTCTTAATTTCCTTGAGAAGTTGTTCCTTTCTTCATTTCCTTAGAATATCCTATACTCCTCTATCAACAATACAATCATTGAGGGATTCTTTGGTGCCCTCTAGCTTCATTTTCAACTTTGCTTCAGTTGTCTTAAATTTCATAAGTGATTTGGCTATCTCTTCATTAATTCCCATTATTCGTCTCCTTGTTGCAAGCATGAAACGAAATACTCTTGCATTCTGAATCTAATCAATTCATGGAGCAACTTAACAACTTAAAACCTTGTCTAATAGTTGGTTCACCTGCACATGCTTGAATTAGCTATTTGTCGCACTAAAATTGTTCATTCGCCATCTCTGTTGATTCTAATGCCATCTACAATACTTTAGCCCTTGATTCTTCATGAGTATCATTCCCTAAAAAATTCATATTTATAACCTCCTGCTTAAGTTTGTCTTTTTCCTTAGAATCACTGTGGCTCTGCATTCCCAAGTCCCTTCCCTCTCAATTCAATTTCCACCATGAAGCTCCCTGCTCTCCTACGAAGTTTAATCATCTCGTCTTCGATCACTCCCCATCCTTTGCACCTTACTCTATATCCCAACTCTTTTTCTCATTATGTTCTTCATAGCTGTGAGAGTATCTCAAGTGAAGGTACCTATTCTAAATCAATGGAGGTCTGCTCGCCATTTTCAATATTAAATTTTATTCCCTGCCACTAACATCCATAACACCTACAATTGTGCGAACAACAAGGATTCCTTCTCCATTCAAAATATGAAATACTCTTGTATCATCATCTCCGAAAATTTCAACAAAATCTTTATATTGAGCAACATCCATAGACTATGGTGATTCCTCTACTTCTCACATTGGTGTAACATTTTCCTCTAGTGAAAACTCCTAAGATACTTCCAAACCCTCCACTTTCTCGTAATCCTCTTTTCCACCAATCCCATATCAAGATGTATAATTTTCTAACCCTTCCTCCTTATCTACACTCTTCTTTCAACAGACTTATAGATGTTCAGATAACTCCTTATTTCAAAAGAACTAAATTCTACGTCTATCCCAAACAATATGGACAAATGAGCACTAAAGCACTCAACCACAACATCATTGTCTGACCCAAATAATCTAAATGCACCTCAACAATGATGGAAAGCTACATTATCAGGTACTACCCTGGAGGCCCCCGTACCAGTACAGTTCCGGTACCGATACTGGTCTGGGTACCTCCCTAGTTATTCCATTATCCAGGGTACCTGACAGTCATATTAAAAAACAGCCCTGGTCCATGCATGACACTTATAGTAAGAACAAAAATATTTTAAAAACATGGCTAAACTACTACTAGTGCTATTGAGTCCAGTTTTAGTGAACCAGCTACTGATCTGGATGCTCTCAATGAAGAGCAATGTGATGATTTGTTCATATAGTTCTTAATTTTGGCTATAACCGTTGACTAAATTCCTATTTTGAATAGCTAATATAAAGCTATGCGATATATCACGCAATAACTTGTTTAATTTTTTTAAGTATCAATTATCAGTAGTGCTTTGTTATTTTTTTTACTTTTGTATGCATGTAACATTAATATTATTGTTAATTTTTTGAGTTTGTCTTGTAATATTTTTTATAGATGTGCCTAAGCCGTACCATACCAAGGTCCAAAATAAAAGGCAAACCCCTATATCCAAACAGGTAACTTAGATGGTAAGGCTTCATATTATTGAAAGGCACCATTTTTCTTAAAACAATTAGGTTAGGGTAAAACATTTCTAATGTTGCGTTTTAAATCACCAATATGCTGGAAAATTTTCAGATAGAGTGAATTTCCTTCTTGAAAAATTATTCATTATCTCAGTCCAATTTTGTTCCCACCTAAGGCCACAATCTCTTTGTATTTGTATGCATAATACAGCATTGCAATAACTCCATAAATATCACCTACATAATTTCATAAATAACCCACAAGAATTTTATTTATGCCACAAGTTTCAACCCTCTTAATGGACTTCTATTGAAAGCTATCTACTATAACCAATTAAGAAAGCACTAAATGATGAATCTTTAATTTGAAAAGATGACACGTAAAAAAGATGCATATTGATGTCAATGAACTAATGCAGACTAGTACATGCATGGGATTTAAAAAGAATCCATGTAAAGCACATTAGAAACAAAGTTTAGAACAAAATTTCTTGCAAGTGCAAAATTCAAGCAATTTTCATTGGTTTATAAATGCAAAAATTAAATCATTTTCTTACCTACTCGGAATAGTTGTGAATTTGTTAGTGGAAAGAGAGAACCAATAAGGTCAACCATGTTGCTAGCCACTGCAAATACGCCAACTAATGCAAGATACGCCGATAGGAAGGCTTGCAAATCTAGATTTGGAAAAAAGCGCAGGAGGCAATACAATCCAAATAATGATAAAGAAAAGAGAAATGGGGCTAAAATTCCTTCCCGAAAAGATATTTTTTTCGGTGGCTTTGATCCCAAGCTGCAAAGATAATGTATACTTAGAACTAGTGAATATCCAAAAAAAGCCATCAGAAAATAAACTGGCACTATATACACATTTTATCATAACTGTGTGCAAGGATTTAAGATAAGAAATCATTTCATGTAGAGAATTTAACAAAAAGAATCATCTAGGTTGGATGAACATGTACATCATTGTTTATATTTTATAGAAAATTAAAATTAAAGTCTATGAATGAAGCTGATTTACACGTATTTCATATTATTATCTGTTTTCTATTAGACATTTTTCACTCCAATTATTTCAGAAGTAACAAGAATTTTCAGCCAAGAAATGTCAAATGATCTAAAAATGCAAAAAAAAAAAAAATGGCAGTAGCTAAAAGCATGAATTGAACATTATAAGCCTCAATCTATTATCTATGATTACCTAAGCATCAATACCCTCAGCCTTAAGGCCCTTTTGTTGAACAAGTGCCTCTCCTTCGTCCTCCTCCCCTAAAGGTTGGTTGAGAGCACCCATTCTCTCCCTCATCCTAAAGGTTGGTCTAGTCATCTTCCCAATGTGCCATTTGTGTCGATAAACACGACTGTGAAATTCAGGCTTCTGGAGTTATGACTATCTCTACTACATGATATATGCTTGAGACAGTAAAAGCATAAAAAATTTACACTACTTAAATACATTTTTTATTGTGGAATCAATGCAATGAAGTCTCAACACCTTACCACATTCGTGCAATTTAATTAAACATAAGAGATAGAAAATGACTGGAAAATCAGCCAATTCTTTCTATAACTGCACAAAATACGATTTCCATGGAACATTACAATGCAATACTTGGCTCTCACCAAAGAGTCAAATGCTTTACAGAAAGGCTTTTATTATTACAATTTGTTAGTTTGCGAATATCCGCCTTCCCATGTTTATCCTTTCTAAAAAATTCGTACCTTTTGTGCTATTTGTTACATTGGCTTTCTCAAAAATTTACAGAAATGAAACTATTACAAAATTGTGAGGTCTATCCCATGACATTTATCCAACCCAAGGCCTCATCAAGTTGTCCCTATCAGTAAAACTGAACATCCTAACATTTATTTGACCAGTGGGAAGATATCTGGTTTACAAAGTGGCTACTTTAGGATGTGTACAACGAATATTGTTGGATAAAACTCAACTCTCACCATAAAAAGTGTGAGCTTCATTTTCTTAATGAATCTCTTGAGGGCTTGACTTGTGCAGCCCATTTTTCGGAACTGAGAGTAATCTGTAGCCATATCACACAAGCTATGTTTTTGATAAAAGGTAATTATATTGATGAAAGTATTAGTAATACAAAAACCTTTCTTTCTCTACAGCAAGAAGAAAGAAAGAGTAGATATATCCAACGAGGCACTAGAAGTAGCATGACCACAAAACATGGCCAAATGTCAAAACAAGAGAAAAAAGAGTAGTTCAATATGGTGCTTGAAGCTACAACATTTAAAAAGCCAAGTATCATGGCGGGGAGTTCAAGATTTACAAGTATTGAAAAGGAAAAAAAGAACAACATATTTCAATGCTCCTCCATGATTTCCTTTAGGCTGGGCTGCATTGGTGAGCCACTAAATTTTCTTGATGATTGGGTGGCTGATTCCTGATGCTAACCAATTAAGGGTTCCAAATGGAGAGCTTGTAATGACGGGTCCCTTTAGTCCTAGGATATTGCTCCACATGATTCCCACATTGATATGTTCACATTGGTGGTCTTATTCATCTACTCAGTGTGATGTTGCTTTAGGGAAAGATTGTTATCTCTTTGAATAGCATACAGTCTGCAAGTTTCTTTCCACATTCCTTTTAGAGATAACAATGGGCTCATTAGCCTCAGCTGCAACTCTGACGCTTTGTCTGAGAAGGTGTGCTTGGGCTGACCTTTCAGGCATTCTGGACTGCAACTTGCTTGCCAACGCCTCTGTGGAACAATGGAGGGTTGTAGATCATTTTCCTGCTATTTAGATGGTTGTCCGCAAATCTCCAGGATGTTTCTCTTCTTTTACCATTTATGTACCTACTACACCTTGTCATCAATTTTGGCAACTACATTGTCAATGCTCTTACAAAAATATTGCAGGGCCTGCCTTATTCACAAGTGTGGTCTTTAGCTTGAACAATGTTCCTCTTGTTGAGATATTCCTTGTTGTTGGTTTGATGTCCCTTGACTTGTTTCTTGAAACTCTACACCAAGTTTTTTTCAGCATCAAACGCCGAGTGAAGTCAAAGCACCATTTTTATAGCAGCAGCTCTGACATTGGTTGAAATCCTAGCAGTTGAACTGCATAGGGACTTTAACTCACCATATCATATTCTTGCAGCAACAACTGTTATTACTTCACTAGCACCAAGGCTCTCAGATGTACGATGCAACAATTATCCATCCAATGTACATCAAAGAAATGGTATATTGGACCAGAGAGGATACCCAGCTGTGATTCTGATTTATGACAGTTGGGTTGGGTGGCCTATTGGACTGATATGGTTGTCTGATCCAAAATTCACCCCTCAAGGTAATTTTGATAACATGCATCAAATTCTTTAGTCCCAAGCAATTATATTGATTCAGGGCGAAAAGTCATGTTTCTAGGGTCCCCTCATATTTTTCTAACTCCCCTGTCCAAGAAGAAGAGAGCAAGTTCTGAGAAAATGTAAAAAATTGCAAAAAACAAGCTCGGGCCAGAAAAAATCATGAAAAATGGCTAAGTCCTAGTCCAGGCGGTCCTTGGGACAGTTGGGACATCTGGACGCGAACCGGCCGAACCGGGCGAAATGAGTCAAGGCAGCGGAAATCCGAAACCGAAAAGTGGAAAAATTTGGGACAGCAACAAAAGTACGCGAACCGGCCGAACCGGCCGAAATGAGTCAAGGCAGCCCGGAACAGTTGGGCCGAAGGTACGCGAAGTACGCGAACCGGCCGGATCGGCCGAAATGAGAACTTAAAGTCTGGGACGCGTGGGACAAAAGTACGCGAACCGGCCGAACCGGGCGAATCGGGAAAATTTGTCCCAAACGGTCCGAAAGCAAATGGGACATCTGGGCCGCGAGTACGCGAACCGGCCGGTTCGGCCAAAACAGGGAACTTCAGCACTGGGACAAATGGGACAAAGGGACGCGTGGGACGCGGATAGCCGAAGGAGCCGAAAGCCCAATCAGAAGACAGTCACCGGAGAAAAGTCAACGGGTTTGGTCCGGAAACTTCAAATGGCCATAACTTTTGACTCCGAAGCTCCGATTTTCACAAAATTGGACTATCTGGAACGAGCACGACGTCCTCTTTTGACTCCGAGCCACAAAAATTGGATTTATTAATTTTAATGAGGGTAGATATATTTAAATAAAAGAAACATATTCGGCTCCAGTCAGTCAATGCTCATTCCCGTCAAATGACAGAAAACGCCTGCCAGACCCAAAATAGCTGCCCGCACTCAGAAGGCCATAACTTTTGCATTTCTCAACGAAATCGCACAAAATTGGTACCGTTGGAATCGTGGTTCCGAGCCCGATGCACAAAAATCAAGAAATTCCAGATTTGATCAGAAATTGATTGAGTTTTTTAAGAAAACGTGGCCGGGTTCAGAACAGTGTTTTATTTGGTAGCTGGGAGTGCAATTAAGAGGCATGGTCATCATTCTTTCTCTGCTGCAGCACATGGGACAGTATGGGGAGCCTTTTGCAAGTAATGTATAACCATTTCACTCAATTTAATGCCTCTTACATGTGGTTGAAGGACAGATTTCGGGATTTCCATTTTCCCTTCTCTTTTCCTTCTCATTTTTTCTATAAATTGGAGTGTTGGGCTCATTGTAAAAGAGGGAGAGTTTTTGGGTAGCAAAGCTCTGCCAAAATTTCTTTGTGAAGCCAGTGTGTTGCAGGCCCTTGTAGTGGACTCCTTGCATGGTGATCCAGGCCCTTATCTTGTAATAGACTGAACTGTGCATACCAGGAAGCAATAAAATACAAGTTTGTGGATGTATCTTCCCCTGCTGTGTTTTCTTGCATTCTTCTTGCCCCTTTATCTTTCTACAAGAATATTGTGTCTATTATTATGTTCTTGCAGGGATTCATTATCATTGTGTATGCTTGGAATATTGTTGTGAATGCATTTTGCTAGATTATGGTGAACTGTTCATCACCTCTTCTAGTGTGCACTTTGCCTCTGTATTTCACACATTTGGAGACTACTCTCACACCCTCCTTTTCTGGTGTATCACCGCTTTAGTGTAGGCTTTCATTTTATGCATTCTCTTTCCCTGGTCCCTTGGAAATTTAGATTAGAACAGTTAGCTTATCCTGCATTAGAGTAGATTGTGGCAGGTAGTTTAGGAGCAAGAACCAGCTTTCTCTGGAGGTCTATCTCAAGTAGCAAGTCCCACAACTTGGAGATAGTACCCATGTTATCCAATCACACTGTGAGTTCAAGTATATTGTATGCACAGGGGTGCTGTGATTCGGTGATAACAGTTCTGGCACGCCCGGTGGGACCTTAGAGGTCTTCACTTTCATTGCAACAAGATTGATGTGCACTTGTTGTAAGTTCCAGCTTTGAAGGAGCTTTAAAATCGCACATCTGGCGACTCCAAAAGAGGCATAATCCGCTGGTTTCAGCAGTCCAAGCCTGGCAAATTTATGAGAAGAATACAGACCAGGTCAAGAACTAGGGAGGAAGGATTGTTTGTTTATCTACATCTATCTCCAGGCAGAGAAAGAAGGGGAAGAAGAGCTCAAAGATCTGCGTCTCCACCTAATAGAACTTTGTCTACACCTCCACCTGGTAGACCTTTTCTCGCATCAACAAGGGTTCTCAGGCCAATCAGAATGGCGCAACCACTAAATCCCTTTGTCAATTTCACTGGCAGCAGCCCACTTGCCCTCAATGCACAGAATCCAGTTCCAATTGCAGCATTGAAGAACATTCCATTTTTCACTGGAGAAAATCATACCACTCCTGGTGATCATGTCAAAGACATTGCTAACGTCTGTGCAATCCATGAGATAAATGAAATGGATGTGGCTGTCAAACTGCTGGCATCATCATTCAAAGGGAAGGCATTGCAATGGTTCAGGAGCCTTGAAGCTGGTTCTATCACAAATTGGAATCAGTTATGCATAGTTCTCCATGAGCAGTTTGGAGAGAAGGGAGACAACTTGTCTCTTCTGGAACAATTGACAACTATCAAGAGAGCCCCCAACGAGCAGCTGACTGACTTCAACTTCAGATTTCAAAGGTCTTGGGATAGGATTCCAGTGGCAGTCAGGCCAACAGCAGAAGGTGCTTTTCTATATTACCTTAAAGCTTTGAATTCTGATATTTCTATGTTAATTCAATCTATGGGAGGCACAACCTTACCTGCTGCTTATAGCATTGCCATTAGAGCTGAAAACTGTCTTATTCAAGCTGGTAAACTGGCTCCTAGGCCTCCCATGCCCTTGTATCCAAACTTAGAAAATCCAAGCACTAGTCAAGCACCCACTTTGGCTCCTATTCCCACCCCTAGAAATCAAAGTTCAAATGAAGCTTCTACTTCATCCTCTAGTGCTTCAAATGAACTCCAAGAGGTCATGAAACAATTGCAAAATTTGGGAAATGAGCTGGTTACTATCAAAAGACAGCAAGCTCAAAGTGCTAGACCGTATCAGCCTCAAGCGCAGTACCAGGCTAGGCCCCCATACCAACAAAATAGGTCCACCAATCCAGGCTGCAAATCAAAATCAAAGCAAGTAAGGCCTCCTACGCTAATAGACCATTTCAGCCCTACAACCCCAATGTTGCATCTGCATCCAAAGCTTTGGTGCCAGTCCAAAATAACATGGCCCAAGAATATGATTGGTGTTTCCCGTGCAGTCAGCCACATAACCAATCAATGTGCTTTAACGGTGCATTAAATCAGGCTCTAATGGTGCAAACCATTGGTGGGTCGCAAGAGTCCAGCCACGAAGAAGACCAGCAGCAAGGGGCACCTCAGCAAGGAACATCTCCGAATGAAACTACTCTTGTCAATTGGCAGGCTGAAGATTTCTGTGGTATGAATCAAATACCCTCTCAAAGTGTTGCAGCCAACACAAGGTCAAAGAGGAGAAATTTGGGTGAAGAACAGCCATTGGCTTCGAGTAATCCACAACCTTCTACCACTCCACAAGCCGTTGGCAAACAAACTGTAGTTCCAAACATGCAAGGAGCATCCAAACCAGCTCCTAAACCAACTCAGATGCCAGCTGCTGCTGCCCATGTGCAAGGAATGAATGTGCAGGCCAAGGGACAGCAGAGGGATACTTCATCTCCATTCAACATCATTGATCAGATGAAGAAGACAAATGTAAACATATCAATGTGGGAATCACTATCTATCCCAGGACAAAGAGATTTGCTACAAGCTGCCATGAAAGACTGGTCAACTTCAAATCAACAGGTCCAGATGCAAGAGAAGGTACTCACAAATGCTGCCCAGCCTGAAGGAAATCATGGAGGACAGCAAGGTAAAATGTTGAAGCCCCCTCCATTTTATGTTTCATTGATCATAGGAGATAAGTTGGTACATAATTGCATGATCGATTCTGGGGCCAGTAGTTCAGTAATGCCCAAGCAAATAGCTGATCAGCTAGGACTCCAATATGAAGTCATCTCCAAGGGTGTAGTGCAATTAGACGGGACAGCAGTGACAACGGTTGGAGTAATCAAAGGTTTGAGCCTCACACTGCACGCATGTCCCAACGTAACAGTGTTACAAGATGTGTCAGTCATAGACCTACCACCACTCTTTGCATTGTGCTTGTCAAGAGACTTCACTGCTAAAATTGGAGGCTATCTTTCGGCGGATTGGTCACACATGTTGTTCAGAACAAGATATGGAACCAAAGCCACAATCAGGTCTGAACCTATTGCGAACTTTCACATTGAGCCTTACACTCCAAGCCAAATCAATACCAACTGTTCAGCGTTTGATCAAGAAGATTATCCAAGCACTGATGAAGCTGACACCAAGGTTGGAAGCATCCCAGATTTGACTCTTGATGAATGGGCAAGCAAGGTGCATGCTTTTGATCCTTATCAAGAAATAGAAGAATCTGAGCTGGGAGTCTATTGTTTACATGAAGAGAATCAACCTCTTCCTAGCATCACCAAGCCAGATCATAAAGACAAGAATGAAGTATGGCAATTGTTCTTTGATGGGTCAAGGAGTAGACAAGGTGCAGGAGGAGGAGCTATGCTCATTTCACCGCAAGGTATAAGGTATTACTCAGCCTTCCGTTTCCAGTTTTCCTGTTCAAACAACACAGCTGAGTATGAAGCCTTAATTCATGGATTGCACTGGGCAAGGAAGAAAGGCATCAGGAATTTACAAGTATTTGGTGATAGTGAGCTGATCGTAAACCAAGTCAAAGGAAAAAATGCTGCCAAAAATGATCTGTTGAAGAACTACAAAAATCGGGTATGGGATCTTATTGAAGATTTTGAAGCTTTTAGCATCATTTCCATCCCAAGAAAAAAGAATGAAGCCGCTGACAGACTGGCAGCAATTGGGGCTGCGTTTGATGTTGTAGAAAGTATCAAAAGTGAGAAAACTCAGCCTCATATCAAAGTGGTTGTGAGACCAGCTGTTCCAGATAACAACACAAGTTGGCAAGTCTTCGAGAATGATCAGCAGATTGTTAATTTCCTACAAGAAGAAGCTGAGTTCTCCGCCAGAAATCAAGACAAGCTGGAGCAGCAGTATGGTGACCAAGTGGTGCAGCTGAGGACTAACAAATTGCCAAAAGGCCTCATAACCTTGGAGTCAATCTTCAACCCGAATGATCAGTTCCGGAAGGAGAAAGCGAACATTCAAGTAAAGGGTGAAGATTCAGAACCTATCTTAGTAGATGAAGGCAAGACATTGCAAATTGGCAAAGTAAGTACTCCACAAGAGAAATCTGATTTTGTTCAGCTTTGTCAAGAATTCCCAGATGTCTTTGCTTGGACTTACAAAGATTTAAGAGGTTTCAATCCAAAGTTGGCACAACATACTATTGAGTTGGATCCGGAATCCAAGCCTGTCAGGCAAAAGCAAAGGCCAGTAAATCCTCATATCGAGCCTCTCATGAGAAAAGAGTTAAGCAAGCTCATTGAGGCCAGTATCATCTTCCCCATCAAACACTCAAGTTGGGTTGCAAACTTGGTGCCGGTAAGAAAGAGAAATGGAGAAATAAGATTGTGTGTGGACTTTCGCGATCTAAATAGAGCATCACTCAAAGATCATTATCCGCTTCCATCAATGGAACAAATATTGCAGGTTGTAGCTGGTTCAGAAAGGTTTTCATTGCTAGATGGATATTCAGGCTATAATCAGATAATGGTAAAGAAGAAGATCAATTCAAGACGGCCTTCACTACAAAATGGGGCACGTATGCTTACAAGAAGATGCCATTTGGACTGTCAAATGCCAGAGCAACATTTCAGCGAGCTATGGATATGGCATTCAAAGGTTTAATCAACAAGATAGTGCTGGTATACCTAGATGATATCACTGTCTTCTCAAAGAATGCAGCAGACCATCTCTTTCACCTCAGGCAAGTATTTCAGAGGTGTAGAAGGTTCGGAGTGTCATTGAATCCAAAGAAGTGTGTATTCTTGGCACACGAAGGCAAACTGTTGGGCCACATTGTCTCTAGGGAAGGGCTAACAATTGATCCTGAAAGGGTTGAAGCCATCCGAACGCTTCCATTGCCACACCACAAGAAATCTCTCCAAAGCTTCTTAGGAAGGATAAACTTTGTCCGCAGATTTGTGCCTAATTTTGCCACTCTTGTGAAGCCTCTAACAATGATGTTGAAGAAGAGTCTGGCATTCAAATGGACAGCAGAAGGCAAAGAGAGTTTTGAAAACATCAAGCATGCAATATCACAAGCTCCAACTCTTATCAACCCAGATTTCTCAAAGGACTTCATGTTGTATGCATTTGGAGGATCAGATACAATCTCAGCTATCTTGACACAGCTGAATAGAGAAGGTTCAGAACAGCCCATAGCATTCTTCAGTCAAACCTTGGAAGATTACGAAATAAAGTATTCTTTCATCGAAAAGCATGTCCTTGCTGTCATCAGGAGCTTGAAGAAGTTCAGACACTTGGTCTCAAACAATAAGATTCAACTGCTGGTGTCTCATGCTGGTGTCAAGGACTTCCTCCTAAACAAGGATTTAAATGAGAAGAGAGCAGGTTGGATCACTCGGGTGATGGAATATGATATTGAAATCAAAGTGACCAAGCTAGTTCGTGGCAAAGGCTTGTGTGAGCAGCTCGCTTCCAAACAACCAGACGAGTCAAAAAGTGAAGAGGATGTTGTCTTGCTACTACAGAATGATCAAGAACAACCAGCTGATGATGCACCCATCCCATGTTGGACTCAAGACTTGGTGCATTACCTCCAAACAAGCTTGTGCCCTCTAGAAGTGAGCAAAGCAAAGAGTAGATACTTCAGATTACAAGCCATTCCATATGTGCTTGTTGATGGAGTTTTGTTCAAAAAGGACATCAATGGTGTTCTATTAAGATGCATTGGAACAGGTCAAGTCGAGAAGATCTTACACGAGTTCCATGACGGGGAAGTAGGAGGCCACTTTGCTCCACGAGTGACAGCTCTCAAAATCATGAAAGCTGGTTACTATTGGCCTACTGTGTTCAATGATTGCTACTCATGGGTCAAGAAATGCAAGAAATGTGCATTCTTCACAGGGAAAGAAAGGTTAGCAGCGCTGCCCCTTCGTCCAATTTCAGTAAATCAGCCATTCATGCAATGGGGATTGGACTTCATTGGGGTTATCAATCCCAATTCAAGTCAGGGCCACAAGTGGATACTAACAGCAACAGACTATTTCACCAAGTGGACCGAAGCAGTGGCACTCAAGGAGGCAAATGAATCTAATATCTTAGATTTCTATGAAGGGATAGTCACGAGGTTTGGTGCCCCTGCCACTATCATATCAGACAATGCATTGGCATTCCTTGGCACAAAGATCACTGAATGGGCTGTCAAGAATTGTGTGTATCTCAGCACTTCATCGAACTATTACCCTCAAGGTAATGGCCAAGCCGAGTCTACAAACAAGAATCTACTAAGAATCATCAGAAGGACTCTGGATGAAAATCAAAGGACTTGGCACTCAAAGCTCAAATCAGCCCTATGGGCTGATAGAATCACACCCAAGAGATCTACAGGAAGCTCTCCATACAAGCTTGTGTACGGGAAAGAAGCAGTTCTACCTATATCACTTGAGTTGCCAGCATTGGAACTCATGAAACAGTTGGAACTAGCTGAGTTTGAACCTATGGAAATCAGGTATGCAGAGCTGATGGAATTAGAAGAGACAAGAGAGCACGCAATGCAGACCATAGAAAAGGATAAAGCATTGGTCAAAAAGAGTTTTGACAAGAAAGCTAAGGCCAGGATATTGCAAACTGGAGATTTGGTACTGAAGTGGGATGCTGATCGTGCAAAACCAGGAAAGCACTCCAAGTTTGATGCCATCTGGAGTGGCCCATACATGATCATTGAATGCAAAGGTAGCAATGCTTTCCGACTGGCTAAGTTGGATGGTGAAGAATTGCAGATTCCGGTCAATGGGATCTATCTCAAACGCTGCTACTAGAAAGATAGCTTCTCACCCTTGTAAATATTAATTTAGAATTTCCATTCCTCTAAGTGCTTATGCACATTGTACTGCTGTTAGAGTAGTTTTTATTTCCCTAAGTGCTTGTGCACATGTCCTATTGCTTCTAGTATGTGCATGTTTGCAGTTCATCAAGCTCCTGGAAAAGAATTTGCAGCCACAGGAAAACCAGCTCAACGAATGTTTCAATGGCTCAAGGACACAGGTTTTCAAATTTCAGATCAGCTGAGAGGTTATCAAACAGACTCCATGCCCAATGGATTGCTACAAGCAGCTGGCCGTTCTTCATCTGGCAGGCAGATGACCCCGCTGAGTCGCCAAAATTGTTATCCAAAATTCACCCCTCAAGGTAATTTTGATAACATGCATCAAATTCTTTAGTCCCAAGCAATTATATTGATTCAAGGAAAAAAGTCATGTTTCTAGGGTCCCCTCATATTTTTCTAACTCCCCTGTCCAAGAGGAAGGGAGCAAGTTCTGAGAAAATGTAAAAAATTGCAAAAAACAAGCTCGGGCCAGAAAAAATCATAAAAAATGGCTAAGTCCTAGTCTTTGCAATAGTCGGGACAGTTGGGACATCTGGACGCGAACCGGCCGAAAGGCCGCCAGGCGGTCTGAGCATCAAGGCAGCCCGAAACAGTTTGGGACGCGCGGGACAAAAGTACGCGAACCGGCCGAACCGGGTGAAATGAGTCAAGGCAGCCCGGAACAGTTGGGCCGAAAGTACGCGAAGTACGCGAACCGGCCGGATCGGCCGAAATGAGAACTTAAAGTCTGGGACGCGTGGGACAAAAGTACGCGAACCGGCCGAACCGGGCGAATCGGGAAAATTTGTCCCAACGGTCCGAAAGCAAATGGGACATCTGGGCCGCGAGTACGCGAACCGGCCAGTTCGGCCGAAACAGGGAACTTCAGCACTGGGCCAAATGGGACAAAGGGACGACAAAGGGACGCGTGGGACGCGAAAAGCCGAAGATCACGCCGAAGACAGAAAAGGAAAAGTCAACGTTTGGTCCGGAAACTTCAAACGGCCATAACTTTTGACTCCGAGCTCCGATTTTCACAAAATTGGACTTTCTGGAACGAGCACGACGTAACTCTACGCCACAAAAACTGGATTTCTTATTTTTAATGAGGGTAGATATATTTAAATAAAAGAAACATATTCGGCTCCAGTCAGTCAATGCTCATTCCCGTCAAATGACAGAAAACGCCTGCCAGACCCAAAATAGCTGCCCGCACTCAGAAGGCCATAACTTTTGCATTTCTCAACGAAATCGCACAAAATTGGTACCGTTGGAATCGTGGTTCCGAGCCCGATGCACAGCAATCAAGAAATTCCGGATTTGATCAGAAATTGATTGAGTTTTTTAAGAAAACGTGGCCGGGTTCAGAACAGTGTTTTATTTGGTAGCTGGGAGTGCAATTAAGAGGCATGGTCATCATTCTTTCTCTGCTGCAGCACATGGGACAGTATGGGGAGCCTTTTGCAAGTAATGTATAACCATTTCACTCAATTTAATGCCTCTTACATGTGGTTGAAGGACAGATTTCGGGATTTCCATTTTCCCTTCTCTTTTCCTTCTCATTTTTTCTATAAATTGGAGTGTTGGGCTCATTGTAAAAGAGGGAGAGTTTTTGGGTAGCAAAGCTCTACCAAAATTGCTTTGTGAAGCCAGTGTGTTGCAGGCCCTTGTAGTGGACTCCTTGCATGGTGATCCAGGCCCTTATCTTGTAATAGACTGAACTGTGCATACCAGGAAGCAATAAAATACAAGTTTGTGGATGTTTCTTCCCCTGCTGTGTTTTCTGCATTCTTCTTGCCCCCTTTTTCTCTTTCTACAAGAATATTGTGTCTATTATTGTGTTCCTGCAGGGATTCATTATCATTGTGTATGCTTGGAATATTATTGTGAATGCATTTTGCTAGATTATGGTGAACTTTCATCACCTCTTCTAGTGTGCACTTTGCCTCTGTATTTCACACATTTGGAGACTACTCTCACATCCTCCTTTTCTGGTGTATCACCGCTTTAGTGTAGGCTTTCATTTTATGCATTCTCTTTCCCTGGTCCCTTGGAAATTTAGATTAGAACAGTTAGCTTATCCTGCATTAGAGTAGATTGTGGCAGGTAGTTTAGGAGCAAGAACCAGCTTTCTCTGGAGGTCTATCTCAAGTAGCAAGTCCCACAACTTGGAGATAGTACCCATGTTATCCAATCACACTGTGAGTTCAAATATATGCACAGGGGTGCTGTGATTCGGTGATAACAGAGTCTTGAATAGATGTCTTCAATTCGCCCATATGGAGAATTTTCGTTCTCCACTATGCCACAAGGAAGGGTTTCATCCTCCTTGGATGCCACACAAGAGGGATTTTGTCCTCAAGTGGAAAGGTATTGAGCAATCAGCCCTAAAACAAAAATAGTGAGTGTATATGCACCAAAAGATGATGCAAGTGAGGCCAAGCGACCTCCTTTTATATCCCTTGGTTTGGCACCAAGAGCCCTTGGGTGAGAACTGGCCTCTTTAAGATTCACTTTATCTTCTATTTTCTTGTTGGAAGTCTTATAACCCCAACCGACCTGCCTTAGGGAGTAAAACACCAAATAAAAACATTAAAAATAATAAAAAAAAACTGAAACTATAATGTCCTCAAATGGACCAGATTGAACACACAATGGAAAACCTTGATAACCCAACTGAAAAGAGCACCAAAAACTGAGTATATACTACAGAAATAATTTTCCCAAAAAATGCGATTTGCACAATAGAGTTTAAATACCATAACAATGCTAAAATACTTCTTTTTTTTGGATTTTTCAATAGAAATTGATGTTTAGAGAACAACGTGTTATCAGCTAATTTTGACATCGCAAAATTAGTAAACGTGAAAATTAAAAAAAATTCAAAAGTGTTATCTTGCGTGATTGTTCTCCTCAATCACAATCGTCTTATTCTCACGGTCATTTTGGCTTTCGTTTCATCCATTTTGAATAAGCCCTTCTCCCGCTACACCACAAACCGTATTTTAATTATTTAATTGATATTTAATTAATATTTACCATGTTATTTAATAAAAATAATATTTATTAAATTTAAGGGTTTTTTATTAATAAATAATTATTTTTAATATTGGATGGAAGTTGTTCGACAAACTTGGGAGAACTTTTCTTCTTTTTATTAATTGCCGTAACTGTCGTGAGCAAGTGCCGGGGGTAATTTTTTTTTTCCGCTTCCAATTCCTGTAGACAAATTTAATTTTTCTTCTATCATCTGGAGATTAATGAGGAGACGGTTACAAGAAGTTGCTGAAGCAAAGGAGATTGGGAAGAAGGAGAAACAAGGAGATATTGCAGATATCCAGAGCCTGGAGAAGGAAAAGCTTGTTCAACAAACACTATCCGGCTTTCGCACGGAAACCTGGCACAAGCATTAGCTAGAGCCAGGCAACCTTGAGCGTTTCAGGTAGTTGTTTCCATCCTTCATGCATTCACGTGCCAGCAGTTTGTCAGAGTTCCACATTCCAGCAGAGGAAAATCCAGCTGTTAGAAGGAATCAAGGAAATAAATAAACGCAGTCCATGCATATTTGTTTTTGTTTGTTGTTTTGCAGCAGTGTCTCCCAGGGAGGAAAAATAACAATCCATGTGCTAAGATTGGAGAAAGTTTCCACACACACATGCATTTGCCAAAAATGAGCTTTCCATTGTTCAGCGCAAGAAGAAGTAAAGCAAAGAGTTTTTCATTTTTCAACGCCTAAGGAGGAAAGGAACTTTTTTCTGTTGTTGTTTTGTTTTGTTTTGGTGCAGCAATTTCAACACCTAAGCAAGAAAGGAACAACAACAAATGAAGATGTCCAACGCATTGTTTTATGCCTCTAAAGAAAGCTAATACCAAAGTCCACGTGGGAGGAGAGAAAGACATTACAAAATAAATAAAAATCATTCTCCACGCAGCCAAGGAGGAGGGAGAAAACGCAGGTCAAGAGGAAAGAATCCACGCCTGGGAGAAGGAATAGAAATAGAGGGAGATCCACGTAGCAGCTCAAACAATTTCCACGCATGCTTGGGGGAAGGAAGAACTAGTTTGAAAGGCACCAGAAGTTTCCACACATACAAAAATCCACACAGTAGTTGAAGATTTTGCCCACGCAGCCTGCAGAAGAGATAAAACAAATATTTAGAAGTTTGTGTATGCTAAGAGGAAGGAGAAATAACTCTATAAAGCCCACGCAGCAACAATCTTGAAGTCAAATTTCACGCAGCAATCCAGAATAGTTTCCACACATTTTTGGGAAAGAGAAATTTGATATGTTAAAATTTCACGCTAGTTTTGGAGGAGGAATTTGATTTGTTTTACCCATGCATACATAAGTAAACACAAATCCAAAATAGGTTGTCCACGCATGCATATAAAAAAATAATAATAATAAAATCCAAACAAACAAGAGCCCGCACATCCATACAAAAATTTTGTTTTATTTTATTTTATTATTCCTTTTTTTAAAGAAGAGAGAAAAATAAGGATAATACGCATGCTTAAGAAGAAATTTGATCATTACGCCAAGAAAATGGAAAAAGAACACTCGCTGCCAAAAAAGAAAAATATCACGCATTCAAATGCATTACCGATGTATATGGGCACAAAGAAAAATGAATTTAATAAAGAAAACAATAGATGCAGAAAGGACGTGCCACGGGTTGTATCTGTTGAAGTAATCAAGTTTGCAGCTCGATATCTCGAAGTCAGATGATCGTCGGAAAGAAAGGTTTGGTTCATTGAATTCTCCCCAACTTCATGTACTCCTTTTCCAAATTTCAAATGCGCAGCACCTCGTTTGATATTTTTCACGAACCCAAGAAAAACTCAGTTTGCTCGATTTTGCCGCGTATACAATTTCAGCTTGGCGGAAGGCCTATTTTGAGAATCCATATTTCGAGCCCAGATGATCATCAAGAGAAACGGTTTGGTTCGTTGAATTCTTCTCAACTTCATCTACTCTTTTACCAAATTTCAAGTACGTAGCACCTCGTTTGATATTTTTCACGGAGTCAAATAAAATGCAGTTTGCATGATTTCGCTGCACGCGCAGTTTTTAGCCTGTCAAGGTGACTCACTTTGAGAGTTGATATTTTGGATGCAGATGATCGTCAAGAGAAATTAATTGTTTCATTCAATTATCCTCACCTTCATATGCTCCCTTGCCAAGTTTTAGATGCTCAGGGTGACATTTAGTATTTTTACCAAGCTAAAACAAAATGAGATTTTCACAGTTTTACACTTGCATTTTCCTAGTCTCAGAAGAGTCAACTTTGACTTTTAATATTTGACTAAATAATTTGATTAGAAAAAACATTCTTCGACACGCAAACTTGTGGTACCTTAATAAACTCCCTCATCCAGTGAAAACTTCTCAGAACAAGAATTGCTATTTTCCCAAGGCAGCTTTATAGGCGATTTGTGCAGTTTTGTAAGATGGGAGTAATAGCCTGAAATCACGCTTCTGTCACAATCATGTCATCTTCAAACAAAATGATGTTGCGGTATGTATTCCTAGGCATTCTACTCACCTCAACGCTCCATTCAAAGTATGGGAACATCGCCGATACTAACTTGGGACACGTCGACATAGGTCGATTCTGCGATCGCATATCAACCAAAGGCCAGTCATAACTTTCCTGACGCTTGTTCTGAAATGGTCATCACTTGCATGGATGCAACCTCTAACTTCTGCATTATGCGGTATAAGTCGTAGCTATTGGCATTGGTCTCTTCGAAGTCAAAATCCATTGTTATTGGCAGAGATCGATAATGGGAGAATCTTATCCACAAAAAGTCCCCCTCACTAGGTGAGCCAAGTCGCATTTTCCCTCTAGGACAAATATAAAATGTGATGGCACCTTTTTATAACATAGACATGACATAATATTAAGTTATTTAAAATATTATAAATGCTTACCATAGTTACGCGGGGACACGTCCCCCCAAAACCGACACGTTCTGGACATCGAGACGTCAGGGAAACATTTCCCCCACATTTCCCTTTTTTTATGCTTGGGAAACGTCCTAGGGACATCTAGAAATGATGGGAAATGCCTGGGGGACAGGAAAACGTGGGGGGGGGGACGTGGGGGGGACGTCCCCCATATGGTCAGCCGCATTTCCAAACATAAAAACATTAAAAACAACACTTTAACCTTTTTTTTTTATTGTAAGTCACTAATAATAAAAAAAGAGCATTACTAACCTAACCCTAACCCTAATAGTGCAATTTTATGTTATAAATTTACATTATGGGCTCATTTCATATTCACACCAAGCAAAAGCAAGAGTGAGAGCAAGAGCAAGAGCAAGAGTGAGAGCAAGAGCAAGAGCAAAAACAAGAGCAAGCAAGAGGTATTTATATTTATAATTTTATTTGCTTACAATACGCGTAAAAGTTTTTTTTTTTTTTTAAATTTAGATTATAATTTATATTTGAATTTTTTAGGGGCTGTTTTTTAGCATTTGCATCTACATTCACAATATAATCATGCATGTAGTTTGTAGGATTTTAAAAAATGCATATTGCATAGGGTTTAGTTGTAAATGGTTACATTTTTTTTTTTAAATTACATTTTTATTTTTATTTTAAAATTTATATTATATTTGCATGTCTTAGGGGATGTTTTTTACCATTTGCATCTACATTCACAATGTAATCATGCATATAGTTTGTAGGATTTTAAAAATGCATAGTAAATGGTTACGTTTTTTTTTAAATTCTATTTTTATTTCTATTTTAAATTTTATATTATATTTGCATTTTTTAGGGGTTGGTTTTTAGCATTTGCATCTACATTAGGCATATCGTTTGTGCGATTTAAAAAAATGCATCTTGCATAGGGTTTGGTTGTAAAATTTAAATGGTTACGTTTTTTTTTTAATTACATTTTACTTCTAGTTTAAAATTTATATTATAAATTTATATTTGCATTTTTTAGGGGATGTTTTTTAGCATTTGCATCTACATTCACAATATAATCATGCACGTCGCATGTAGTTTGTAGGATTTAAAACAATGCATGTTGGTTATGTTTTTTTTTTTAAATTAATCAATCACATAGTTATGGTTGTTTTTAACTCATTGCAGCAATCATCACAATGAGTTCTAAGCATGAGTATGAATCAGAGCAGGAGAGGGTTGAACGGGAAGTTGAGATAGGTGGTCGTGGAAGAGTTGGTGATGCCACAATGGGGGAGAGTGGAGAAGGGACACAAAATGTAGTGGCAGCGGCAACTGGTAGTTCAGTTGGTAGTGCTACCAATTGCCCCTCTCCAATATTGTCCAAATTTGTCATTGGACCATTTGATAAGAAGAAGCCATTGCAACAATTTGCCAAAATTGTTGATTGCCCCATATTCAAGTCTCGAGGCGGGAGCAAAGTATGGAACTGCAACATATGTACACTGACTTGGCATGGCAGTATCACTAGGACCAATGCACACTTGTTGCACCTTACAGGAAGGGGGTCGGCACTTGTAACGGGCTTTTTCTAGAGCATAGAGCTGAGATGGTGAGAATCTTCAATGGAAATACTACAGACAATGTGCCAGAAGTTCGTGGTTCTACTCTGGCTGGCAAACATAGTAATACTCTAGCTGGTTCTAGTTTTGGAGTGTCAGAAGTGAAAAGCGGAGGGAAGAGAAAGGCCCGTGGGGGCAGCCCCAAATTCAGTTGTTGACATGTTTGATTCAAAGGCAAGGGAAGAGGCAGATGATGCTATTGGGAAATTTTTCTATGTTGTTGGATTCCATTTAATGCCGTTCGCTTCTCCTTATTCCAAGGAGGCTTTGGCTAAGGTTGCAAAAGCAAGTACAACTTATGTGCCTCCTGAAGACACACAACTCAGGACAACAATCTTGGATAGAAACTATTATAAGGTTAATCTGTTGATGGAGGAGATGAAGGTGACATGGATGTAACATTATCATGGATGGGTGGACGGTTATTAGACACCGTCCTCTCATCAATATCATTGTCTCTTGCAAAGATGGACTGTACTTCTTGAGAGCAATTGATTGTTCTGGGAAGCGGAAAGATGCTGAGTTTCAGTATCAGATTTTGAAGAATGCCTTTGAGGAGGTTGGACCTTCAAACATTGTACAGGTTGTCACAGATGCAACTTATGTGTGTAGAGCAGCAGACAAGCTATTGGAGTGGGAATATAGGCATATTTATTGGACTCCATGTTGTGTGCATGCCATGAACAATGCGCTGAAAGACATAGGGAAGATTCAGTGGGTTAACTAGACAGTGACTGAGGCCAGGGATGTGCAGAAGTTCATATGTAATCACCACACATCATTGGCACTTTTTCAAAAAAATTCGAAGAATGAATTTTTGAAACCAGTTGACACCCACTTTACATCCTATTTTATTTTGTTGGAGAGGATGTCTGAGTTGCAGGAGTCCCTGCAAATTATGATTATGACACAGGATTGGACCAGGTGGCATGAGTCCAAGACAGATCAAGGGAAAAGAGTGAAGGAAGTGGTGTTGCAGGAAACATTTTGGGTTCATATGAAATACATCATGTCACTCATAACTCCAGTTTTTAGTGTCATCAAATATGGGGATTCTAACAACCCCAATCTTGGTGAGATCTACGAGTGCATTGACAGCATGCTTGGGCAAATGAAGGCAGTTATTTGGGTGAGGGACCCACTTTGGATTTCTATAATGAACATATATAGCCCATTATGCAACGGAGATGAGAGAATTTGAACACTCCTCTTCATATGGTTGCGTATGCACTGAATCCCAAATGGTATGTGGGGAGGCCAAGAAAAGTTATCCCATTGGATGATGATGTGGTAAAGAAGGGCCTTATGAAGGCCTTTAAAAAAATGTACACTCCACAGGAGGCTTCACAGATCAGATTTGAGTGGCTCGATTTCACCGAACTTGATGGGTACAAAACATCAACAAAGGCAGACAGGGTAACAATAGCATAGGAAGAAGCCAGTGAGTTGGTGGCGATTGTATGGGCTTCCAGGACTGTTGCGACCACTTGTCATTCGCCTCCTTTCCCAAGTTTGTAGCTCTTCTGCCTCTGAGAGGAACTAGTCTACATATGGTTGGATACACTCTATTAAGAGGAACAGGCTTACCTCTGCGAGAGCGGAGAAGCTTGTAGTTGTACATAGTGTTTTGCGTCTTATAGATCGCAAGACACCTGAGTACAAACAGACCCCAGCATTACGGTGGGATGTAGATCCCGAGGAACCGACGCAGGTTGAAGAGGACAATACTTTGCACCAAGGATTGATTAGGCTTACCTTTGAGGACGAGGATGTTAGTACCAACGAATAGGAGTTCATGGACATTGCTTCAAATGTTGATTATGATTTTTAGTCTGATACTTGTAGTTGTCCTCTTTTTTTGTAATATTGACAATAGACAATTGTTGGTGTATTTGGCTATGAGATTAATGATGTGAATATTAGCTATTGTCACTTGATCAATCGTAATTTAGAATGGTGTTACTTTTATATTTTATAATATATTTGAAATTTCAGCTTGTCTCAAATTCAAAATTCAAATATGTATTATGAATTTTCAATTTATGACATTAACATATTGATGTTATAGTATTAAGGAGTGTATTTGATGTTTATGAGCTCAACTTTCACCTTATTTAACTCGCAAATGGTTTTATTTCAGCTTATTTATATAATTTAGTCACTATATCTTTATATTTTAAATATTTATATATTTTTTAATTAGCCGTCCCCAAAATTTTAAAAAAAATTGCCATCGCGGAAGCTCCGTCCCCCCGTCTCATGTAACTATGGTTATTTCCCTATTTTTCAGTTTCAGCCCCAGAAAGGGACATCTCATTTGACATTTGCATAAGTTGAGTTTGCATCTGCATCATTTGGTTGGTGCTTGAAGCTTGCATTTGAGCCATTTGGTACAACATCCAAATGGTCATTTGGGTATGGTCTACATAAGATTTTTGGTTATATTGAAAATTAGTGTTGGTTTGAGTATTGTTAGGAGGTTGGGTTCTAAATGTGGCACTCGCCATCGTTGTAGAAATTGTAGAGATTGTAGATGAGGTAAATGTGGGGAAGTTATGCTATTGGCATGACTTACCCCTGAGCTTGAGATTAGTTGCCTTATTGGTAGGAGTATGAAGACAAGCCTTCATGAGGTGTAGCATCTCTTCGTAATTTTGTCCCATATGTTGGGGATTGTCAGCTAGGGATTGTTCCATCTCAGGAGTGATATTGATGTAATTGACTTGTTCTCCCTTTTGGTCATCATCTTCTTGGGTAGGGACTTTTGTTTAGTTTTGTTGGATCTAGTGTTGATGTTAGGAGGAGAAAGATATTGTGATGCCCACACAAAATACATGGATAAGACATGGATAATTTTTTTTTGTTATCAACAAAACTTGGGCCCATTTAACAACATGACAATGCCCGAGCCTTAGAGTAACATGCATCACCTCATTGCACAACCGGAACAAGGAGAAGGTGATGCCATCATAACAAAAGATGCACTATACAAAACTCAACCAAACCATCTAATGGGTTGTCAAGGGGAAAAGTATTTCGTTACTTTTACTTATCCCTCCAATAAGGAATACTAGCCTTTGGTTCCTCCAAGACAGTCATGCAATCGTGCATGAAAACACCCTTATCCCTCCGCACTTTGCCCTCCACTAAGGGTAATCTCTTCAACCTTTGTTTCCTCCATTTAAAATAAGCAAAACCCATGCACCATACTCACATTTATCCCTCCACCTATGGCAATGCAAATCCCCAACATTCATACATACATACATAAACATACCGATGCATGCAACTAACGAAAACCATCCACTAAATAAATGCATGTTCCCATGAGCAATCAAATGTAACCAAAGATTAATAATAAGGTAAGAGTGAGAAGGACATTTCATGAATAAATATGAGTCACACTATCAAGCCTATTTACAAGACTTGCAAGGGGAGAGAGCATCATTGTGAACTACCATTTGTTGCTCTAATTGGGAATCTTGGCTAGCCTTTGGCTCCTCCAAACAAGCATGCAATATGATATATGAATATATACTTATCCCTCCACTTGCAACAATACTTATCCGTTTACTAAGACTAGCCACGAATCCCCTTGGTTCCTCCATATAAAACATCCGACTCCTTATTCCTTCACCAACACCACCTTTTCCCT
The DNA here is from genome assembly GCA_019776745.2 of Taxus chinensis. NCBI lineage: Eukaryota > Viridiplantae > Streptophyta > Pinopsida > Cupressales > Taxaceae > Taxus > Taxus chinensis. The sequence goes on along the minus strand of CM034152.1, from coordinate 479,364,386 downwards.
TCACTAACAATGATGAATCCACCCCCACACATGTACACATCCATACAATCATGACAAACACAACAAATGCCACATTGGCACAAAAAAAACAAAACTCATCCTCTTCAGTTTCTCTTTAAGCACTTACGGCAACTGGGTATGTGGCCTAGAAGTAGTTTTTTTGTTTGGCTTATTACTCAAAGAAGAGTTTTAACAGGGGACCATCTTACGTAGAAAGGATATTATGGCCCTTTTAGATGTGCTTTGTGCTTCGAAACTGAAGAATCTTCTACGCATTTTTTTTTCTTTTGTCCCTAGGTTCTTTCAATTTGGCAACATCTTTCTAGTTTGATTAAACTGCATTGGAATAATTTTGGCTCCCTTGAGCAGGTTTTCAAAGATTGGCAGTGACTTCTCCCTAAAGAGAAAATCTTCTCCTAGCACTATGGAGTGATATCTCTCTTCTCCTATGGAATATTTGGAAAGAAAGAAATAGTAGAATTTTTCAGCAAATCAGCAAAGACGGATCTTATGTTTGGGAGAAAACTAAAATCAATAAGCTGAAAGTCAAAAACACAAGATATCTTTGCCCCATACTCTTTCTACGGAAGGGGAGCATATTTGCAATCAGTTATCTCTTGATCCTAGGGATGCTTCTTAGCCCCGTTTTCATATTAATAAGAAAGTTGTAAGAGAAAGTCAATCGAAAGACCCTTCTTTGGGTTATGGAAAACTAAATACAAATGGTGCTTCCAAAGGAAATCCATGAAGAGCTGCCATGGGAGGCATTAGTAGAAACAAGGTGATGTGCAGTTCCTTTTTGCAGAGAATCTGGGTATTACTACCAATAATCTTGCGGAGGTGAAAGCGGTTTATGAAGGCAAGCAAGAGGCTTTAAAAATTGGATGGCAAATTTTTTAAATTGAATCGGACTCTCAAATCATTATGAAGTTGTTGTTTGAGAATAGTGTTGGTTCTCCCAATTGGTGAATTGCTAAAGAGGTTTGGAAGATAAAAACATTGTAGGAGAAATTTCAAAAAGTTTAGTTCAATCACATTCCTCGTGAAAGGAATAAAGTTGCAGATGGCGTGGCTAATTGGGCCCTGGATAATAAGAATCTTCTTTTCTATGGCTTGCATCCTACATGGTGGTCCAACAAGCTCCAAGAGGACATCAAATATATTCTTAATCTTGATTCTTTATTATGATTATATCTTCGGCTTTACTTTTGTATATTCTCAATCTTGGACTAATAGTTTTCAGGCTTGGCACAACCAATTATGTATTTTTTGATTTCCATATAATATAAAGTTTTGTTGGTTTTTTTTTTAAAGAGCAAAACTCAACAATAATATAATCCACAAGAGAGAGATAAACTAAATGTTTAATCCACCATGTACATAGATTTCATGGTTTAAATCTTGTTACAGTTAAATTCCTTTTGTTAAAGCATTGATTTGCATCTTCATTATACTTAATTCTCCTTATTTTAAACCATTTATTTATACAACGTTTAGTGTGTATTAGGAGCATATGTTCACATTTCCAATTTACAAGTCTCTCATTTCATTATAACATTTCATCAGCAAAATACAACTCATTTACTTTTATTGTTGTTGTGTGTTATAATCTTTGGTGGCATCGTTTTATAACACATACGAGTCATATAACACTCGTTTCCCAATTAGGGTTTCATGTTTCCAAGGATCGTGGTTCCACATGAAACAATTCATTTTATTGCTATTAGGCAACCCAAGTTTAAACCACACATTATAAGTGAGAACTCAAATCCACTTTATGCATTAAAAATGTCTTCTTAGGTACTATTCCACTCGTTGGTATATATTTCAATACTTTGGATGGACGTCCAAATCTGGTCCACAGCTTTTATTTATTTATTTTTAAGTGGTATATATCTGGTAATGCTAGCAAAGGCGGTGGAGATTGGCTGAGCACCAAAAGGTGTTTCCTTGAAGCTTCCAATGCTTATTCAACAAGCTCATGAGATGCATATCTAGCAGATCACAGGAAACATGGTTATCCTTGCAAGTTGATGAAATTGCCCCACATTCAATGGGACGCTGAAAACAAAGCATTCCCTGATATTACCTCTTCCAGGCATTTAGGCAATTATTTCACATGCCTTTGGTATTCTCCTTCATTTGCAAACATGTCCATCAGAGCATTTGCAATTAACATCAGACAAAAATCAACTTTATATTAAGGTTTGGAGGATCTTCAAACTTGTTTCAAAGGCTCCTATTTTGGCACACACAGGGAGGATGTTGGCATTGGTGGATGAGTTTGGATTCAAAACTGCCGTCTGCATTTTCTTAAACAAACTCATTTGTTCATTTTCATAAATTAGTGCAGTCCAAGTGTCTGCCTCCCCGAAATGCTTTTCTTGAAGGGAGGGCATACCTTGTTGCAAAGCTCTATTTCTGGCACGGCTGGTCTATGCTGGCATTGGTGAACCACCCCCAATGATTTGATAGAAGTCCACAAGCTGTTCAAATGCTCTTATTTGGCATGGGCTGTGGATATGCTCGGCAAAGGTGAGAGGATTTAGCTGGACGCCAATTCAACAAACTACACAATACACCTCCAACAGTAAATGCATCCTTTGAGATCATATTTGCTTGGCATGGTTTGGAAGGATGCTGAAAAATTGTGGAGTGGCTCAATCTGTCACGCATCTGCTTGAGCATTCCATGGCTGCTCCAACAAACTCATTGGATGCGTTTCCTACAATTCCAAGAGCCATGTTTTTTTGGCACGGCTAGGAGGGAGCTGGAAAGGCTATTTCAACAACCTCATTAAGTGCCATTCACATGGTTATATGGGTCCAAAGATAATATAAATAAAATTTAGACAAGGAAAATAGTCCTCCACTTTGCATGCGTCCCATGAAAGGCTTGCTAAGGTTGTGGCATTTTGCTTTACACCTGTGAATGATATTTGCTTGAAATCTGCAACTAATCATCTCATCATGTGAAGTCCACATGGCCTCTTAGCATGTTCTCGGCCAACCCACATGCATAACATATTTCATGTCCACATGCACCCCCACCCAAACACATGCTACGCATGTTTTTATTTTTTATTTTATTTTATTATTTTAATCATTCAAATTTTATTAGTTGTTTTATTTCATTTTTTAAAAATATCTTATTATTATTGTTTTACTATCTCGCATCCGCGAATTAAAACAACCGCAATTCACAACAAGGACTAAATGCAGTCATGGGTCTATTAACCAGTACATGCATGGCAACACCTGGCTATCGACTGGTACATGGAGAGGCAGCTTCAACGTCATTCATTACTCGACGACCACCTCATAATGCGGTTAGTCACTACAACTGTTACATGAATAAAATTTAACAACCATCCCGAGATGCTTGGTGGGGCATGTCGTTTTGTGAAAAGAGCCCACACCCTCACTGATCAGGTACAGCAGAGTGGGGCACTATAGATATTACTACAAATATAAGTGGATCACAATAATTCCAAAAGAAGCATGGTAACTACCTGAAAATAATCTGTAAAAACTCAATTTTAATGGGGCAACAAAGAAAAACTCAATGAAGGTAAGAATAGAGGGAAAAATGCATAACCGTTTGGGACAACTAAGAGAGGCATATACACAGCATACAGGGCACTAAACTAACAATATGGCTGAGCTCATCTCACTTAGGAAAGGACTCTAAATTGCAGACAGGCTGGGATTAACTCTCCTTGTAGTTGAAGGTGACTCCAAAATTATAATTTAAATGATGAAAAAGGTAGCTTCTCTAGGGCTGATTGGAAAATGTAGGTAGTCTTTAGAGACATCAAATAGGTTATGGAAAATATCCACCATGTTACTCTAGAGAGTACGCCGATAAATTTCAATTCAAAAGCTGACACATACATGAAAATGGCCACCAACTAGTAGACCATAGCGGGTTATATTTCTCAACAAATAGATGATTTACCAAGCCATATCCAAGGAAACATTAATAGAGAGGGACAAATAGACCATGCCCCATGCCATTAATTCTAAAACACAGCAATGCCTAAAGTTTGGTGGGATTTGAACCCACTCCTTTTCTTCTACTAGTTCTTTTTATTAAGCAATACTCTACATGTAACTTTTCATTAGACCCCTATTTGACAATACCAAATGCACTTCTAAAACCCATCCATTAAACATTACAAAGTCTACCTTGGCGTCCATTCGTCCACCACTATCACCTTAACCACTGTCAACCCTCTTAGGAAAGACCATATCAAATACTCTTAACACAATGAAAGACGTCTCCAACACCTATATAATTTAAATCACCTGAATTTGTCATAACACCATCATCCCCTTTCACTATTATCTTCTTCGCCACACTTTGTTATATCCCCATTCAACTATTCCACCTCCTAAAGACATTAGGCATCTTGATACAACTAACATGGTTTGTCACTCCTTAACCATGGTCTTTGTGAACGAAAATAAAGAAATTTATAAAACCTATAAAATTTTCATTTCCAAGTACGATATGAAAAGTTCCCATGATAGTGACAATAATGCCCTCCCATGCATGAGTCGTATGATTTTTATTGAACAGATGTTTTGCCATTAGATGATGTCATATTAAGGATTTTCCATCAGGGAATGGATGACTAGGGGGCTTCATGCCAAAAATGTCATCTTGTAGGGAAATAAAGTAAAACTACTTCAGATGGATTTAATAAATCTTCCTTTTTTCCATATCTTACTAAACATTCTTTTTGCAGAAACATTCTACTTCTTTGAAGGTTTTCTTCACTTAATGGGCCAAAAGGATAAGAAGACTGAGATTGCTATGTAACATGGCAAGTAGACAAGGTTGGAGGATGACTCAAATGATATCCTCATCTTGCAACCTCAAACTGTTGAGTCTACCGATAATAAGGTGGCTCCTATTAGGATGGCCGACCCCCTAGGTGGACCTCCTCAATCATAAATTGTTTCTTTCAATGATTTTATAATAGTTTTGCTTGGCCCTGAAGGACAGAAATTTATATGCAAGATTTGCCATCACTTCATTAGATCATTTCAATCTGATATCCTGTAGATTGGAACAACCATATTTATGACAACTCCTAACAGAAAAAGCCACAGGCTAATGTTGAAATCTATAAGAGGATACCTCTTATACTGCAACAAGTGCTGAAGAAATCACCCATTGAAAGTAAAGGTTTACGACAGAAAAAAGAGGCACAATATTAAGGACACACTAAGGAAAGTGTTGGCTAGATTTTCTGCATATCATAAAACCTAGGCAGTCATGAGATAAATCTCCCTCATTTACCGGTGAGGCTCCCGTGTCAGATTTGTCAATTAAAATATGCTAATATCTATATGGAGTTTTACTTTAACTGTTCAGCTCATGAACCATAGCTGTACAGTTCTGTAGCAAGTAAGCAGCTGTTTAAGAAAGGAAATATTTATAGAAAAAGGGAATTATATAAACACAGAGAAGAAATGGGAAAGATGTGCATCCCAATCAATAGATAGCAGAGTTGATTGCATGCACATAAAAGAAACCAATAGATATAAACACAGAATTATAAGCAAAGGCAGCTCTAGATCTAGATCTAAAATAACTCAGTTTATTCAAAGATCTAAGATAGAAATCCAGAAACAAAATACACTGTGACACAAAGTTCTCCGGAAATCTGCTCCTGTATATTCCTTTGCTTCAAGTGGCTCTCAAGGGTTTCAGCACAAAGTCTGGAACACAAGAATGTTGCTTACAAATTCTAATTTTTAACCCAGAGGTTCTTCTTCTACTTATAGAATGTAGAAGGGAAAGTACAAATGGGAAACTCAACTGAACTGAAACATAAACAAGAAGTAAAGATGACATTTGGCAATCATCCTCCACTAACTTCTCCTTAAGTGAACACATGTATCACTTAACTAATAGAATTGTTCCACATAACTTAAAGTAATGGTTTTCAAAACCAATAACTTTAAAGTTTTACAATTTCATCCAGGAACGTGGAAAATAGAAGAAGAAAGAATAAAAGAAGTCAATCCAGCTATAACATTTATATCCTCTTTTTGTTCTGATACTGAATATACTTGTCGAACATGTAATTCATCATCTTCCCATCTATCTTAGCCACAGCTTCCTTTTCTGTCCTGAACTGCAGCAATCCTTCGTTCCACACTTTAATACGTGCTTCCACATCCTCTAAGCTCGGCCCGAACCTTGCAATATCCGACTGCAATGCCACCAGTCTGCTAATCGAATTCATCATGAAAAGCTTAGTAGCTCCATCAATTCTTCCTTGTACCATCAGAAGAGACGCTTCCAGGGAATTAGGCACTTTGCTAGGAATGATCCGTATGTATGAAGTAACATTTCCAACCACTTCCTCCTAAGTGAAAGAAATGATATTGTCTGGTAAAGACGATGTCTTACTCTCAAGTGTCTGCATCCTCTTCAGCAAAACTCTGCAGATCTCCAAACGGAAAGACACTGCAAACTCCAGCTGCATCCCCTTCTCAACTGATCCGTCCGGTACAATCTGGTCCGCAACCAACACTTCTCCCGACAGCTTATTGATTTCGGTCAAAGTACTCAGGTTATTCTCAACAATTGTGTTCATATATACTATTCTTGTCACTAGATGCTTCAGCTGATCTGCTGCATCATTCATAACCTTTAGGCGGGCTGGCACCTCTCCAAGTTATACAAAAGCTTAACGAATAATCAGATTCTTCCATTCGTCGATAGCTTTCACCTGATTGTTTGCATCTTCCATCTCCTACATCAGATGATCACTCACCTACTCTTGAGCTGAAATGGGCTGAGTGGAAGATTTAGTAACCTTGGCTATGATCTCGCACAACTCAGATACCTACTTCTGAAGTTCTTCTTTCTCCGCCTTTTCTCTATCAAACCTAAGGAATAAAGCATCTATCAATGTCTGTGTATCCTACTTCAATCCTTCTGTGGTGGCTTGACCGATGGGTACTTTGGTTACTGTTATGTCTTCTATCGTGAGCTCATCCTCTTTCTTTCCTTCCACCGGAACTGACATCTGACCAAACTTCTGCCCCGACTCCTCGATGATCAACCTTGAAGTTACCTTAGCAACTTTAGGTTTTCTGTTTTTTCCACCTAGACTATGGAGTAGCTGCAAGTCGTGTTCCTCCAAGTTCATTTCCACTCTAGCTTCTGGAACCAACTGTGAAGTCAACCATTCTAAGAAATTACTTCTCGGAGAATGAGAAGTTGCTAAGTGTACTACTATCTCCCATTTTGTTTCCTCTCCATCAAAAACTGCTACAGTGTTATGGTTGCCATCTTCTGAATCATCCAAGGACAAAGCCGTCTTGAACTCTGCCATCTGCAGCTTCAATGTCTCTTCTGGAACAGGTGCTGAACAGAGTGGCTGAGGAGAGAAGATGAATGTTGCCGGATTCAGTGGAGGCATGTTAGTTACCTGCTGAGGTGCAACAGTCGGCGAAGTACTTGATGCTGGAGAAACCGGAACTAACATTATGGCCATGGAAGTGATCTTCTCCTTTGAAGGAGAACTTCTGTGCACTTTCATCTTCTCGGGTCTTCTACTGCTTTCTCCTCCATGCTTCCTCTTGAGAGAATCCCCTGCGCTGAAGTTGCCCATGACTTGATTCATCAATGCTTCATCAAGGCAGTATCCCTTCGTCAGCAACCAGTTTGAAGTATTCACCATAACAGCGCCAGACCTTTCCTCAATCATATGGCAGCCCCCTACCTTATCCTACAGTACGGCTCTATCTCCTCCCATTTAATGGTAATTGTCAAGTAACACATTCCCATCATCTTTAAGATCCGCAAGTATCCATGCTAGTCCAAAGTCGAACACTTGCCGTGTTGATAGCCTTCTGAAATCCTTATTTCTAACCTCATACTCACTTTTGCACTTCATCCAGAAATCCTCTAATGAAGGCACATGTGCATACTCTTGGGAGATCATCTTCCTGGCTACTCCAAATGGATTAAAGTTCAGCCGTGCCGGGAAGAACTCTTGCTCATACTCAGATAACATTTCCGCTTCCAATCCTCGGGCTTTATGAATGCTCTGGCAACTATAATGTCCCACAGTGACTAGGAAGAAGCCCGTAGACTTGTGCCGTTTCGACTGAAGGTCGTGTATCTCCACAAGTTGTCTGCTCAACTCCATGGTGATCAATCTATCATTCGGCTATCTAGGCAGCTTAACTGGTTCTCCAGAAAAGCCGATAACCCTGAGGTATGTGAAATCTGCAAACTGAATAAATAGACTACCAATTCTGGATACAGCTTCCCACGCTTCCTTGCTTACCCTGTTGGCCTTTAGGTCCCTGTCTAGCCTGCACCTGAATTCCTAGAAGAATCCATCGTTGACCACTTTGAAATCTTTCATGCACACAGGTACAGTAAGCTGTGGGTAACACTCAAAAATGGGGTCTTTAGAAAGAATGCCACATCTATCCAGCTTGGAGAAGATGCCTTGTGAAGCTGGTGCATATACCAAATAAGAAGTCATTTTGAAATTGAAAGTACGCTTCACGTTCTGGAGTTGCTCACCAATGTTGTTGTTAATGATTTCCGACCAATTGATTATGGAGTCAATCTTGTTGACTTCAATGGTCCTGATGAAAGCATACATCCATGTACAGAAAGTGTGAGCATTCGCCTCGCCATTAATCCTGCATAACAATTTGACAATATCATCTACCTCCTACACCAGATTGGACTGCAGAAGAGTTCTTGGGAACTTAGAAGGAGATCTGGGTTTCTTCATGTATTTGTTGTTCATTATGTTCACACAGTCAACTCTATGCTTCTCCCACCTGCTGACGGCATCCTGAATGCTAATAGAAGTCACCACCTTTCGAGCTGGAATCTTCAAACAATAATTGATGACCTGTGCGTCCAACCGAATTATTGTTTTCCCCGTAGCATCTCGCACTGATCTGGATGATGGATGATAAGACCTGCCACACTCCATAACGAACTTTGGCAACTGGGTTGTGTATGGAAAGGCTGCAGCTTGAATAATTCCATTGCTTTTAACTGCACGCATGAGGGAAGTCTTCCCTACTCTGGATCTATCAATCAATTCGAAAAGAGGTTCCGGACCTAGATCTGTGTCTCTTATGTCTGTGAATTTGGAAGTGATGCATGACTCCGTTGTGCTTTCTTTTTCATCCCTCTTTGCCATGGCTGTGTCTATCTTTGTCTGAACAATTCTTTTTCTTCTTACTCGGCCGGAATTCTTCAAAACTGGTGCAGATCTGGATAATTCTTTAGATTCGAAGGATATATTCAATGTATTGGACATTGATTTAATCTTTTTTTCTTTTGTAAAGCACCTGTAACGAATTCCTACAATTAATTCAAACAAAGATGGCAACCGGAACATGAACAGTGGATTTTAATCATAAAAATCTGCATAATTCAAGCCTGCTGCCCCAAATTTGATATTGTATTTGCATGCAAAGCAAGCATGAATTTTAACAACTTCACCCGAGCACATGTATCACTTATGCAAACAATTATTCAGACACAAATCAACCTCCTTCAACCTGTGCGCCAATTCTAGAAGCTTTTAGCATTAATTTCACCTTCTTTTGAGAGAAAAACCTCTTCAAATGGGGCACTTTTCCTCTGGGCTGCACTTCTCTGCTTGTGAATTAATTAATTCATCCTTATGGCAGCCCCTGCTTATATAATCCTCATGATTCTGTAATTAATTAATGTTTTTCCTATTCCTGACAATTAATTAATTAATTAATAAGCTTCACTCTTCAAATGGGACGCCTATTTTGTGCATGCTTATGGCTGCCATTAAATAAATTAAATTTATTTAATGTTAGACTTCTGCTTCCACTTAACTCAAACCTCACAGTATGCTTTGACCTTAGCCACTAAAAATAGGAATTATTTAATCATTTAATACTTTAAAAAGTATAATTTATCTCCCAAAAGGGGCGCAGTTTTTAACATAAAGGGGCTGCATTAAATAAATATTATTAATTTAATTTTAGAACAGAGTATTTTCAACCTCCTTTTGTCTATTTACCTCTATTGACTTTTCCACAAGCCTGGGCGCCAAAATTGGGTGAATAAATATTAACAAATATTTATTTAATGCATTTATTATTCACCCAAAGTGGCTCGCACTTTTTGGAATAAAGAATTTCTATTTTTAAAAGTCAGATGTCAATGGGATTATTTACCCTACAAGGTAGCCCTGAAAATCTCATGATTCACTTAAGTCATTTGACTTTCATAATGGGATTATTTACCATGCAAGGCAGGGAATAAAATCTCATTATTTACTTAAGTGATTTTTCTTTTATTTCACAATGGAAATTTTTACCCTGCAAGGCAGGCAATAAAATCTCCCCTGCCTGTTGCCTCTAATTTTCCCATTGTGACTTAAGTGACGTTGCTTCCATGGGAAAAAGTACCCTGCTAGGCAGGTACAAAATTCTCGCCTACCTGCTGCTTCCAAAAATCCCATGATCCACTTCAAACCCTCTTTTTCCAAAAATGCGGCCAACCCAGAAGAGGGTTTTTGGTGCACGACTTTATCTTTTCCCAGAGAAGCATACCACCGATGGCGAATTCCTTCTAGCACAACATGCGTATGTGATCTCCAAATACTCCAGGCCAAGAATCAGGCCAAACCGGCAAAGGAATTGATCCAGAGAAATTTCACAGAAAACGTAACGAGAAAAACACAAAAACACAAAACGTTGTCAGAAGTTACAAATAAAGCCCAAAATGCATTCCTGGTTAAAACCCTACTGGTATACGGGAATAACGATATGTATGATCACAACAGAGTTAAACCGGAGCACAAATTGCCTCAAATGGGGCTCAAAATAATTAAATACAAATTTCCCGCAGGCAAATCCCGACGACAGAATATAACAATTTTGGGCATCTGGGTATTTGGCGAAAATGGATAATATGGCTCCTTGGGAATATCTTAACACAATACAAGAACTTTCTGGCAATAAAAAAATAAAACGACCCATTATTTTAAAAGTACGAAATTTTTTCGGATAGGGTAGTCTCAGATTTCAGGATGAAATATGGGGACACCAGAAAGCAATGGCCAACATTGCGCAAAACAAAGAAAAGAAGAGTTGAAGACTTATTTTGAGAACCAACCTATTCCAATTGAGGGTGATGAACCTAAGACGATTAGCATTGACAAAGACATGAATGACTCTCCTAGTCAACAACAACGGTGTGTTGTCTTAAGAAACACCTCAATGGTTTTAAGCTCTAATACAAAAATCGCAATTTATCGACCGTTAATCGCGATTTATCTTTTGCTAGAGGGAAAACGATTTATCTTTGGGACAATTGCGATTTTTGCCCTCTCAATAAATCGGCAATTCTTGGCGATAAAATCACGGAAAATTGTGGAAAATCATTGTTTAGGTTTAAAACGTCAAAACTGTAAAAAAACAAGGTCATTTCGAAGCATTTAGGATTGATTTTATCCTACACGAACTTATCCCCTACGTTTTGCTAGTGTTTCGAAAACAAGGTCATTTCGAAGCATTAATTCTTATGTTTTTTCAATGTTCATTGCTCATTCGAATTTACATTCCATTACAGTCAAATCAAGCTTTCTTCAAAATAAGAACCGCTAAGTTTTCTGATATTCCGCAACATATGGCAACGTTCATGATTAACACTAACAACCTCTTACCGTGCCCAAACATTCTCAGAAAAATTATCCTCTTTTATATATTATGTGACTGTGAACTATGAACTGTGACCGTCTTGCCATATACTGGCATATTAAAATGTATTTCAAGTCTGGCATATTAAAATACATTCACTTTTTGTGCCATTTAACAATGTTTTACACTTAATTTAAGTTTATTTTATGAACTTAATGCTTTTTAAAATAATGATAACGTTGCAGATTATTGCCGAGAAATTGTTGATTCCCGATTTCTGAGTCAAATTTTGGCCTGCCATTTAATTGTCGATAACGATTTTTTGAACTATGGTCTTAGGGATTTCTTATCCCTTTTTTTTGCCTTGAATCTTCCTTTCACACACCCCCTTCTTCCACCTAAGCTCAATCGTGCCACCAAGGTTAGAGTTGTTGCCAAGCTTTACATTGATGGCACAAACAGACAAGTTGGGAAAACTTCTCGACCCACTTAAAACTTCACTATGTTAACCAATTCCTTTAGTTTTCCAAATATAACTACGGGCAACCTCTGCCATAGCCTTGATAATGACACTCCAATCCACTGTTATTGGTTTTGTCCCAGCGAGTGTGATAATATTGTCAAATCCAACCTCAATATCTGACTGTAATCTCCCCTTTATCGAGTTAATGCCAAATGGAGACTTCTTGTCACTCTCTTCCCGTGGCCAAGAAGAATAAGTGAAGAAGGGAAGTAATTGAGCCTCGTTTCTAAAATGTCCCTCATTCTAAAATGATATTAGCGAAGGCCCTTGGCCTATTTTGTCTACCCGACGGCCAAAGGGGGAACATAAGGGTAACTTAACTTATTTTTAATTATTATAAAGTGCCCATAGCAAGGGGAAAAGTACCCGTAGCAAAGGGAAAAGTTCCCATAGCAAAAGGACAATATGTAAGCCCTTATAATAATTTAAATAACTTAATATTATGTCATGTCTATGTTATAAAAAGGTGCCATCACATTTTATATTGGTCCTAGAGGGAAAATGCGACTTGGCTCACCTAGTGAGGGGGTCTTTTGAGTTATTTAAAAGGGCCTTTATAATTTTTATGTCTCCCCATAAGAAATTGCGACTTGGTCTAGGAAGGGCCAAAGGGGGAAAAAGACATTAAAAATTCTTTGCAAGCTGATTGGAGGATGGTGGAGTTTGCTTTAGGGTCACTTCTTTCCATTTAGGGAAAAGTCGACTTACTTGGAGGCTCATTCTACCATTCCATATTTTCTAGATTTGTCTATGAGCTTAAGAGTTGTTGCTGCAATTTTCTGAGGACGAAAAACCCTCAGAAAAACGTGGAGGAACAAAAACTCTTCCTTATATTTGTCATTTTGTTGGTGAAAGAGTAAGAGAAAAAATTAGATTTTTAGAATCAATCATTCTCAACTCGAGCGAACCAGTTTGGGGCTATTTTGCAGGGTTTAAGGGAGCTAAAATATCAGATTTTATATCTACTTTGTGGAGTGCATTTCCAGAAATTTATCCAACACTTTTTGGGCATTTTTGTGGGGTTTCAAACCCTTTTTCTACTGCTGTAACACACAGGTCAGATCTGCAATATTTTATTAATGAAATCAAGTACTGAAGCTCCCATTTTGGTATCTATTTATTCCGTTCTCTAAAAATCAGTTTCAATTGAAAAATCCAAAAAAAAGAAGTATTTTAGCATTGTTATGGTATTTAAACTCTATTGTGCAAATCACATTTTTTGGGAAAATTATTTATGCAATATATACTTGCAATTTTTGGTGCTCTTTTTAGTTAGGTTTTCAGGATTTTCCACTATGTGTTCAATCTAGTCCATTTAGGGACATTATAGTGGTATCAGAGCAAGTTTTCCTCCCAGTCTGTAGAGGTGAGACTCAGATTTCGGATTTCAGATTTGTATGGACATGGGTAAAGACCATTTTAGGAACCATTATCAAAGGAGAACTCCAGGAAGAGGAAGGATGGAGGATGAAGAAAGACCACCTCCAAATGATGAGCTAAGTTACATGAATGAAATATTTACCAGGGCCAACAAAGAACTACAAAACCATCTCATGGAATCACACGGGGATCTTAGGGACTCCTTCATAGGAGCCATTGCAGATTTGGGAAGAGCTCTACAAGGGACAAATTTTAGCAGGCAAAACCCTCAAGGGGGTCATGGCAACCAAGGTGAGGGCAACTCTTCTACGTTACATGTAGATAGAGGTTCAAACAAGAACTCTTCTAAGTTCTTTCGTGCAAGTTTCCTTCAGAGAGAGGAACCACAAGAAGAGAGAGCAGCAACCACTTGTTCATGGGTTTGCAGATGAAATTAATGTGTATGGGGATGAGTATGCATCCTTGAATCCCCACACAAGAGACCTTCTTTCATTTAGAGACTTTTTCCAACTAAGAAGGAATGGACCAAGGAAGAGAGTGAATCAACAACCAGAACCGAGGAAAGACATCCAACACCGATTGCGAAAAATCACTCTTCCTACTTATGATGGAATCGATAAGTGCTCTGCAAGGGCATGGCTACAAAAATTGGACACCTATCTTTCATTAAATCCTATGTACGAAGAAGAAGTTCTCAAGTTTGTTACCCTTCATTTGGAAAGTATAGCTCACGAATGGTGGTACCATGATATTGTGACTCAAGGACATGGCTCCATCACAACACTTGAGGAGTTTAGTCAAAGGTTAACTGAAAGATTTGATAGGAAGGATCCAGAGGTGCATTTCAGGGAGTTAGCATAGTTGAAACAAGAGACTATAGTAGAGAAATATGTGGGTGATTTTCAGAAGTTGGCGGTCATGGTTTCCAATGTAAGTGAGAGAAGACTTGTGGTACTATTCATGGAAGGCTTAACCGAACCTCTTAAAGGGTTGGTGAAGGATTTTGAACCCTCTTCTCTTCAAGATGCAATAAAAAGATCCTTAAATCCGGAATCTACAGCAGTTGGGAGTAAAAATCAGGCCCTTGGACAGTCCAAACCAAATTATTTGGGGCAGCCAAGGTTCACATTTCAAGGGCAGTCAAGGACAGACCCCTATTAATCAAGCATGGAAGCCATTTCAACAGAATACAAACTCCCAAAGAGAGCTCCTTAGGAGCAAAGATGTTGAGAATTTGAGGAATGAGTTGAGAAGAAAGAATCTTTGCTTCCATTGCAAAGACCCATGGGCTCCAGGGCACCGTTGCTTAGGCAAGGGCCAAGTGCATTACATTGAAGTTATTTCTGATGGAGAGGAAGAAGAAATAGACAAGGAAGAGAACCATGAGGACGAAGAGCAAGAAAGCAAAGAAGAAGACAATCAATTGGATAGTACTCTTGCCACACTATCCGGGGCTCCAAGGTACCACCCTTTTCGTGTTAGAGGGGAACTAAAAGGTAAAAGAGTCACTGTTCTGATTGATAGTGGTGCAACTCATAATTTTATTGATGTTGATTTAGTTGCAAAAATGGGGCCGTCATTAGAGGATTTTAAGGGGTTTAATGTTACAGTGGCGGATGGCTTCACCATCCCTTGCACTAAGAAGATATCACAGCTGAAAATCACACTTGGTAAGCACATGGTGACGGATGACTTCTATGTGGTGGGTATTGGTGAAACAAATGTAGTCTTGGGTGTGTAGTGGTTACATTCTCTTGGGGAATTCACTCAAAACTACCAAACAATGGAGCTGAAATTCAGATCAGCAGGGCAAGAAATAGTGCTACATGGCATGGCAAATGGTGCTCCTATGGTAGTGACTGCCAAGAGGATGGAAAGAGCCTTTCATAGAGGGCAGGTTTCTTGGGCAGCAGAGTGTCTTATTACATCTGCAGATCAGATTTTGGAGCAGAAGCAGTATCATGAGGACATTCAAGCTATCCGTGACAAGCATGCCAAGGTATTTGACAACCTTCCTCATGGGTTACCTCCAGATAGAGGTTTTTTAGAATATCATTGAATTAGAACTAGGTACTAAGACTGTTATAACCACTCCTTACTGCCATCCTAGAGCATACAAAGAGGAAATTGAGAAGGCCATTAAGGAATTGTTGGAAATGGGGCACATAAGGCCTAGTTCAAGCCACTTTTGCATCTTCAGTGGTTCTTGTGAAAAAGAAAGATGGGACCATGAGGATGTGCATTGATTACCGTTTGTTGAATAAGAGAACCATAAAAAATAGGTACCCCATACCTAGAATTGATGAGATGAACTACATATAGCTATCTACTTTTCCAAGATTGACTTGAGATCCGGGGGTACCATCAAATCCAGGGTAAGGAAAGAGGATGTCTACAAGACTGCATTTAGGTGTCATTTTGGCCACTTTTGAATTTCTTGTAATGCCTTTTGGATTGACTAATGCTCCATGCTACATTTCAATCTTTTTGCATGAATCATGTCTTTAGAGAGCACTTGAGGAAGTTCGTATTGGTTTTCTTTGACGATATCTTGGTATACAGTAAATCATGGAATGAACACCTTCAACACTTGGATATTGTGTGGGGCATTTTGGGGCAGCAATCACTCTATGCCAAAGAATCAAAATGTGAACTTGGCGTGACTGAAATTATTTACTTGGGACATATTATCAATGCTCAAGGTGTTCATGTGGACCAACAAAAGATCATGGCCATCTTGGATTGGCCTCTCCACCCACCACCATAACACACTTGAGGGGATTTTTGGGAATATGCAGTTATTACAGGAGGTTTGTTAAAGGTTTTTCTCAACTTGTAGCTCCTTTGATTGATTTAACAAAGAAGGGAGCTTTCAGCTGGTCTAGGACAGCCCAAGAGGCATTTGACAACTTAAAAAAAGTGATGAGTATATGCCCCGTACTCGCTGTTCCAGATTTCTCTATCCCCTTCGTGGTGGAATGTGATGCATCCGGTGAAGGTATTGGGGCTGTTTTAATGCAAAACAAACATCCCATTGCTTTTGAGAGCAGGAAACCAAAAGAGACTGAAAAGTACTCCATATATGACAAGGAAATGCTAGCAATCATGCATGCTTTGGTTAAGTTCCGGCAATATCTTGTTTGTGGCAAGTTCGTGGTGAAAACAGATCACAATAGCCTAAGGTATTTTCTCAGCCAATCTGATTTGAATGACAAACAACAAAAATGGGTGAGCAAAATTCAGTCCTTTGACTTTGAAATTGAATTTGTAAAAGGCAAAAATAATATTGTAGCAGATGCTTTGTCTAGGAAGCCATACTGCTGCTTTGTGGCAGAAATTGCAGCGGATTGGAGGGCTGTTATAACAGCTGAATATGCAAAAAATCAGTTTGCTAGCAATATTCTAGAAGGTGGAATTGAAGATGAAAAATAGAAGATAGTGGATGGCCTAATAATATACAAGGATCGGGTCTTTTTGGTGCCGGAATCCAAGGTGAAGCGTAAAATCTTAGAAGCTATGCATGACTCATCATTAGCCGGTCATCCAGGTTAATTCAAAACATACAAACAAATCAGAGAAAATTTTGTATGGAAAGGTCTCAAGGGGGAGGTGATCCAACACATAAGGGAATGTCTCACGTGTCAACAATGTAAGGCGGAGCATGAGTTTCCAGCGGGTCTTTGAAAGCCCCTACCTATCCCGACTCAAAAATGGGAAAGTGTTTCCATGGACTTCATTGCAGGGCTTCCACCGGTGCAAGGCTAAAGTGTCATTTATGTTGTAGTGGATAGATTAACCAAATATGCACATTTTTTCTCACTACCAACTAAATACGATAGACCATTGGTGGCTGGAATTTTGGGAGTGACTGGGATCGCAGATTTTTGAGTACTTTTTGGCAAGAACTCTTCCATCTTGCAGGTATAAAATTAACCCCTACCACTAAATACCATCCACAAACAGATGGACAAACCAAGATTGTTAATTAATGGATCGAGGGATACCTAAGGAGCTATGCTATAAGGCAACAAGCAACTTGGATAAAATGGTTATATTTGGGGGAGTTTTGCTACAACACAATTTACCATATGTCCATTGGTATGTCTCCCTTCAAAGCTTTATATGGTTACGATGCATTTTCCTTTGTGGATGTTCTACCTGATAGAAGAGTGCCGAGAGCTAGGGACTTGGTGCATCAGAGCCAAGATACGTTAAAAGCACTCAAAGATAACCTCTCACAAGCACAAAATCAACAGAAACTATATGCGGACCAGCGAAAGATAGAGAGGTCATTTGAGGTAGGGGACATGGTTTTTTTGAGACTACAACCATATAGACAATCTTCCCTTAAAGGGAAAGGATCGGAGAAGTTGAAGCCAAGGTTTTATGGCCCTTATAAGATCGTAAGGAAGGTTGCCTATGAGCTTGAACTTCCGGCTCAAAGCAAAATCCATAATGTGTTTCACGTTTCATGCCTAAAAAAGGATTTGGGGCAGCATATCTATCCTTCCATGGAGCTGCCCCCTCTTGATGATGAGGGCAAGTTGGTCTTGGAACCAAAAGCCGTAATGGAGGTTCATGAAACGACGTTGAGAAATAGAATTATCAAAGAATACTTGATCCAATGGAAGGGGCTACATCTTGAAGATACAACATGGGACGGTGCTGAGATTTTAGAGCATCCAAATTTTAAATTGCTTGTAGGCAAACAATTTGAGGAAGGGAGAACTGAAATGTCCCTCTTTCTAAATTGCCATTAGCGAAGACCCTTGGCTTATTTTGTCTACCTGGCGGCCAAAGGAGGAACATAAGGGTGACTTAAGTAATTTTTAATTATTATAAAGTGCCTCTAACAAGGGAAAAAGTACCCGTAGCAGAGGAAAAAGTGCCCATAACAAAGGCAAAAGTTCCCATAGCAAAGGGACAATATGTAAGCACCATAGTTACATGAGACGAGGGGACGGGGGGACAGGGTTTCCGAGACGGCAAAAAATTTCTAGATTTTGGGGACAACGGGGGGACAGTAAATTAAAAAATATATAAATATTTGAAATATAAAGATATAGTGACTAAATTATATAAATAAGCTGAAATAAAACCATTTTAGATTTAAATAAGGTGAAACTTGAACTCATAAACATCAAATACATTCCTTAATACTATAATATCAATATGTTAATGTCATAAACTGAAAATTCATAATACATTTTTGAATTTTGAATTTGAGACAAGCTGAAATTTCAAATATATTATAAAATATAAAAGTAAAACCATTCTAAATTACGATTGATCAAGTGACAATAGCTGATATTCATATCATTAATCTCATAGCCAAATACACCAACAATTGTCTATTATCAATATTACAAAAAAAGAGGACAACTACAAGTATCAGACTAAAAATCATAATCAGCATTTGAAGCAATGTCCATGAACTCCTACTCGCTGGTACTAACATCCTCGTCCTCAAAGGTAAGCCCAATCAATCCTCACTGCAAAGTATTGTCCTCTTCAACCTACCTCGGCTCCTCGGGATCTACATCCCACCGTAATGTTGGTGTCTGTTTGTAATCAAGTGTCTTGCGATTTATAAGATGCAAAGCACTGTGTACAGTTACAAGCTTCTCCGCTCTCACAGAGGTAAGCCTAATCCTCTTACCAGAGTGTATCCAGCCATATGTAGACCAATTCCTCTCAGAGGCAGAGGAGCTAGAAACCTGGGAAATTAGGCGAATGGCAAGTGGTCGCAGCAGTCCTAGAAGCCCATATAGTCGCCACTAACAGATTGGTTTCTCTTGTGCTATTGTTACCCTGTCTGCCTTTGCTGATGTTTTGTACCCATCAAGTTCGGTCAAGTCGAGCCACTCAAATCTGATCCGTGAAGCTTCTTGTGCAGTGTACTTTTTTTAAAGGCCTTTATAAGGCCCTTCTTCACATCATCATCATCCAATGGGATAACTCTACCTGGCCTCTCCACATACTATTTGGAATGCAATGCATACGCAGCCATATGAAGAGGAGTGTTAAACTTCTCACATCTCCGTTGAATAATAGGCTATATATGTTCATTACAGAACTCCAAAGTGGGGTACCTCACCCAAATAGCTGCCTTCATTTGCCCAAGCATGTTGTCAATGCACTCGTAGCTCTCACCAAGATTGGGGCTATTAGAATCCCCATATTTGCTGACACTAAAAACTGGAGCTATGATTGACATGATGTATTTCACATGAACCCAAAATGTTTCCTGCAACACCACTTCCTTCACTCTTTTCCCTTGATCTGTCTTGGACTCACGCCACCTGGTCCAATCCTGTGTCATAATCATAATTTGCAGGGACTCCTGCAACTCAGACATCCTCTCCAACAAAATAAAATAGGATGCAAAGCGGGTGTCACCTGGTTTCAAAAATTCCTTCTTCGAAAAATTTTGAAAAAGTGCCAATGATGTGTGGTGATTACATATGAACTTTTGCACATCCCTAGCCTCAGTCACTATCTGGTTAACCCACTGAATCTTCCCTATGTCTTTCAATGCATTGTTCATGGCATGCACACAACATGGAGTCTAATAAATATGCCTATATTCCCGCTCCAGTAGCTTGCCTGCTGCTCCACACACATAAGCTGCATCTATGACAACCTGTACACTGTTTGAAGGTCTAACCTCCTCAATGGCATTCTTCAAAATCTGATACTGAAACTCAGCATCTTTTCGCTTCCCAGAACAATCAATTGCTCTCAAGAAGTACGGTCCACCTTTGCAAGAGACAATGATATTGATGAGAGGACGGTGTCTAATAACCGTCCACCCATCCATGATAATGTTACATCCATGTCACCTTCATCTCCTCCATCAACAGATTAACCTTATAATAGTTTCTATCCAAGATTGTCGTCCTGAGTTGTGTGTCTTCAGGAGGTACATAAGTTGTACCTGCTTTTGCAACCTTAGCCAAAGCCTCCTTGGAATAAGGAGAGCGAACGGCATTAAATGGAATCCAACAACATAGAAAAATTTCCCAATAGCATCATCTGCCTCTTCCCTTGCCTTTGAATCAAACATGTCAACAACTGAATTTGGGGCTGCCCCCACGGCCTTTCTCTTCCCTCCGCTTTCCACTTCTGACACTCCAAAACTAGAACCAGCTAGAGTATTGCTATGTTTGCCAGCCAGAGTAGAACCACGAACTTCTGGCACATTGTCTATAGTATTTCCATTGAAGATTCTCACCATCTCGGCTCTATGCTCTAGCGAAAGGCCCTTACAAGTGCCAACCCCCTTCCTGTAAGGTGCAACAAGTGTGCATTGGTCCTAGTGATACTGCCATGCCAAGTCAGTGTACATATGTTGCAGTTCCATACTTTGCTCCCACCTCGAGACTTGAATATGGGGCAATCAACAATTTGGGCAAATTGTTGCAATGGCTTCTTCTTATCAAATGGTCTAATGACAAATTTGGACAATATTGGAGAGGGGCAATTGGTAGCACTACCAACTGAACTACCAGTTGCCGCTGCCACTACATTTTGTGTCCCTTCTCCACTCTCCCCCATTGTGGCATCACCAACTCTTCCACGACCACCTATCTCAACTTCCCGTTCAACCCTCTCCTGCTCTGATTCATACTCATGCTCAGAAGAACTCATTGTGATGATTGTCGCAATGAATTAAAAACAACCAGAACTATATGATTAATAAAATTTTAAAAAAAAATGTAACCAATATGCATTGTTTTAAATCCTACAAACTATATACAAAGTGCGTGATTATATTGTGAATGTAGATGCAAATGCTAAAAAGCATCCCCTAAAAAATGCAAATATAAATTTATAATATAAATTTTAAACTAGAAGTAAAATGTAATTAAAAAAAAACATAACCATTTAAATTTTACAACCAAACCCTATGCAAGATGCATTTGTTTAAATCCCACAAACGATATGCCTAATGTAGATGCAAATGCTAAAAAACAACCCCTAAAAAATGCAAATATAATATAAAATTTAAAATAAAAATAAAAATAGAATTTTAAAGAAAACTTAACCATTTACTATGCATTTTTAAAATCCTACAAACTATATGCATGATTACATTATGAATGTAGATGGAAATACTAAAAAACATCCCCTAAGAAATGCAAATATATGATAAATTTTAAAATAGAAATAAAAATGTAATTTTAAAAAAAATGTAACCATTTAGAATCAAACCCTATGCAATATGCATTTTTTTAAATCCTACAAACTATATGCATGATTACATTGTGAATGTAGATGCAAATGCTAAAAAACATCCCCTGAAAAATGCAAATATAAGATAAATTTTAAAATAGAAATAAAAATGTAATTTAAAAAAAACATAACCATTTACAACCAAACCCTATGCAATATGCATTTTTTTAAATCCTACAAACTACATGCATGATTACATATTTAATGTAGATGCAAATGCTAAAAAACAGCCCCTAAAAAATGCAAATATAAATTTATCTAAATTTATAAAAAAAAAAAACTTTTACCGGTATTGTAAGCAAATAAAATTATAAATATAAATACCTCTTGCTTGCTCTTGCTCTTGCTCTTGCTCTCACTCTTGCTCTTGCTTGGTGTGAATATGAAATGAGCCCATAATGTAAATTTATAACATAAAATTGCACTTTTAGGGTTAGGGTTAGGTTAGAATGCTCTTTTTTTATTATTAGTGATTTACAATTAAAAAAAAAGGTTAAAGTGTTGTTTTTTATGTTTTTATGTTTGGAAATGCGGCTGACCACGTGGGGGACGTCTGGACGTCCCCCCCACGTTTCCCCGTCCCCCAGGCGTTTCCCATCATTTCCAGACGTCCCCAGGACGTTTCCCAGCCAAAAATAAAAGGGAAACGTGGGGGAAACGTTTCCCCCACGTCTCCAGGACGTCCAAAAAGTGTCATTTTTCGGGGGGATGTGTCCCTGCGTAACTATGGAAATAACACAAACCGCTAGAGAAGAGTATTCAGATTTTTTATAACAGCAGCTTTGAAACCCTAGAAATGACTGTATAGGGACATTAAATTCACCATATAACCATGCACGATAGCTGAAAATACTTCTAAATAATTATTTCAAGTACGGCAACAAATATCCATCCAATTTGCATCAAAGAAATGGAGAAAACCATAGATAATACACTATTGTAACAGCAGCAGGGCAGCCACCAACATGGGCTGAAAACAATAGCTAAACTCCTCCAAAAATAGTCAAATTATGGATTCCAACCTTATAAATTATGGTATATCAGATTATCAAAGAGTATATGAATTATGTGCCCTAGAAGGCACTGAACCACAACCAAACCCTAGTCGCTCCCTAGGAGAGGGGCTCCAAAAATCATGCAAAGCTTTTGTAGGTCTTCTTCTTGATGTCCTCGATCCAAATCAGCAAGAGAGTCTTCAATAGATATCTTCAATTCACCAATATAGAGAGTTTTCGTTCTCCACCAAACCACAAGGAAGGATTTTGTCCTCCTTGGATGCCACACAAGAGGGTTGTCGTCCTCAAGTGGAAAGGTATTGAGCAATCAGCCCAACAAACCAAGTATATGTGTAAATGCACCAAAAGATGATTTGCAAATGAGGTCATACAATCCTTTTTATATCCCTTGGTTGGCACCAAAGGCCAAATAGGTGAAGACCGACCTCTTTAAGCTTTACTTTATCTTCTAATCTCTTGTTGGGGTCTCATAATGATACAAGGCTCCTATAAGATCACCTAAAGTTCTAAAAACTAGCAAAACTAACTCACTTAAAATGTCTTTTACCTCGCAAAGAAGGGTGGTCTCTTGAACCATGAATTGTCTCTCAACTATGAAATTTGTTCCTTGGATCCCTTAATAAGGTTTGACCATCATATGCCCTATTACCCTATCTTTTGCAAGCAATGTCATTATAGAATATGGTTGGAGAAAATTAAAATTTCAACTTTCAAGACTTCTTTTCTTGACTGTCATGTCCTCTTACTAACTCTACCAACATAAAAAGCTTATAGTTTAGAAGAATTTGCTAGGCTTCTTGAGAAGGTAGGGATAATTTTAGATACCTTTTATGGCCCTGGTGCTTCATGCCAAATCTTATTTCTCAATTCCAAAGGTAACCCTTCCTTTCACTATCTTGTTCTTATACAACTAGGCCTTCTTTCTTGTAGCCTTGCCACAAGGGTTTTTTTGGTAGAATTTTTGACTCTGAGGGATTCTCGACAAACTGAGTGACTTTTTGGACACCCATTACCCTGTTTAATCTTCCAATAAATTTTGAGGACTTAACTCTTGCTCTAACCCCAAATTTCACTAAGATAATATTGGCAACTAGGTCTCCATTAGGATTGTTACACCTAGCTATCAAACTGTCAAGAATTCCAGACAAATGGGGAATTATTAACCATCAAAACTTAACAAATTTGTGGGTAGGGGTTGGTGTCCCAAGATTTCACCTTGAAATCTGAGACTACCCCATGTAAAAAAATATCGTACTTTTAAAATAATGGGTCGTTTTGTGTTTTAATTGTCAAAAAGTGTCTGTTTTATGTCAGGATATTCCCAAAGAGTCATATAAGCCAATTTCGCCAAATATCCAAATGCCCAAACTCGTTATATTTTGTCGTTGGGGTTTGCCTGCGGGAAATTTTTATTTAATTATTTTAAGCCCTGTTTGAGGTAAATTGTACTCCGGTTTAATCCTGTTGAGGATTTACATGTCAATATTCCCATATATCAGTAGGGTTTCCACCAAGAATGGATCCTGGGCTTTATCTGTGACTTCTGGAAACGTTTTGCGTTTTTGGTATTTTTCTCAGTTTGTTTTCTGTGAAATTACTCTAGGTCAATTCCTTTGTCAGTTCAATCTGTTTTCTTGCCTGGAGTATCTGGAGATCATTTACGGACGTCATGCCAGAAGGAATTTGCCACATGAGGTCTAGTTCTCTCTAAAAAGATGAAGTCATGCACAAAAAAGGCCTCTTCTGGGCAGGTCGCATTTTTGGGAAAGGAAGGTTTTAAGCTACAATGGGATTTTTGGTAGCAGCAGGCAGGTGGGAATTTTGTACCTGCCTGGCAGGGTACTTTTTCCCATGGAAGCAAAGTCACTTAAGTCATGATAGGAAAATTAGAGGCAGCAGGCAGGCGGGAATTTCTTACCTGCCTTGCAGGGTTAAAATTCTCTATGAAAGTCAAACAGCTTAAGTGGATCATGGGATTTTTGGAGCTACGGTGCAAGGTGAGTAATCCCATTAGAAATTGACTTTTAAAAATAGAATTCATCCTTGCCAAAAAGTGCGACCCACCTTGGGTGAATAAGAATGCATTTAATAATATTTATTAATGTTTATTCACCCAATTTTGGTGCCCAAACATGAGGAAAAGTCAACACAGAATGAGAGGATAAAGGAAATTAGAAAAAGAATTCTAAAATTAAATAAATTTAATTTATTTAATGCAGCCCTCTCATGCAAAAAGTGCAACCCATATTGAGGAGAAATATTACTTTTTAAAGTATTAATTGATAGAATTAATTCCTATTTTTAGGTGCATGAGGTCAAAGCACACTGTGAAGTCAAAGTGGACTAGAAGTAGAAAGCTAAAATTAAATAAATTTAATTTATTTAATGCAGCCATGAACATGCACAATTTTGACACCCAAGTTTAAAGAGAAAAGCATGATTTTTAATTAATTAATTGTCAAGAATAGGAAGGGCAATTATTAATTATAGAATGATGAAGGTTATATAAGAATGGGCTCCGATATTGATGGAGTTAATTAATTCTTTAGCAAAGAGGTGCAGCCCAAGCAATTTTGGGGCCCAATTAAGGAGGAATTTTGCTCAGAACAAGGTGTTTTCACTGCCGGAAAGCTTCAATGTTTGGCGCCTAGGTTTGAAGGAGTTTGATTTAAGTCTGATTAATTGTTTGCATAATGGTACAGGTGCCCAGGTGAAGTTGACAATATTTATGTTTGTTTTGCATGCAAGCAAAGCCTCAAATTTTAGGGTAGCGGGCTTTATATGCAGATTTCTATGATAAAAATCAAGTGTTCATGCTCTGGAATTCGTCTTTGTCTAAATTAATTACAGGTATTCATTACAGGTGCTTATATAATTGAAAGGGAGCTTGAATCAATGTCCAATACATTGAGTATATCTTCCGAATCTGAAGAAATTCCTAGATTTGTACCCATTGTAAAGAATTTCGACCGAATAAAATGAAAAAGAGTTGCTCAAACAAAGATTGCTCTAGCCATGGCGAAGCATGATGAAAGAAAAGGATCAGCAGAATCATGCATAACTTCCAAATTCAGATCCAGATCAAGATTTAGATCCAGATCCAGATCCATAATTGCAAAGGCTTCATCCTCTTGTTTCGAATGCAGCCCGTGTAGAAGTCAGTACATGGAAAAATCCTTCAGGATCTTATGCATGTGCTCCCAATCTTCCAGTTGAAGCCTTCATTGAAGTTGCATTCAGCCGGAGTGCTTTCCAGAATTTTTAATTGCTCATATGCAATTAAAAATAAAAATGATGAGTTATTTACGGCAAACATTGCACTGATGCATGTACTGGAGAAGAACTGCAAAAGCTTCAAGGATAAGAGGGAAGACAAGGCAAAGGCAACACCCATAAGCAAAATTCTAGATCCAGCCGCTTTTAGATCCAGTTTGGTGAGAATCAATGGCAAAAGAATCAGCTGCATGCAGAATATGAAAAAGGACAAGACTGCAGCTTTCCTCTTTCTTCTTTCTCTTATTTCCTCCGACAAAGTAATTGAGCGATCAATTAAATTATAAAACTTTAAGTGATTGGTTTAAAAGTCGTTACTTTAAGGAATCAACTACTTGGAAATAGGTGGCAGACATGCAAAATAGAAGGTTCTATCTTCAGTTGCAAATCATGCATGTCATGCAAAGAAGAATTCCAGGAGGGAGATTGTCAGTTGTTTCCTTTCCGACTTCCACATGTGTCAGTTCACTAAAAGCTTCCGACTTGTAATTGCCCCTCTACATTCTATAAGTAGAGGAAGAACCTATGAGTTAAAGGATGAGAATTTGTAAACAGCATTCTTGTGTTCCAGACTTTGTGCTGAAATCCTTGATAGCTATTTGAAGCAAAGGAATAGAAAGGAGCATATTTCCGGAGAACTTTGTGTCACAGTGCATTTTGTTTCTATTTTTTTGTCTTAGATATACTTATAAACTTTGTGTTATTCTAGATCTAGATCTAAAAGCTGCCTTTGTTTATAATTTTGTGTTAATATCTATTGGTTTCGTTTATGTGCATGCAATCAACTATGTTATCTTTTGATTGGGTTGCACATCTTCTCTCTTTATTTCCTGTTTTTATTATTTTCCTTCTTCATTAGATATTTCATTTCTCTAACAGCTGCGTACTTGCTACAAAACTATACAGCTATGGTTCATGAGCTACATGGTTAAAGTAAAACCCCAAAATAGATACTAGCATATTTTATTGACAAATCATACACGAGAGCCTCACCGGTAAATGAGGGAGATTTATCTCATGATTGCCTAGGTTTTCAGCTATGCAGAAAATCTAGCCAACAGGGGGTACACAGAAGTTCTCTTACAAATTTTAGCCCAAAACTCAATGACTGAACCTTCCAAACAAAGGATTTCCTCTAAACCCTAACTAGGGTTTTTGACTGACCGAGAAGGGTTAAAAAGCTTCTTTGTGACACAACACAAACTTTCAAACTTATCTTGTAGTTCTGTGTAGACCTGTTCCACGTTCCTAAGCAAACAGACAAGAAAGAAAACATGAAATTCTATTAAAAGTACCAAATTTACCTAACTGTACTTGTCTTATACAAGCATGTAGTTGTTTCTCATAAAGTTTCTTCACATTTGCAAGCCTTTAAACATTGAAACCAACAACATGCTCCAAAAGTCTTGAATGAACTAATTAATCAAAGAGACTCTATAACATTAAGAAATAACTCTGAATTGCATATTCATAACTTCATCATTCTTGACTGTTTCCATACACACACTCTTCTTGCTAAAGAAATAGGGTTATTCTCTTATTTCCTCCTGAGTGAGATCATTCTCACGTTCTTCACCTTCTCAATAGCTTCCTTTG
The DNA here is from genome assembly GCA_019776745.2 of Taxus chinensis. Classification (NCBI taxonomy): domain Eukaryota; kingdom Viridiplantae; phylum Streptophyta; class Pinopsida; order Cupressales; family Taxaceae; genus Taxus; species Taxus chinensis. The sequence goes on along the minus strand of CM034152.1, from coordinate 479,336,679 downwards.
AATACTTCATCCCTACCTTTCTATGCAACTTACCTAACCACTAGACCCAGCTAAACCACAAACTCAAGTCATATACTTGAGTCAAGTCACTAAAACAGAGTTCCATACAAAACTACTTATGAGGATAGTTTATAGTCCTCCAAAAGGGAGTCATACATTGTACTAGTACTTCCTAACCACCTTAGACTCCTACTAAGACATCAACAAAGCCAAAAGTTTGTCAAAAAGTGAAAATACCTCCTTAAGAAATTCAAATAGAGTTTTGGAGGAAAAACTCACACAACCCAAAATTTGAAACATGAAGGTCTCCAAAGACCTCAAATCACTTCTACTAGCCTACTTTGACCCTCCAAACATGATTACAAGAAAAAATTGCCTCTATGAAGCTTTCAAGATGATGCTCTTGCATCACATAACACTAGCCGACCTGCTTTAAGGAGTGAAACACCAAATCAAAACATTAAAAATAATAAAAGAAAATTGAAATGAGTTCAATTACTTCCCTTGTTCACTTATCCTTCTTGGCCATGGGAAGTGAATGGCAAGAAGTCTTCATTTGACATTAATTTGAGAAAGGGGACATTATAGTCCTCCCTCCCCAAAATTGTTTTCCCTTAAGCAATTGCAAACTCATATGCCCAAGCATCATCATATCAAGGTAAAGGAGCATGTTGTAGTGCTCCCATAATCTGGATCTTGTGCCTATTAAATGAAGGAGCTTCAACTCAAACAAACTCATACCTTTACTGCTCCTTTCTTCACTAAAGTCTTCTTCATCTTCTACTTCAAAAATAGTAGTGACATCTCCTTTCTTTGCATACTCAGTTGTACCAAAATCCCTGAAAACTAATGTAGTTTCCATCATAAAGAAAGAAATGGACAAATAATCATCTTGACTAGCTATCTCTCTTATTACAAGATGCAAATCAGATTGTGGAGGGGCTGAAAACAATTCACCAGTCATAAATCACATGGAATATTATCTAAATTGGGGCTATCAAATCTGATTTGTTTCTTCCTTTCAACTATAACCTTCTTCCCACATCAACCCATGATGGAATTCCGTTTGAAAATAGAAGTTCACAGCTGTTCATGACTGCTAATGGCAGTCCCAAATCTTATTTTTGCACGTTCATCCATATAACCATGGCATAACAACAAACAAACTGAAATCCGATGGAAAAAGGCAATTTCATGAGTAATGTAGGGACTGAAAATTGTCTTACATAAGCTGAAAAACTAATAACAGGTCTACAATTGAAATCAACATACATATTGGCCATTAACTCAAAACCCTTATTTGACTCTAGGCATTGAATGCCCTGAGAATATACCTCTTCCTCCTTCATGGTAGCCATATTTGGAACTCCATCCACTCTACCATGAAGTATTGCCTTCTTGAATTCCAACATAAGGTGTGAACAATTCATACCAAAACTTATGCTCACCTCTTTTTGACTATAGGTACCTTGCTGATTTGGATTCCAAATGTTGCTTCCCAGCTGCCCCACTAAATTCTCTACAAAAATTGGCTTGGATCAGATCCTATCAGAGTTGGCGAATGAGTGCAACAACCATATATGACTTTGGAATTCCTCAAATTAGCCAACTTTTGGTTGTATGTATTTGTTAGCAATATTCACAACTCAAGATCCTTGGATATTACTAACATAAGAAAGATGCAACAGCTGCAATACTTGAAACCTCTTTCACGCATCATGTTCAAGCCAAAGAACTTCATCATAAATGTCAACCTACAACTGTCGAAGGAGAGTACTATCCATCCAAAATATGAATACAGAAAGAGTATCTTACCATAGCTGAAGTATTGTATTTTCCGATGCAAAATTGGAATGGTGGTAGTTGGAGACCATCTTACACCTAATGTGAACACTTCATCCTTCATTGTGGATGAGAAATGTCTTTTCCTTGTGGTAACCAATTCCCTTATGCCTGCCATAAGGATGCAAGTGTTGGAGATATTTTCATTGATGTCAAAGGCGTCATTGATGTCAACGGAGAATGTGTAATGTCCCCTTTTTCGAATTAATTAGCAATAAAGGATTCGTTCGCAAGCGACGGTTAAACAATGGAGAATCATGGATTATATTTCAGTTTTCATCATCCATATTCATGATTTATTTTTGTATTACTCATTCTTAGTGGGTCGGTTGGGTTTAGTGCCTTTAATGAGGCTTAATAAAATATTATAATGACTTATTAGGGGTCGGCCTTTCCTTTACGAGTCTTGGTGTCAAAAGTAGGATATAAAAGAAGATTAGAGAACTCATTTGGATCATCTAGATTGGCGCATTTTCTCTATTTAAACATTGTGAGCTAGTGGCTCCTTGTTCTCCACTCTTGGACGAAAACCCAAGTGTGTGGCTTTTCCTAAAAGGGCAAAAACCTTTTTGGTGGTTTTGTTGGAGGACAAAAACCCTTCAACATTGATTGGTATTGAAGAATGTTGCATATTTGAGAAGAATACTTCATATTCTAATTTTTATTGGATTTTGGCAGCTTTATCTACTCATTTCGAGATTTCGGGATCAATTTTGAGAGGGTTCCCATGGTTGGAAAATTATGATATTGGTCTCATTTGATTGCTAATATTTTTATGATCATTTTGAGTATTCATATGTGTGAAAATTCCTTGTTTTCTAAGAATTATTGAATTTACAAGTTTCATCTATTTGTGTCATAATAAATTCTAGATTTCTGAGTTTAATGATTTGATCACATTTTTTATGCTTCTAAAATCAAGGGCAATCCAAGGAATAACTTCTCATAATTTTTGAGTGTTTCTATGGTGGATTTCTCTCTCTCTCTCCTAGTCGCTAGGGTTTGAGAGTGTTTTTTGGTCCTTATTTCATTGATGTCATGAAAATCAGATTTGCTTATTTTGGGGGTTTAAGCTAATTTTCAATATTTTTAGTTTTGTCCCCAAAGGAATATTACAGTGGTATCAGAGCACGGATCTTCAAAGGCCTAGGGTTTCAGTGAAAAAAGACATTATGGTAGGTCAAAACTCTCAAGGAGCCAAAGTTGACAAGTTGATTGCCAGCCAAGAGAGACTTGCAGACAATAATGGATTTTTTTAGCCCTATCCCTCCAAAAGATCATTGAACCTAGGGTTTAAAGTGGTGATGGTAGCTCAACTAGGGCTAACAATACACGGCAACCAATGGGATCAGCCCGAGGATCGGTTGCAAAGCCCACTTTCCTTCCTAAGGAAGATGTTATTCCGAAGGAAGAAACAAGGCCCACGGGTGGATGGAACATCGCTGCAAGTTATGAGTATATGGCCTTACCAAGGGAAATTCGTGAGGCTATTTCACTCGTTGAATTCATTGGAGTGAATCAAGGAAGACCTAGACCCAAGCCTAGACATCACACACCACACAAGCAACATGAAGAAAGCACAAAGTTTGTTGAAGAGGGGACCAAAACCCCAAGTTTGCCATGCAAGGATGGAGATATGTATTTCCCTAAGGAGAAGAGGGAGGAAGAATTATTGCAGCAGCTGGTTATTAAAAGGGAAAAGCCCTTGGGAGCCTTAGAAGCACCCACCACCATAGCCAAAGGTGAACCCTTCATTGGTTTTTCCTTGCAGCCCTAAGGAAGCACAAGAAAAGGAACAGATGGCTAAGCAAGAGCCAAAAGAAAGGGAAGGTAAAGAATTTTTAATTGTCAATACTATTTCCTTGAATTCTAATGGTTGCATGTTGGAAATACTAAGGACACTTGGGAGCATGAGATGAAGAATGAAGGGAATCTTGAGAAACAAGAGGGTGAAATGACTAGCTCAAGCAATTCTCATATGACATTAAAAGGAGTCATTAAGAAAGATGAATTGGTGATCAAGAGATCTAAGGCCATGACACTTGCACTCGTTTCAATGAATCAACTTCATAAGGTAAATATTGCTCATTTTGTGGTTAATATTGAAAATGTTTCGACATGCAATGAATCCAGAAATGAAGCAAGGGGTGTTGAGCATGTTGGGGAAGAGGAAGGGTTGGTTGGAAACCCTTCACCAATGAAAAATGATGGCAATAATCTCGCTGGTCTGTTCAGAACAACAGACAATACAAGGCAGATTTATGGTGTCCATGAGCACGGTAAGAGCTACAAAGATGCCCTATGTGAACACCATCAAGATATGGTTAAATACCAAGCGGAAAAGGCTTCACTACTTGAATCTGAGGAGAAGAAGAAGGCTGACTTCAACTCAGAAATTCTGAGTCGCAAGATTGGAAAAATCAAGGATGTTTCAATCACTCCTCATCCAGCATGGGAAATAAGACATGTGGGGAACAACTCAAGGTATGATGACATTTTATCTCCTTATATCGCTCCCATACTCATATCATGATGGGAAAATTGTTAAGGATCACATGTCATGTTTGAGTGATGTTGTTGTGACAAAGAGAGATGAACATTTAAGATTAGCTTAAGGTATGAAAGTCTTTCAAATTCTGGTGTCCCTCAGATTTCATCCTGAAATCTGCGACTACCCTATCCGAAAAAATTTCGTACTATTAAAATAATGGGTCGTTTTGTGTTTTTATTGCCTGAAAATTCATGTATTGCGTCAAGATATTCCCAAAGAGCCATATTAGCCTTTTTCGCCAAATACCCAGATGCCCAAAATTGTTATATTTTGTCGTCGGGATTTGTCTGCGGGAAATTTGTATTTAATTATTTTGAGCCCCGTTTGAGGCAATTTGCGCTCCGTTTTAACTCTGTTGTGATCGAACATATCATTAGTCCTATATACCAGAAGGGTTTTAACTAGGAATAAGTTTTGGGCTTTATTCATGACTTTTGGCAATTTTTCGTGTTTTTGTGTTGTTCCGTTTCGTTTTCTGTGAAATTTCTCTTGACCAATTCCTTTGCCGAGTTAGCCCGATTCTTGGCCTGGAGAGCATATACGCACGTTATGCCCGGAGGAAGTCACCATCGGAGGTCTGGTTCACTGGGAAAAGGCTAAGTCGTGCACTAAAAAGCCCCTGCGGGGTTGGCCGCATTTTTGGAAAACAAAGGATTTAAGTTGCAATGGGAAAAATAGAAGCAGCAGGCAGGTGGGATTTTATTGCCTGCCTTGCAGGGTACTTTTTCCCATGATAGGAAAGTCACTTAAGCTGCAGTGGGAAAATTAGAGGCAGCAAGCAAGCGGGAATTTATTGTCTGCCTTGCAGGGTAAAAATTCCCATGGTGAAATAAAGGAAAAGTGACTTAAGTGAAATCATGGGATTTTATTGTCTGCCTTGCAAGGTAAATAATCCCATTGTCAAAGTCAAATCACTTAAGTGGATCATGGGATTTCCGGGGCTGCCTTGCATGGTAAAGAATCCCATTGTCATAAATTCTTAAAAATAGAATTCTATTATGCTAAAAAGTGCGCCCCCTTTGGAGAGAGAAAGGCAGCCTTTAATGTGATTAAATTAATTAATTTTTCTTCTAATTTTGGCGACCAGGTATGGAGGAAAGTCAACAAAGCAAAGGGGGAATAAAAGAAACATAAATACATGGTCTAAATTAAATAAATTTAATTTATTTAAAGGCTGCCCCCTCCATGTCAAAAAGTGCGCCCCTTTTGGAAAAGATATAATGTTTTTTAAAGCATCAATGATTAAATTAAATTCTATTTTCAGTGGCTATGGTCAAAGCACACTGTGAAGCTTCAATTGAGTGAAGAGTGGATGTTTAAATTGGATTAATTTAATTAATTGGATGGCTGTCCTTAAACATGTTATTTTAACACATCAATTAAAGAGAAAAGCATAATTTTTAATTAATTAATTGTCAGGAATAGAAGGGACAATTATTAATTAAATAATTATGAGGGCTATATAAGCATCGGCTGCCATAAGGATGAATTAATTAATTCACAGGTGAAGAAGTGCAGCCCAGAGAAAAAGTGCGCCCCATTTGGAGAAAGATTTTGCTCAGAGGAAGGTGGATTTCATGCTAAAAGCTTCTGGTTTTGGCGCATGCTTTAAAGAAGGTTGATTTGTGTCTGCATAATTATTTGTAGAAGTGATACAGGTGCTCAGGTGATGTTGGTAAAATTCATGTTTACTTTGCATGCAAATAAAACGTCAAATTTTGGGGCAGCAGGCTTGAATTATGCAGATTTTTGTGATTAAAATTCACTGTGCATGCTCCGGTTGCCATCTTTGTCTGAATTAATTGCAGGAGTTAGATACAGGTGCTTTTATAAAGAAAAGGAACTTATATCAATGTCCAATACATTGAATATTTCCTCCGAATCTGAAGGATTATCCAGATCTGCACTAGTTTTGAAGAATTCCAGTCAAATAAGAAGAAAAAGAATTGTTCAGACAAAGATAGACAAAGCTATGGCGAAGAAAGATGAAAAAGAAAGCACAACAGAGTCATGCATCACTTCTAAATTTGCAGATATTGGAGACACGGATCTAGGCTCAGAACCTCTTGCTGAATTGATAGACAAATCTAGAGCAGGAAAGACTTCACTCATGCGTGCAGGAAAAACTTCACTCATGCGTGCAGATTAGAAGCAGTGGAATTATTCGAACTGCAACTTTTCCATCCACAGCCCAGTTGCTAGAGTTTGTTATGCAGGTGCAGATCCATATCCAGATGCAGATGCAGATGCAAATCCATATACAGATCCAGATCCAAATCTCATAGTTGCAAAAGCTTCCGGCACAAAGGCTTCATCCTCTTGTTTCGAATGTATCCCGTGAAGAAGTCAGTGCATGGAAAATTTCTTCCAAGATCTTGTGGAAATGCTCCCATCTTCCAATTGAAGCCTTCATTGAATTTTCGTTCATCCGGAGTGCTTTCCAGAATTTTTAATTGCTCATATGCAATTAAAAATAAGGATGATGAGTTTATCTACGGCAAACATTGCATTGATGTATGTACTTGAGAAGAACTGCAAAAGCTTCAACGATAAAAGAGAAGACAAGGTAAAGGTAAAATCCAGCTGTTTCCAATTCTAGCTTGTTTCCAGATCCAGCTTGCTTCCAGATCCAGCTTGTCGCTTCCAGGTCCATTCGTTTCCAATTCCAGCTTGTTTCCAGATCCAGCCTTTGGTGAGAATCAAAGGCAAAAGAATCAACTACATGCAAACATAAAAAAGGACAAGACTGCAGCTTTCCTCTTCCTTCTTCTTTCCTCCGACAAAGTAATTGAGCGATCAATTAAATTATACAACTTAAGTGATTGGTTTAAAAGCCATTATTTGAAGAAGTCAACTACTTGGAGATAGGTGACAGACGTGCAAATAGAAGGTTCTAATTTCAGGTGCAAATCATACATGTCATGCAAAGAAGAATTCCAGGATGGAGATTGCCAGTTGTTTCTTTCCTCCGACTTCCACATGTGTCAGTTCAATTAAAAGCTTCCAACTTGTAATTGCCCCTCTACATTCTATAAGTAGAGGAAGAACCTTCAAGTTAATGATCAGAATTTGTAAGCAGCAACCTTGTGTTCCAGACTTTGTGCCGAAACCCATGAGAGCCACTTGAAGCAAAGGAATATACAGGAGCAGATTTTCGGAGAACTTTGTGTCACGGTGTATTGTGTTTCTTGTTTTTTATCTTAGATCTCTTAATAAACTGTGTTATTTCAGATCTAGATCTAAAGCTACCTTTGCTTAGAATTCTGTGTTTATATCTATTGGTTTCTTCTATGTGCATACAATCAACTCTGCTATCTATTGATTGGGATGCACATCTTCTTCATTTCTTCTCTGTGTTGATATAATTCATTTTCCCTTCTTCTATAAATATTTCCTTTCTTTAAAAATTGTTGCTTACTTGCTGCAGAATTGTTCAGTTATGGTTCATGAACTGAATAGTTAAAGTAAAACCCCATGTAGATATTAGCATACTTTAATTGACAAATCTGACACGGGAGCCTGACCAGTAAATGAGGGAGATTTATCTCATGACTGCCTAGGTTTTGTGCTATGCAGAAAATCTAGCCAACAAATTCATTGCTTACAACATGTCAATTTGTGAGTCAACATGAGAGGTGTTAGTGCTCAATCCAATTTTTTGGATTAAACTGGTATTTTTCAATATACACCCCGTAAATTAATTGATTTTGTGTGCTTCATGTTTCTCCCCGTGCTTCAAAGATCAGTCTAAGTCAAGAAAATGTGTCTATTTGTAATAGATCTTGTGCCTTAACAAGATAAATGAAAGGATTCAGCAAAAATGTCAAGGGACTGGTTCAATTTACCACGGAGTACAAGAACTTAGTGTTCCACGGGTTCTCGTAACCTGTGAAACAAAGGAGCATCAGTTGGACTTAGGCGGGTTTTTAATTAAACCCGCAGGAAGCAAGTAAAAGCCGCACAACAAAGAATAGTCGTGGGACATTCAAAAGCCATAGCCAGAGAGATACCAACACATGGTGGGATTATGGGACTCCTTATTGCTTTTGGGCTCCGGCGGACATCAAGCCCCGTGATGAGTTGCAATTCATAAAGCTTTCATGTCCGGGTTTGGGTCAACGAAGGTCAAGTAAACATGGCGGAATCAAAGGCTGACACATGGCACGACTTAAGCGTCAAAGACAAGGCACATGTCAGCATTCCGGCAATCTTCGAGTAGATGGGCTCCGGCGGACTTCAAGTCCGCAAAATGGACCATGTTTCAAAGCATTTCGGGTCCGCAGCGAAAGCAAAGTCAGCAATGGTCAAAGAAGCGTGGCACAATTCGGAGGTGACAAGTGGCAGAAGAGCGAGGTCAAAATACGGATACGAGGCAACCTTTTAGGAAACCAAAAGCTTCTAAGTCCCCCAAACGGAAAAGGTTGCGACGTGAAGGCTGAACCAATCAAAAGCAAGCACAATGCAAGGAAGACTGATAGACCCAGGGAACGTAGAGTTTTTCTATTGGCTCGCGTTTCATGAATGTCAATCGAGGCTAAACAAAAGGTAAAATGAGAAGTATACATGTAGCTTTCTAATTGGCTCACGCTTCACAGTGATCACTCATGGGCTATAAAAAGTGTAAATTGGGACGAACCATGGAGCTTTCCTATTTGCTCTTGCTTCGCCGTTGTCAGTCAAAGCAAAGGATAGTCTGACAAGGTGGGAGAACGTGGCATTGATTTATTGGCTCGCTTTTTATTTAGGAACAGACTTGCCCGCATAAAGAAAGGAAAGAAAAGACGCAAAGCCCAACCCAACGAGCCAATCAAAGACCGACAAATGGCAAATGGAAAAGCAATGCACACGTTGGCAAAGGCAATCTCCGAGCTAATCAGAGGCTGCCACGTGTCACATTTCTGTGCATCCCAACATGCAAAACTTGAAAGGACCATATCTTTCGATCCAGGGCTCCAAATCTTATAAAATGTATATCGTTGGAAAGGTCTCTTCAAGCCCTTCACTTTAGCATCATCAGATTCAGAAATTGATGACAATTGATGGGAGAAAAATCAAAAAACATCTTTTGTATTAAAGACTTTTGAGTGACCTTGTTAAGGGTCATGTGGTTGAGAAGGGTACTTTTCTAGATGACTACAATCGCTTTCAGACAGATGGAAATTTCATAACAACATCGTATGGTTGAGAGGAGACTCTTTGCCAAGGACTCACTTTGCATCTTCCAAGCAATGAAGTGGTTTTTTAAGGCAGCCCTAGGTATGATAGAAATCACATTTTATCACATTTTGGAAAATTTGTTGTTAAGGATCACATATCATGTTTTGGTGATGATGGCATGTGGAATTTAGATATTTGCTTGCAAGGGTATGTGGTTCAGGTTGAACCCTTGAATTGCAAGAAAGAGAAAGTCTTTGACATTGTTTCTCCATGCACTTTGATGGAAGATTGTTTCGAAACTTGTATGAATTTTAACGAAGTTGTGAATGTAATGTCCCTCTTTCTCGAATAGTTCAGTGGAAGACCTTTAGCCCGTTTTGTCTACCCAACGGCCAAAGGGTGTTTTCAAGGGTGACCTTAGTTTATTAATTTTATTATATTGTGCTCAAAATAAAGTAAAATATCATTACAACACAATTAATTAATGGACTATTTAAGTGAATTTGATTAGGAAAGTGCATTTAAATAAATTAACAAATTATTTAATGTGCTTTCCTAGGCAAAAAATGCAACTTGCCTTGGGGAAGGGTCAAATAAGCAAAAAATGTGACTTGCTTGGAGAAGGAAATAATTAATTAAAAATTAATTATGCTGATTTGGGAAAAAGTGCGAGTTACATCTTTGGAGGGTTTTTTGGCTATAAGGAAAAAATGCGACTTGGGAAAAGGTATTTTAGATAATTATTATTTTCTCTAGGCAGTTAACTTTGAGCTTTTGCAAACAAAATCCAAGGACGGAAACCCTTTGGATTATTCCTCTTGTGGACGGAAACCCCAGGAGCAGTGAGAGGAGTTCCTATTCAGGGATCTTCATTGTATTCACAAGTTTTTATCATTTCAGCAGTTTGAAAAAGAAATAAATTGCAGCAGTGGGCATACAAACTTCTTCTAGAGTGGGGTGACTTATTCTACAGTTGTTTTATGCAGTATCTGAGGTATTTTTCATGCTAGATAATTATTGTAATTTCCAGCATCAGTTATATATCAAATCGATTTGGTTTGAATCATTTACAGTGGGTTTTGGACAATCTTTATTATCAATCTATCTGCAGATTTATAATTGTATTGCAGTAATATTTAGCATCAATAATCATTATTAAATACACGGCTACATTGTTCATGAAGAAATCTGCCTGTTAAACCCTGGGCACCTTTTCTGTATTCACCCGGTTTGCGAGGTTTGTTTTATTTAATTTATCTATGCAGTTTGAGTATGGTGTTCTATGGATTCTTTTGATGTTATCAGTTCAGATTTGAGCCAAAGCAATATATATTAAAAAAAATGTATTCAGGGAAAAAGGGGTTTGGGATCTTTCAGTGGTATCAGAGCAGTGTATCCTCCCAGCCTGCGTGGGAAGGAAGCAGAAAGTGTATTAAAACAGAAATCAGCTTTGAATGCAGCACAGAGAGGATGGTCCACACAGATACTACACCTACAGACGGGCACGACTCAAAGCTGGTATTGTAGGAGGTGACAGAATGGAATTTTTGGGTGATAGACCAGAGAGGCCTCGAGAGGAACATGCAGATCCAGATAGGGATTTCATTTGGGTTATGGCAGCCACTCAGAGGCAGTTGCAGACTATGGAGCGCATGGGCACTACCTTGGACAAGTTGGCACTAGATAGGCCGCGGGACAGGCACGGCAGGAGGGATAGATCCGTATCAGTTGCCAGTGGTTATAGGGATCACAGCAGATCACCTTCACAGCTTGGGAGTGTTAAGGGATCGCCACGCCGTGAGCGGAGGCATACTTATACAGATGAGAAAAGACACGCTCATACATATGAGAGGAGACCTACACGGACTATAGAGAGGCCTATGCAGCCTAACTTCCTGCCTAGAGATGACCCACCAGAGATTGAGAGACGACCAGAAGAAGTAGCTTTTCCGGATACTATTATGGCAGTCAGTGATGAGTGGAGGAGTTTACCGCAGCATGTGAGGGATGTATTTCCCCTCCCACAGTATTGTGCTCAGAGGAGAGATAGCATGAGGGCTGGACAGGACAGGAGGCCTAGAGCGCAGCAAAACAGGGATTTGCAGCAGGTTACCAATAAGGTAACCCTCTCCACTTTTGATGGTAGTGGAAAGATCAATGCCAGGGCTTGGATTCACAAGCTCGACACCTATCTTATCCTCAAACCCATGAGGGAACAGGAGGCCATACAGTTTGTTACATTACACCTTAAGGAGGTGGCTTATGATTGGTGGCACCATGGGTTAGTTACACAAGGTCATGAACTTCTACGGTCATACAGGGATTTCAGCGAGAGGTTGATTGCGAGATTTGATCGCAAGGATGTGGAGCTTTATTACAGGGACTTAGCACAGCTCTGACAGAGTGGACACGTTTATTCAAATATCAACGAATTTCAACGTATAGCAGTTATGGTTCCTGAGATGCCTGAGAAGAGTGTGGTGATGTTATTTATATAGGGCCTTCATGACAGGATGAGAGGATTGGTCAAGGCTCTTAAGCCTAGCACATTGCATGATGCCATCCAAACGGCATTGGACTTGGACACATCCCCCACTTCCTATCAGCCCACTTCTTATCAACCCAATAATAAGTTTCCCACGAGCTCCAGGCCATTTCAGCACTCTACCGTTCCGTAGAAGAGTGCACCACCTCCTAAGGTGGATCAGGAGACTCGTAATGAGTTGAGGAAGAAGTTTTGCTTTCATTGCAAAGATCATTGGGAGCCTGGACATCGTTGCCTTGGTAAAGGCAAGGTGCATCTCATTGAGGTGATTTCAGATGGGGATGATGATCACTCGCCAGATACAGATGCAGAGGATGAGGGCAGTGGCCATGATGCACAGGGGGAGCATCCCAGAGTAGAGCTTGGCGAGAGTGAGGCATTGGATTCATCCGATGTCACTATTGCTACACTCTTAGAAGTTCTTAGGTACCATCCCTTTTGGCAGAAGGGAGTGCTTAAGGGACAGCGGATTGTTTGTTTGGTTGACAGTGGAGCCACGCACAACTTCATTGATGAGGGGTTGGCTACGAAGCGAGGATTACAGGTTGAGGAATTTGAGGGGTATAGTGTACGGGTAGTAGATGGATTTGCTATTAGTTGTACTAAGAGGATTCCACGGCTTAGTATTCAAATAGGGGACTACACATTGACCAATGACTTCTATGTTATTGGACTTGGTGAGATTGATACCGTATTGGGTATTCAGTGGTTACAGTTCCTTAGCAAATATGTGCAGGATTTCCGGAGGATGGAGTTGGAGTTTATGGTGGATAAGAAGAAGATTGTGCTTCGGGCTCTTTCTGACGGTGGGCCTAGAGTTGTTTCAGCACGCAGGATGGAGTCTATAGTCAGACATGGAGAGGTTGCATGGGCAGCCCAGTGTGTCATTTCATCCAAATCTTCTTCGGACAGTGAGTAGCCTTTTCATATTGACATCCAGTCCATACTGGATAAGCACGGCCCAGTGTTTGGTGACATTCCTCCAAGTAGACCACCAGATAGAGGGTTTGAGCATGTTATAGAGCTTGAGGAGGGTGCTAAACCCGTGATGACTACGCCTTATCGCCATCCTAAGACATATAAGGATGAGATAGAGAAGGCCATTAGAGAGCTCTTGGAGATGGGACACATCCGTCCTAGTTCTAGTCCCTTTGCTTCTTCAGTTGTTTTGGTAAAGAAGAAGGATGGGACCATGAGGATGTGTATTGACTATCGTGCACTGAACAAGAAGACCATCAAGAACAGGTATCCCATTCCTTGCATTGATGAACTTTTAGATGAGTTGCATGGATCTATCTATTTTTCGAAGATTGATCTTCAATCAGGGTACCACCAGATTCGAGTTCGGGCTGAGGACATTCACAAGACAGCCTTCAGGTGTCACTACGGGCACTATGAGTTCTTGGTGATGCCATTTGGACTCACCAATGCACCTGCTACATTTCAGTCATGTATGAACCATCTCTTCAACAGGAAGTTGAGGAAGTTTGTGTTGGTATTTTTTGATGATATTTTGATATATAGCAAGACATGGGATGATCATTTGAGCCATCTTGATGAGGTATTTAGCATAATGGAGACTCAGTCTTTATTTGCTAAGATGTCCAAGTGTGAATTTGGACTTACGGAGATATTGTATCTTTGGCATGTCATTGGGGCCAATGGAGTCAAGGTCCATCAGGAGAAGATACACGCAATGCAGGATTGGCCACCACCCAGGAATATCTCTGACTTGCGAGGATTCTTGGGGTTATGTGGTTACTACCGGAGGTTCATGAAGGGTTATTCTCATCTGGTAGCTCCATTGACAGATCTTACACGGAAGGGAGCATTCAGATGGACAAATGAGGCACAGGTAGTATTTGAGAGGCTCAAGGTAATTATGAGCACTTGTCAAGTTTTGGCTCTTTCAGATTTCTCATGGCCCTTCATTTTAGAGTGTGATCCTTCGAGATTGGGGATTGGTGCAGTTCTTAAGCAGGATCGCCATCCTATTGCCTTTGAGAGTAGGAAGTTGAGAGATAAAGAGAGATTGTATTCCACCTATGATAAGGAGATGCTTGTCATTATGCATGATTTGGCAAAGTTCAGACAATATTTGGTGGGTGGAAAATTTGTGGTGAGAACTGACCACAACAGCTTGAAATATTTCCTGGAACAAAAAGGAACTCAATGAGAGGCAACAAAAATGGGTCAACAGAATCCAGGCATATGATTTTGACATTGAGTATGTCAAGAGGATGAAGAATGTAGTGGCTGATGCACTTTCCAGGAAACCCCATCTCACTGCCCTATGTTCTTTGAGTGAGATTTCAGCAGATTGGAAATCTCAACTGTTAGTTGAGAATTCCAAAAATACTTGGGCATATGAAATTATGGATGGAAAAATTCAGGATGGCTGGTATAAAGTAATAGCTGATTAGATTTTCTATAAGGGCAAAATTTACCTAGTTCCTGAATCTGAGCTTAAGGAGAAGATTATGCATGCTTTCCATGATGCACCACTTGCAGGACATTCAGGGTATTTTAAAACATACAAGCAAATTAGAGAGAGATTCTCCTAGAGGGGTCTCAAGGATGATGTCTTGCACCATGTCCGCGAGTGTATGACTTGTCAGCAGAACAAGTCAGAGCATACTTTCCCAGCAGGTTTGCTACAGCCATTGCCAACTCCGGAGCAGAAGTGGGAAAGTATTTCGATGGATTTCATCACAGGTCTTCCCGTGGTGCAAGGGAATGATCGCATTTATGCAGTAGTTGATCGGTTGACAAAATATGCACACTTTTTCGCTGTCCCTACCAGCTTTAAGGCACCTCATGTGGCTGATTTGTTCTTCTGTCAGATATTCAAGTTGTATGGACTTCCAAAGAACATAGTTAGTGATCGGGATAACAGGTTTACGAGCATATTTTGGTAGGAGCTTTTCCGTTTGGTTCACACTGAGTTGACCCCTAGCACTAGTTATCACCCTCAGACGGATGGGCAGACAGATTGTGAAGAAGTGGATAGAGGGTTATCTTCGTAACTATGTTACAGGACAGCAGAAGGCATGGGTAAAGTTGCTATATTTATATGAGTATTGCTATAACACCACTTACCATATGTCTATAGGTATGACTCCATTCCGAGCATTGTATGGATATGATGCGAGATCTTTTGTTGATTTGGCGTTTGGGGACAGTAGAGATCCCAAGGCTCAGGAGAGTTTACAAGATAGTTAGGACATCCTTAAGGTACTTAAGGAAAATATTCAGCGGGCCCAGAATCAGCAAAAGATGTATGCAGATAGGCACAGAGTGGAGAGATCATTTGAGGTAGGAGACATGGTGTTTCTACGTCTTCAGCCTTACAAACAGAGTACTCTCAAGAAGAGGGGCTGAAAAGCTCAAGCTGCGATTCTATGGTCCATACAGGGTGTTGAGGAAAGTTGGTGAAGTGGCATATGAGCTAGAGTTGCCTTCTGAGAGTAAGATACACAATGTCTTTCATGTATCTTGCTTGAAAAAGGCCTTGGGGTAGCACATTATTTCTTCTACAGAGTTACCACCCTTGGATGAGGAAGGGAGATTAGATTTAGTGCCAAAGGAGATCTTGGATAGACGAGAGAGAAGATTGAGGAATAGAGTTATTCGGGAGTTCCTGGTGAGGTGGAAAGAGTTACCAGTAGAGGATGCTACATGGGAGGGGGAGTCTATATTACAGCATTGGTGTCCCCAAATTTCATCTTGAAATCTGTGACTACCCTATCCAAAAAAAATCGTACTTTTAAAATAATGGGACGTTTTGTGTTTTTATTGCCTGAAAGTTCTTGTATTATGTCAGGATATTCCCAAAGAACCATATTAGCCATTTTCACCAAATACCCAAATGCCCAAAATTGTTATATTTTGTCGTCAGGATTTGTCTGCGGGAAATTTGTATTTAATTATTTTGAGCCCCGTTTGAGGCAATTTGCGCTCCAATTTAACCCTGTTGTGATCAAACATATCATTATTCCTATATACCAGAAGGGTTTTAACTAGGAATGAGTTCTGCACTTTATTTGTGACTTTTGGCAACTTTTTGTGTTTTTGTGTTTTCCTGTTTCGTTTTCTGTGAAATTTCTCTAGATCAATTCCTTTGTCGGTTTCACTTGATTCTTGGCCTGGAGTAACTGGGGATCAAATACGCACGTTGCGCCAGAAGAAAGTCGCCATCGGAGGTTTGGTTCACTGGGAAAAAATGAAGTCGTGGACCAAAAAGCCTCTTCCGGGCTGGCCGCATTTTTGGAAAAAAAAAATTGAAGTGGATCATGGGAAAATTAGAAGCAGCAGGCAGGTGGGAATTTTGTACCTGCCTAGCAGGGTACTTTTTCCCATGGAAGCAACGCCACTTAAGTGATAATGGAAAAATTAGAGGCAGCAGGCAGGTAGGAATCTCTTACCTGCCTTGCAGGGTAAAAATTCCCATTGTGGAATAAAAAAAATATCATTTAAGTGAATCATGGGATTTTATTGCCTGCCTTGCAAGGTAAATAATCCCATTATGAAACTCAAGCGACTTAAGTGAATCATGGGATTTTCAGGGCTGCCTTGCAGGGTAAAAAATCCCATTGTCATGTGATTCTTAAAAATAGAATTCTTTATGTCAAAAAGTGCACCCCCTTTGGAAAAGTAATGGCAACCTTTAAATTGATTAATTTAATTAATTATTCCCCCAAAATAGACGCCCAGGCTTGTGGAAAAGTCAACAAAGGCAAAGGACAAAAGGTGGTTGAAAATAGATTGCTCTAAAATTAAATAAATTTATTTATTTAATGGCAGCCCCCTTCATGTCAAAAAGTGCGCCCCATTTGGGAGAAGAATAATACTTTTTAAAGTATTTAATGATTAAATTAATTTTTATTTTCAGTGGCTAAAGTTAAAGCACACTGTGAAGCTTAAGTGGAGTGAAGAGTGGATGATTAAATTGATTAAATTTAATTTATTGGATGGCTGTCCTTAAACATGCAATTTTAGCACACCAGTTAAAGAGAAAAACATGATTTTTAATTAATTAATTGCCAGGAATAGGAAGGGCAATTATTAATTATAAAATTATGAGGGTTATATAAGCATGGGCTACCATAAGGATGAATTAATTAATTCAAAGGTAAAGAAGTGCAGCCTAGAAGAAAAGTGCGCCCCATTTCAAGAGGATTTTTGCTCAAAAGAAGGTGAAACCAAGGCTAAAAGCTTCCAATTTTGGCGCATGCATTGAAGGAGGTTGATTTGTGTTTGCATAAATGATACAGGTGCTCCGGTGAAGTTGGAAAAATTCATACTCACTTTGCATGCAAATAAAACATCAATTTTTGGGGAGGCAGGCTTGAATAGTGCAGATTTTTATGATTAAAATTCACTGTTAATGTTTTGGTTGCCATCTTTGTCTGAATTAATTGCAATAATTCAATACATGTGTTTTTATAAAAGAAAGGGAGCTTAAATCAATGTCCAATACATTGAATATATCCTCCGAATCTGAAGAATTATCCAGATCTGCACCAGTTTTGAAGAATTCTGGCCAAATAAAAAGAAAAAGAATTGTTCAGACAAAGATAGACAAAGCCATGGCAAAGAAGAATGAAAAAGAGAGCACAACGGAGTCATGCATCACTTCTAAATTTGCAGACATTGGAAACACAGATCTAGGTCCGGAACCTCTTTCCGAATTGATTGACAGATCCAGAACTGGAAAGACTTCCCTCATGCGTGCAGTCGAAAGCAGTGGAATCATTCGAGCTGCAGCATTTCCATTCACATCTCAACTGTCAGAATTCGTTATGGAGTGTGCTAGATTCAGATCCATAATTGCAAAGGCTTCATCCTCTTGTTTCAAATGCAGCCCGTAAAGAAGTCAGTGCGTGGAAAATTCCTTCCAGGATCTTGTGCATGTACTGCCAATCTTCCAGTTGAAGCCTTCATTGAAATTGCATTCACCCGCAGTGCTTTCTAGAATTTTTAATTGTTCATATGCAATTAAAAATAAATAGTTATTTATAGCAAACATTGCACTGATGCATGTACTGGAGAAGAACTGCAAAAGCTTCAAGGACAAAAGAGAAGACAAGACGAAGGCAAAATTCAACCCGACGGCCAAAGGAAAAATATAAGGGTGACTTAAGTCACAATGAGTTATTACAAAGTGCAAAAAATATTAATAAAGCACTTGTATTAATTTATTTGACTTAATAATAAATTTGTAATCTCTAAATAGGTGCATTGGGTCTACTATTATGTTGTATCCTTTCTAGGGAAAGTAGAAAAGAGACCCATCCTAATTTTGTGTCATCCCTAGGTAAAAATGCGCCTTGGACAAAAGAGGGAAGTAGAGTTTAGAAAGGATAAAAGTTATTACTCTTCCCTAGAAAAGTGCGACTTGGCATGAGAGGCCAAGATAAACATTACGAGTCATCCCTAGAAAAGTGCGCCTAGGTTTGGGTATATTTTTAGGGTATTTTGGCACTCTTTTCTCATTGGAAGATGAAAATGTCATTTTGGAATATTTTCCTATAAAAAGGAGAGGGGGCAACTTGGGTAGAGCAACCATAAAATCATTTTATCAATTCTGAATTTGATCTTAAGCCTGGTGCTTTTGTATTAAAGTATCCTAAGGACGAAAACCCTTAGTATATTGCCTCTAGAGGACGAAAACCCTCTTGGAGATTAAGAGGAATTTCCACATAGGATTTTCCATAGAGCTTACACAGGATTTCAGTATTTTCCAACAGCAGTTAAGGAGTTTTTGGCAATAAAGGACTGAAGAATTCATCACAGCAATGTCATTGTATTTTCTGTGTATGAAGAGACCCAGTATGTGGCTGGTTTTCAATGTCTTGGACGCATCTCAAGTCTGAATTTCTTTATTATTAATTGTACTAAATTCTGGGAGTCCAAATAATAGTTTTCCCGTGATTTTTGGAAGGTTTTTAAGTGCTGTTCGCAGTCATTCAAATCTGCAGATTTCTGCGTACAGTTCCAGCCTGTTTATATGTTCAAAAAGGTCAATTTTTGCTTTATAATAAACTGTTACAGTTCTGAACTTGTTATGGCAATAATGGCTAATGTTGGTAGTAGTTTTGTGTGGACTTTCATCATCTATACTAGTCGCCTTTGCTAGGATACAGCTGAAACTGCTGTATTGATTGCTGTACAGTCTTCAAAACAGCTCTGGTTCAGTTTAGGCTAAGTTTCTATGCAAAACCCTAGCTGCACTTCTCTCATAAATTCAGATCTGTATTAGTGTGAATGCTATAAAAAGTCTTAAATCTGCTTTTAGTGTCTTAATTGATCTAAATTGCATTGGAGAACAAGATAGATCCATTTGGGGATCTTTCAAGATTTGAGTCAGAGCAATATATATTTTTTTTTTTAAATATTTAGGCAAAAAGGGGTTTGGGATCTTTCAGTGAAGGACTCTACCCTCCGAGCACAAGAAGCTGCGGTTTTGATTAATGGTGGAGTCACTCATGATTCCATTAATGAGTGTTTGGTGTCGAGATTGGGTTTGATGGTTGAAGATTACAAGTGATACATAGTGAAGTTAGCGGAGTGTTACTTTATGCCATGTACAAAGAAGTATTTCCAACTCCATGTCATGTTGGAACAATATAAGGTATGCATTAAATTTTATTTAATTAGCATGGGTGATATGAACATTATGCTTGGAGTCCAATGGTTGTATTCATTGCGAGATAAGCTAAGATAAGATACATTTATTTACATCCAACAAATGACCACAAATGTGGGTCAAAGGGACTACAGAGAACAGCGAGCACCGATACAAGTCCGGGAAACCAAAGAGTTCCCTATAAAGAGGAAATACAAAAGCCAGAAGAGGTGGCCAACAGGAAGAAGAAAACACACGCACCCAAAATGGGGGTGGAAAAACAAGTGAGAGGAAGAAAGGGGGAAAGACGACTAAGGAGAATAAAAGAGGAAAGCCCATCAGGGGATGGAAGATCCAACTCTCCTACCATCCAAGGCTGACTGGAGAGCTCATAGAGATAAGTTTTTCAAACGAAGAAAATAAGGTTACTTTACAAGGTATGCATCTAGAACACCTCGAGTTGAGTATTTGGTTGAAGATATTTTGCCATGGGAATCACATTTTTGCCTTTTATCTAAAACAACAGTTGATTGGAAGCCTTTTATTACAGCGGAATATAAGTTGATGTTGTTTTGGAGGAAGAAATTGTGGATGAAAGGTGCAAAACTATGGATGGGATCATTCTCCACAAGATTAGAGTCTATTTGGTTCCCAAATCAAGGGTGAAGAACAGGACCTTGAGGGCTGTTCATGATGCTCCATTGGCTGATCATCCAAGCCACTTCATAAGACATAACAAGGGTGAAGGTAAAAAAATTTATTTTTTCTCTTTGCTTATGGAATTTGATAAAAGAGAATGCTAGTATGACATGTTTAAGGAAGCATAAGCTTGAGGGGAATTCTGATTTTTCTCTCTATGGATTGCTAACCCATGGTTCCATGAGAGAATCAAAAGAAGTATGGGAAAAGGAAACAATTATGATAAACTTGCAGTTGTTCACGTGGCCACCAAATAAGAGAATGATGGTTCTATTTTTCAATTTTATGACCCCAAGATAAGAATTCATGGCAATGCTAGAGAGGCTGATTATCTCAAGTTTAAGGCCAAGATAACTGTTGATTTTAATTGTGGGCCTGATGTTCCTAATTTTTCAGCATATGTGGATCAAATTTCAGTCTTTTCTTTACTCATGGAGTTGCTTTTCTTCATGAGATTTCATTTTGTTAATTGTTATTCCATGGTTATTGGGCTAAGTTTGCAAAAATCAGATTTGAGGCTGCCATTAACAGCCATGAACAGCAGTGTGTTTCCAATTTTGAAGAGCATTCCATCATGGAGTGTTGAGGGAAGAAGATCTCAGCTAAAATGAGGAACAAAATCAGATTATAATGTGTTATTTTCAGGCTCGAACATTCTGATTTTTGAAAGAAAAATACATGATTACATTAATATTTGGGACAGTATGGTGGGCCACAAAAGCTTAAATGATAATTGCACCAAGGAGGAGCAGCGAAGACTTAATTGGGATCCGGGCACTTGCAATTGCTTGAGGACAAGCAATTTTGGGAAGGGATGACTGTAATGTCCCCTTTTCCCACTGAAGGACTTGAATTTGGACTTCTTGCCATCCCCTTTTCCATGGCAATGAAGTAGGAGAGTTAGAAAAAGGAATTGAGCTCCTTTTGCATTTGCTTTTCTAATTTTTAATGTTTCTTTTCAGCATGTGTTTTCCTTTAGTGGGTCGGTTGGATTTTAAGGCATTTAAGGAGGCATAATACAAGAATATAATGACTTATAGGGATCAGCCTTGCTCTTCCAAGCTTTGGTGCCAAGTGGAGTATATATATGGAGGTGAAAGGCTTCATTTGCACTCATACATCTAAGCGCATTTTCTCTATTTGGACATTGTGGGTTTGTTGCTCCTTATTCTTCCACTCTTGCACGAAAACCCAAGTGTGTGGCTTCTTCCTACAATGACAGAAACCCTTTTAGTGTGGTTGGAGGATGAACACCCTCCTTCCTTGGTTGGAGTAAAGACATATTGAAGACCTTTTTGCAGATTTGGGCATTGGAGGATCAAAGAAGTCAGCTACAGACATTTGCATGCATTGCGGATCCTCTCCCTTGTGGAGCGACTTGCATTGGAGTGTGTTTTGGTGCCATCTAGGGCACGAATTTGACATTTTATTTTAGATTCCTCATAATTTATAAGGACGGAATCTCCATTTTGGTGATTTTTGGGCAAGTTTATCTACTTTTCCTAGCCTTCGGATTTTGCTAGCTTGCTACTGATTTAAATAATTAATTCAAGCTGTGTAATCTAATATTCCGTCCATCTTTGGCTGTATTTATGATTGCAAAAAAGGCATTGTCATGGTCTAGATAATTGTTATTGCCATTTATTGTATTAAATTTACATGGGGATCAAAATAAACTTGACTTTCAGAAACAGTTTGGACCCTTTTATGTAATGAGGCATTTCAAGGGTTTAACCACAAACGTATGCAGATTTAGCTAAACATTGTGATTGCAGTCATTATTTGTCCCTAAAAATCAAATTTTCTTCAGCTTCAGGATAAATTGAACCATATTTATTCGATTGCTGATCCTTTTAATTCAACCTCAAATATAACCCAATGTCAGCGTAATTACAACCCAAAATGGAGTTGGAATTAGCCAAGGTGGTGGGTTAGATAGAAGAACCAATTGGAAACCCATAGTTCTGCAAAATGTCAGAGTTGGAGTGGGGAACAACTATTAATTGTGGGCTAGTTTGCAAAACAGCTGAAAACTTCTAAAATTCATAGCTCAAATCACAAGTCCATCATTTTCAGGATAAAATACAGGTGCATACATGATAACTAGAATCTTAGAGCTTTGCAATGTGTTAAGTTTGCATTTGGTTGTGGGATTGGCCTAGAAACCAAGTGAGGATCTAGTTGTCCCATTTGGGGACATTACAACAGTCTTGTCTAGTATTAGAGAACTTTGTGCAGATATATTTTAGCTTAGTATAAATTCTCTAATTTCAACCTTATCGAAAATATTTGGTAGTCCAGATAAAAAGTCAAAAATGCTCAAGATTTATTTCCTCAAATGGCATTATCAAAACAAGGATAATGAGAGAGGCATTCAGAACCTCATGGGACAGGTAGCTGCACAGAATGTCCCTTAAATCTTCCATGTTTTAACTTCCGATGCGAAGGGGATGATATCCCTCAATATCCCCAAACTTTGTAAATTTTAGGAAACGTACCGAGGACGTCAAAAAAAAATAGGGGACGACTGGATGTACACGTTTAGGGGACTTCTAGAAGTCCCCTAAACGTACCGGGGACGTCTAACCGTCCCCTAGGCAAGATGGCAATGGGATTAGAACAATGGAAGCCCTCAGGGTAATAGCATATCAGTATGTATTGGTCTAAGATGCAGACTTCTGTAGCTGATGCCTCATTTATCTTGCTATTGTTATTTTCTTTGTGCTCCCAATAATCTGGTAGTAGAGGAAGGATACTATTTTTGTTATTGGTGGATGTTATTAGTCTTATTGACATAAGGTAGTTGTTCAAACTTGCAATACAATCTCTTGGTACATGGAGGAACTCTCTCATTAGTGCTCTTCTCTCTGATAGTAAATATATACTTATCAAAAGAAGGCCAATTTTAAATGTTACGATAAAGCACTTTCCTCAAATGGTTTTTTGGTTAAAACACAACTGTCAACTGACAGATTAAACATAACAAAAGAGTCGATAAAAACACTACTAAAAGCCCACAAGAGCTTAACAATAACAGAAAATAGTAGGTTACCGAAACAATGTTTATATTTAAATCAATGGTCTGCAATGATTAGATAATTGAGGAGTTTGAATGTCCTGAAATGGGCTCGCTATCATTCAGATGTCTATAATAATTGCAGACTGTACAATACTTTATATATTCATTGCATGTTTCTAGCAATCATTTGTTTATGCATTTCTTCCTTGAGAGTTGCATGTTAAGCACTCCTTCGAATGGTATTAGACATACAGGAAAGTTGGCGAAGACATTTGAAAACTAAGTCCTTAGTTATTCCGTCCATTAACAGTATACCCTTTAAGTTGCATCATGAGAAATGACCAAAATGGAGTTCTATTATAAAGTATGGAAAACTTAGATTTTTAGTCTTCTTGAGATTACAAGACATTGTTTGTGATTCGTTACCGTGTGCTTTCGACATGTTGAACCCCCAAAGCCTAACATCAGTTGATTATCAAAGCATCCTCAACCTACATCAGTAACATCTACCAAGTTAACTTCTTACATCCCTAAATCTCCATTTGAAGACTGTATCAACACTGCCATTGCAATTAAATAATTACTATTTTGACTCTTATTGCAGCAACCATATGACTACTATACCTGATACAATGAAGAAATAATCACCTGAATAAAATATACTTCTTTCTCCTTCAAATTTGCTGTTGCTACAGCCAGAAATGGGGAGTTTTCTTTTAAGAAGATTCAGTGAGGATATGCTTTAATGTAATATGTGTATCAAAAGTGTTATACTTATCATATGGATATTTGAAATTTCCTCTATTTTAAGCCCTCAAATGTTAAATCTCCATGTGAATGTCTGCACTTCAACACTATTTTTATGTATTACAGTTTGCTTTACGCACCATGTACATCACAATGATTAGTCAGAAAATTCCTACATCTTTTAAGTTTTCATCATACTTGCATTCACAGATTCAAAATAATAAAAATACTTAGACAATATATTGTACCATTGTACATAAAAAAAATTCCCCCCCGTCCCCTGACCAAAATTAAAGTCACGGAAATTTCTGGTGTTGTGAAACATTCACTACAAAAGACTTAACATTATCAGATATGCATACTCCTTTCTGTCCATATGATCTATCATCTACATCCTTCAATGTAAAAATATCTAGACAATTATTTTAGAAAAATATTGTTTGCAGTCAGTTTCTATCAAAATTTACATGTCTATTTGAGTCTTGAGAGGAAGTCAAATATAAGCATCAAGTATATTATGGATGCTAGAGATACAAAAATATGACCAATAACCTTCCAAAATTAGTTTTCGCACTAACAAACACGATTAACACTAATTGAACTCTATAATTGTCTTGTTCGAGCTAGCAGATTTAGGGCATCAAAGACATCCTTCAAACTTTATGAAAACTCTGCAAGTTATGCTCCCAAATAATGCAACAATGAATCAGATTTGCTTAAACAGCTTTAAATATTTTTGCTAGGGCAAGGAAGCTTTCCTAATGCAATTCGCCGTTGTTATTTGAAATGCACACAATATCTTGTATGGATGCTCAATCAACATCAGTTTTGCTTTGTAAAACATTGCCCAATCAAATGAGAGAGACATTGCTCAATGAAGAGCTAGGGCATACATCTGCATTGTCTAAAAGCTCATCGATTCATCTATAAATGGTCAATTTACTCGCCCTAATATTTCTAGGTGAAATGTTCCTTTATGTGTGCATCTTTCACTTAATTAGTTTTGTAGCCAATAGGGATTAGCGACACACTTGGATAGGTGGTGTCCCCAGATTTCACCCTGAAATATGGGACTACCTATTTAAAAAAAAATCGTTCTTTTTAAAATAACGGGTCTTTTTGTGATTTTATTGCCAGATGATGTCTGTATTACATTAAGATATTCCCAATGAATCATATGAGCCAATTTTGACAAATACCCAGGTACTGAAACTCATTTTATCCCTTCGCAAAGTTTTGTCTCTAGAAAATTTTTATTTAATTATTTATTAAATAAATAAAGCTCCGATTGAAGTAAATTGTGCTCCGGTTGAATCCTGTTGCAGTTTTGCATGCCAGTATTCACACATCTCAATAGGATTTTCACCAGGAATGAATTCAGAGCATTGTCTGTGACTTCTGGCAACGTTTTTCGTTTTTATTTATTTCTTTTGCGTTTTTCTCCAGTTTTCTCCGTAGTTTGTTGTGAAATTCCCCTGGGTCCGTTCTTTGTTTTGTATAGTCTGTTTAATTGCCTAGAGCATCTAATTGAGATAATTTATTTTATTTATTTTATTTATTTTTACCATTTACGGCCTCAGCACCAGAAGGAATTAGCCTCAGAAGGCAAACTTCTGACAAAAAAGATGAAGTCATGCACCAAAAGCCTCTCCTAGGCAAGTCGCACTTTTTGGAATGAATGGGTCTAAGTTGCAATAGAATTTTTGGTAGTGGCAGGCAAGAATTTCTTACCTGCCTTGTAGGGTAAATATTCTCATTATAAAATAAAGAAAAACCACTTAAAGCACCGATAGGAATTTCCTGCCTGCCTAGCAGGCTAACTTTTTACATCAGAGAGTTTTATTTACCCATGCAAGTCGCACTTTATGAAAAGAATCTATTTTCAATACAAGTCGCACTTTTTGGGAGATGTTTTAATTTGCCAGTTGGAATTTCGGCAGTGGCAGGCAGGATGGAAATTTCTTATCTTCCTTGCAGGGTAAAAAATCCTCATTATAAAAATCAAATAACTTAAGTGAAAGAGGGGATTTTTGGAGCTGCAGTGCAGAGTAGAAATTCCTATCAAAGTTGACTTCTTATTTTTAGAAATTACCCTTGCCAAAAAGTGCGACCCACCTTGGCAATAAACAATGCATTTAATGATATTTATTTATGGTTTTTTCACCCAATTTTGGTGCCATGTATGGAAGAAAAGTCAATGCAAGAAGACAAGCCAAAGAGAACTGAAGGATGCATGCTAAAAATAAATAAAATAAATTATTTAAAAGCAACCAGCAGCATGCATAATTGGGCGCCCAATTTGGGTGAATAGACATGATTATTTATTAATTAAATTGCCAGAAATAGGAAGGGCAATTATTAAAAATAGTATGATGAGGGTTATATAAGCATGGGCTGCCATAATGAAGAAGCAATTAATTATTTTTGCTAAGGATTGCAGCCCAGACAGTTTTGGCGCCAAGGAAAGGAGGTTTTGTGCATTAAAAAAATGTTTTTCATTGCCAGGAGGCTTCAAGGTTTGGCACCTTGGGTTGGAATAAACTTGATTTTTGCTATGATAATTATCTGCATGTTGGTATAAGTGCCCAGGTGAATTTAAAAATATTTATGCTTGCTTTGCATGCAAGCAAAGCCTCAAATTTTAGGGCAGCAGTAGCTTTATATGCAGATTTTGGTGATAGAAATCAAGTATTCATGCCCTGGACTTCATCTTTGTCTGAATTAATTGCAAGTATTCATTACAGGTATTCATACAAGTGAAAGGGAGTTCAAAACAATGTCAGGTACATTGAATATATCTTCTGAATCTGAAGAAATTGCTAGATCTGCACAAATTTATCCAATTGTAAGGAATTCCAATAGGATTAAAAGAAAAAGAACTCAGACAAAGATTGCTCCAGTCATGAAGTGTGATGAAAGAGAAGGATCAACAGAGTCATGCATAGCTTCTAGATTTGCTGATATCAATGACACAGACATAGGCCTTGAACCCATCTCCGAATTAATTGACAGATCCAGGGCCGAAAGGACATCTCTCATGCAGGCAATAAAAAGCAGTGGAATTATTCAAGCATCAACATTTCCAGTCACAACTTAGTTGCCTGAATTTGTTATGGAGTGTGCAAGGTCATATCATCATTTCCAGAACAATTCGGGATGCTGTGGGAAAGACAATAATCAGGCTAGATGCACAATTTCTTAATTATTGTCTGAAGATTCCGACACGACCAGTGGTGATTGCAATTAGCATGCTGGATGCTGACAACAGATGGGAGAAACACAGCAGATTGCGTGGGCATAATGAATAATAAATATATGAAGAAGCCCAGGTCTCCGTCAAAGTTCCCAAGAACTCTTCCACGATCCAATTTGGTGCAGGAAGTGGATGATATTACTAAATTGCTTTGTAGGTTAAGTGGAGAAGTCAATACTCACAACTTCCGCTCATGGATGTATGCTTTCGTGAAAACCATTGAGATCAACAGAGCTGATTTGATAATCAATTGGGCGGAGATCATCAGTGACAACATTGGTGAGTAGCTTCGGAGTGTGAGGCGGACGCAAAACTTCAAAATGACTTCATACTTGGTATATGCTGCAGCCTCGCAGGGTATATTTTCTCAAGTTGGATAGGCGATGAGGCATACTAGACAAAAGATCCTATTTTTGAGTGCTTCCCATAGTTGACAGTACTTAAATGCCGCAAAGATTACAAGGTAGTCAACAATGGGTTCTTCTATGGATTCATCTGCAAATTAAATAGTGATCTGAAGACCAACAGGGTAAGAAAAGAAGCTTGGGAAGCTGTATCCCAGCATGGCTGTATTTTCATCTAGTTTGCGGACTTCACATATCTCAGGGTAACCGGCGTCTCGGAGAACCAGTTAAGTTGCCGAGGTATCCAAGCAACAATGGGTCATCATGGAGTTGTGCAGACAACTCGTGGAGATGCATGACTTACAATCAAAGCGGCACAAGTCTACAGGTTTCTTTCCGGTCACAGTGGGTTATTACAGCTGCCAGAGCATCCATAAAGCTAGAGGAATCGAAGCCGAAATGTTTTCTGAATATGTGCATGAGTTCTTCCCAGCACGGCTGAACTTTGATCCATATGGGGTAGCAAAGAAGACAATCTCCCAGGAATACTCACATGTACCTTCGTTAGAAGACTTATGGATGAAGTGCAGAAACAAGTATGAAGTTAGGAAGAAAGACTTCAGCAGGTTATCGGCGCAACAAGTGTCTGATTATGGTTTAGCACGGATACCTGCAGATCTCGCGGATGATGGGCATGTGATACTTGACACATATCATCAGATGGGAGGGGATAGAGCTGCTCTTCAGGAAAACATTGGTGGCTGCCAGACGATTGAGGAAAGATCTTTCGCCGTTCTGGTTAACACCTCAAACTGGTTGTTGACAAAGGGGTATTGCCTGGATGAAGCTTTGATGAATCAGATCACAGGTAACTTTACCGCAAGAGACTCCAACAAAAGAAAACACGAAGGTGAAAGTAGCAGAAGGTCAGAGAAACTTGAAGTACACAAGAAGTCTTATGCACAAGAGAAGGCCAATTCTACAGCTATCGTGCTAGTTCTAGCTTCTCTAGGATCCACTCATAGCACTTCAGCAGCCTTGGAACCCCAAAAAGATCTTGTCGTTCCTCCATTGAATCCACCGTCATTTGTATTTTCTCCTCAGCCACTCAAATCTTCACCTCTCCCTGCGGAGAAGTTGAAAGCACAGATGGCAGAGTTTGAAAAAACATTGTCTTTGGACAATTCAAATGGTGGTAGTCACAACATTGTGGAAAATTCGGATGGAGCAGAGTCGGAGCATGAGATGGTGGTGCATTCAGTGACATCTCATTCCCCGAGGAGCAATTTTTCATTGTGGTTGGCTTTGCAGACAATCCCAGAAGCCAGAGAGGAGATCAACTTGGAGGAACACGACTTGCGGCTACTCTTGAGTTTGGGCAGAAAAGATAGAAAACTTAAAGTTATCAAAATAACTTCTAGGTTGATTATTGAAGAATTAGGACATAAATTCGCTGAGTTATTGGTTCCAGCAGAGGGAAAGCAGAAGGGAGAACTCACGGCAACTGATATAGCAGTGACCAAAGTGCCAATAGGTCAAACTACCATAGAAGGATTAAAGCAGGATACACAGACACTAATGAACGCTTTATTCCTCAAACTTGACAAAGAGAAGGCTGAGAAAACCAAGCTTCAAAAGCAGGTTTCGCAGGTATGTGAGATCATTGCTAAGGTTGCCAAACCTTCCTCTCAGCCCATTCTAACACATGAACAAGTGAGTAATTATCTGATTAAAGAAGTGGAAAATGTAGGGAACCAGGTCAAAGCTATTGCTCAATAAAAAGAGCAAATCATTCACCAAGCTTCAGAGCAGTTCGAAAGAATACCAGCTGAATTGGAGAATATGCACAAGACAGTATCTCAGCTAAAGGAACTAATGACATAGACGGAAGATGAAAACATAGTACCTGAAAGTCATCTGGATATTTTAGCTAAGATACACTCGTTACCAGAGGATGTGTTAATTGCTGAGCAAATTGTACCTGGTGGATTGATGGAAAGGGGAAAGCAGTTAGAGATTTCAGTTTCCTTCCACTTAGAGATCCTCAAGCTTATGCTGAAAAGGATGCAGTTGTTGGAAAATTTAGATGGGAGAAGTGCCAGAGAGCATTCCAGATGAATTACCTGCTTCCCTTGAGGAATTTATTCTGGTTGTGCAGAAAGAAATTGATGAAGCCGTCATACCTTTCACAATAGATTCAATTGGCAGACTCATAAAGCTTCAAGCAAATGTTGAGGGGTATGGGCCTGGTTTAGAGAAGGTAAAGGCTAACACTGTTGCTTTGTCTAGAGGGTTGCTGCAATTCAGAACCGAGAGAAAGGCTATTGTTAAAACAGATGGGAAAATGTTGAATTACATGTTTGACAAGTATATTCAATATATAAAAAAAAAGGTGTAGTTGTTACAGTTGACAGATCTTTTTTTTTCTACTCTTTCTTCTCTTATTTCTTATGTTCCTGGATGAAAATGTAAGATTAAGGTTATTGGTTCAAAAACCATTACTTTAAGTCATTTGGAAAGATTCTTTAAGATAAGTGACAGATGTGCACAATTTTGGCTTAAGCTCCTGATGCATGTTACTAAGAGAGGAATTCCAGGAAGATTATTGCTTAGATGTTCCCTTTACTACTTCTTCATGTTTTAGTTCAGTTGTAGTTTCCCATTTGTAATTTCCCCTCTACACACTAAAGTAGAGGAAGAACCTACGGGTTAAAGGATCGAGAATTTGTAATCAACATTCTTATGTTTCAAACTTTGAGCTGAAACCCTTGATAACTTTTTGAAAGCGGAAGAATAGAGAAGAGACAAATTTCCGGAGAACTTTGTGTCAACGGTGCATTTGTTTCTTATTTCTTTTTAGATCTCTGCATAAACTTTGTGTTGTATTAGATCTAAATCTGAAGCTTTCCTTTGCTTCAAATTCTGCATTTCAAGATCTATTTGTTTTGTCTATGTGCATGTAATCAACTCTGTCAACTATTGGGTAGGTTGCACATCTCCTTTCCTTTCTTCTCGTATTTAATTATTTCATTTTCCTGCACATATCGCTTATAGCTGCTTACTTGCTACAAAATTGCTTAGCTATGGTTCATGAGCTACCCAATTAAAGTAACACCAACAGATAGATACTAAGAAATATAATTGACAAAATCTTACACGGGAGCCTCACCGGTAAATGAGGGAGATTTATCTCATAACTGCCTAGATTTCAATTGCACTGCAGAAAATCTAGCCAACAAAAATCCTCTTTCTAATCGATCATCTATCTAGTCTCCTCTCCTTTGTTAATTTGTAATTACAGGAAACCTCTCTAAAGGATAGCCAAGTGGCCCCTTTGGACCAAAAGGCTTTCAAACTCAACATTAAAGATTGGAGAAGAGGAAAGGATTGGAAAAATTGCTTGAATAAATAGAAGGAATCTGACTAAATGTGCACTTTATTCTTTTCGGGAGAAGGCGGGCCCCTATCTATCTATATATATAACACAGTACACTCCTATGTGTACATTATCTATACTACACAAGAAGGTGAAGAGTCTAACCCCAAATGCAAAGGGAGGAGTAGATTGCCTTCCTCTTCCGAAGGGGACCCGATGACTTAGATAGCTAGGCCTTTGGGCAATTCTCTTTCCGATGTTCCCTAATAGAAGACGAGCAACCAAACAAATATAGAAAAGGGTCCGGGGGAAGGTGACTTCAGCCTCCCATTGTAAAAATGACCCTTTCAAAGGGGACATTAAAACACACAAAATATGCAAATCTGATTTTTAAATTATAGCAGATTGTAAATGCAAAATCAGCGACTGTATCTATCCATAAAATATGCCAAAAACACCATGAAACACTTCAAATTCACTTGCCACAATTATATATATATATATATATATATTATATATGGAACCACAAGAGCCAAAATCAATGAAAATACTGAAGAAACACACTGCAGGAAATTAATTATGACCAGTTGATTAATGCAGCCACAAGAAAATTATAAATCTAGGGCCTAGAAACCCCCAAAAATCACTAAACTTTAGATTCCGGCCTTAGAAAATATGATAAATCAGATTATCAATTAAAATTGCACACAAAGTTCACCAAATCTTCAAAACCCTACTCCAAGGTAGGTCGCTCCACTAATAAATCAATCAACAAGCTGAAAATGATAACTCATCCTCAAATCAGCCTTATAATACCAATCCCAAGCCAAGATGAAGGGTTTTCGTCCTTCACTCAACCTCTAGAAGGGTTTTCGTCCTTCTAGGCAAGTCGCATATGAGAGGTTTTCGTCCTCAAATGCAAGAACAAGCAACCTAAGCTCACAATGCTCCAATAAAGTAAAATGTGCCAAAGTCTAGAACTAAAATGATGTCTTAGATCTCCTTTTATATCCTTCAATTGGCGCCAAAGCACAAAAAAACAAGGTTGACCTGTATAAGAAAGAAAACACTAAAGAAAATATAAAATATTAGTAAAAAACATATCATATAGATGCTCAAGATTCTCCTCCTTCATCTTTGTTTCTTTGCCATGGAGAAGGAATGACAAGAAGACCAAATATCAGCTCTTAAGTGGGAAAAAAGAACATTATAGTCCTCCCTTCCCAAAATTGTTTGTTCCCAAGCAATTGCAAACTCATTACATCTGCTGCCCCATCTTCTTCTTCCCCTTTTTTTGACGTCCCACATCCTCTAATGGTGAAGGTGGCATCCTTGACAAAGCATCCGCAACCACATTATGCTTCTCTTTCACATATTCAATGTCAAAATCAAATGCTTGGAGTCTACTCACCCATTTTTGTTGCCGGTCTATTCAAATCCTTTTGATGAAGAAAGAATCTCAAGCTATTGTGGTCGGTTTTGACCACAAACCTTCCACAAATTAAATATTTCCTAAACTTAATTAAGGCATGCATGATGGCAAGCATTTCTTTATCATAAATGGAAAACTTTTTCTCATGATCTTTCAATTGATCGACTTTCAAAAGCAATGGGGTGCTGATTTTGCATCAAAACTGCACCTATACCTTCACTGGGAAGCATCACATGCAAGTACAAATAGTTTAGAAAAATATGGAACAACGAGAACCGGACAAGAGTACATCACCTTTTTCAATTCTTCAAAGGCTACATGGGCTGATTTGGACCAGCTGAAAGCATCTTTCTTCGTTAGAGAAGTCAAAAGGAGTCTGCAATTTGTGAGAATCCCTTCACAAACTTCCAGTAGTATGAACACAAACCCAAGAATCCTTTCAAGTGAGTAATGCTTGTTGGTGTTGGCCAATTCATGATTGCTTGAATCTTACTTTGATCTACATGAACCCCACGAGCATTGATAACATGCCCTATGTATAAAATCTCATCCATACCAAACTCACATTTAGACTTTTTGGCATACAAAGACTGTTGCTCCAAAATTTCCAGCACTATATCCAAATGTTGGAGGTGCTCCTCCCATGACTTACTATAAATCAAAATATCATCAAAGAATACCAACACAAATTTCCTTAATTGCTTACCAAAAATGTGATTCATGCATGACTGGAAGGTGGCCGGAGCATTGGTCAATCCAAATGGCATGACAAGGAACTCGAAATGCCCAAAGTGACATCTAAAAGCGTTCTTGTGCACATCCTCTTCTCTAACTCTTATTTGATAATATCAGACCTCAAATCTATTTTGGAGTAGTAGATTGCTCCATGTAGTTCATCTATGAGCTCATCAATCCTTGGAATGGGATATTTGTTCTTAATTGTCTTCTTATTGAGCACACGGTAGTCCACACACATTCTTAGAGTACCATCTTTCTTCTTGACTAGCTCTACGGAAGAAGCATAATGACTGGAACTAGGCCTTATCAATCCCATTTCCAACAATTCTTTGATTGTTTTCTCAATTTCTTCCTTGTAAATGTGTGGGTGACGGTAGGGGGTTGTTATAACCAGTTTGGTACCTGGTTCTGACTCAATAACATGTTCGAATCCCCTATCCGGTGGCAGCCCATGCGGTAACTCATTGAAAACTTTAGCATGCCTATCAAGTATGGGCTGAATATCATCATGAAAAGTAGATTGAATGGAAATAGAAGAGTTAGCTCTTACCAAACAATGGGCTGCCCAAGCAACCTGCCCCTTTTGAAGGTTCTTTCCATACTTTTCGCTGTCACAACTTGTGGAATTCCACCTTTCATGCCATGCAACACAACCTCTTTGTCTTCTACCTTAAATTTCAGCTCCATGCTTTGATAATTTTGAGAAAACTCACCTAAGGAATGTAGCCATTATACACCCAACACCAAATCAGATTCACCAATGCTAATAACATAAAAATCATCTCTTACCATGTGCCCTCCCAAAGTGAGTGTGAGCTGAGGTATCTTCTTTGTGCAAGGAAGTATGAAACCATCCGCAACCGTTACATTGAAACCTTTGAAATTTTCAGTCTTTAACTTTAATTTCTTCACCAAGCTTTCATCTACAAAATTACGTGTGGCTCCACTATCAATCAATATTTACCTTTTAACCATGAAGATCACCCTTTACACGAAATGGGTGATATCTAGGTGCCCCAGATAATGTAGCAAGAGTACCCTCTGCTTCTTTGTGTCCTCTTCTTCCATAACATCATTATGCCTAGCTTCATCAACAATGTTCTCATCATCTTCACAATCAGAAATTACTTCAATATAATGAACTTTACCTTTACCCAAACAATGATGTCTCGGAGTCCATGGATCCTTGCATGAAAAGCACAAATTCTTCCTTCGTAATTCATTTTTTGCCTCCTTATCATGGTTGGTTTTCTGCAGATCTGTGTAAACATAGGGCACTTTTTGAAGAGGTCTCTTTGGTTGATCCAAAGGGATGCTTCTTGGCTGCTTGGGGGGTTGCCCCCCACTCGAATTCACCTTAGGAACACTGTTGATCGCTGCTGATTTTGGGCCAGCACCTTCAAGGTCAAGAGATTTCTTAATTGCCTCCTGTAGAGACAAAGGATCAAATGCACGAACCAACCCCTTAAGCGGCTCCATCAAACCCTCCACAAAAAGTACTACGAGTCTTCTTTCGGACACATCCGTGATCATAACGGAAAGTCTCTAAAAATCAGCCACATACTCTTCCACAGTGCCTTGTTGATTCAAATGTGCCAACTCACGGAAATGCACCTCCGGATCCACTCTATCAAACCGATCAATGAGCCTTTGACAAAACTCGTCATAAGCATGTATCTCACTATGCCCTTGCATCACAAGCCCATGGAACCACCATTCATGAGCAATGCCCTCGAGATGTAAAGTGGCAAATTTAATTGCATCTTCCTCTATGGGTTTCAAAGACAAATATGTATTCAATTTTTGAATCCAAGCCCTAGCGGTACCTTTGGTAGATCCATCAAATGTAGAAAAAGACATCTTACCCAAAACATTTTGTACCTCTCTTTGTGGCATGGCATGTTTAGGCTCGGGCCTAGACCTTCCTCTATCCAAGCCCATGAACTCAGCATGAGAAATAACATCATGGATCTCCCTTGACATGGCCACGTATTCTTCATAGCTCACTGCAATATTCCTTCTCCCTATAGGTCTTGCTTCTTCTTCCGGAATGGCCTTCTCTCTTGGAAGGAAAGTGGGCCTCAAACTCGATCCTTGGGCTAATCCATTAGGTCGCTTGGAATTATTGGATCCATTTGAAATCCCTTCACCATTTTGAACCCTAGGTTCAATGATTCTTTAGAGGGAAAGAGCTAGGAATTTCATAGTATCGACGAGTCTCTTTTGGCTGGCAATTAATCTGTCAACCTTAGCTTCTTGGGAATCACGATCAACCATACTTCCTTAAACCCTATGCCCTTTGAAGATCCGAGTTCCGATACCATTGTAATGAATCTTTCAAAGGTTCAAACCACAAAAAAGGGAATTTAGCCAAACACCTAAAATATTCAAATCTGATTTTTAATTGCAGCAGCCTGAAAATGCAAAATCAACTAACTGTATCCTTTATAAAATATGCCAAAACACCATGAAACATTTCAAAATCACTAACCACAATTTTTATATTTTTTTTATGCAACCAAAAGAGCCAAAATCAATGAAAATGCTAAAGAAACACTCTGTTAGAAATTAATTATGACCAGTTAATTGCAGCCACAAGAAAAATGTAGATCTAGGGCCTATAAACCCCCCAAAATTACAAGACTTGAGATTCTTGCCTTAAAAATTATGATGAATCAGATTATCAATTAAAATTGCACATAAATTTCACCAAATCTTCAAAACCCTACTCAAGTTAGGTCACTCCACTAGAAATAAATCAACAACAATCTAAAAACGATAACTCTTTCCTCAAATCAGCCTTATACACCAATCCCCAAGTCAAGATGAAGGGTTTTTGTCCTTCACTCAACCTCTAGAAGGGTTTTTGTCTTTCTAGGCAAGTCGCATATGAGGGGTTTTGTCCTCAAATGCAAGAATAAGGAGCTCCTAGATCGCAATGCTCTAATAAGATAAAATGCACCAAAGTCTAGAGTAGCAAATGATGCCTTAGATCTCCTTTTATATCCGTCAATTGGCGCCAAAGTACAAAAAGGAAAGGTCGACCTGTATAAGAAAGAAAACACTAAAGAAAATATAAACTATTAGTAAAAACACATATCATAAAGATGCTCAATGTTCTTCTCCTTCATATTTGCTTCTTTGTCATGGAGAAGAAATGGCAAGAAGACCAAATATCAGCTCTCAAGTGGGAAAAGGGGACATTACATTGTAGATTGATGATTTCAGATTAATTTCAATTTGTTTATTTAAAAATCAGATTTGCTAATATTGGGGTTTGAGCCAATTTCCTTAATTTTTAGTTTTTTCCACAAAAAGGATATTACAGTGGTATCAAAGCTCAGATCTTTAAAGGCCTGGGGTTTTAGTGGAAGAATGCAACAAGGGTTTGATATTATAAAAGGAGGACGATATGAATCCTAAAGGAGCTAAGCCTAAAATTGATAACTTTATTTCAGGTCAAGAGAGATTAGCGGGCACCATGAACATCCAAAGCTAATATTGCACGGCAACCTTTGGGATCAACCATGAGGCCTACTTTCCTTCCAAGGGAAGAAGTTATTCCGGGTGTTGAAACAAGGCCCTCTACCGGACGGAACAGTGCCACAAGTTATAAAGAGTATATGGCTCTTCTAAGAGAGGTTCGTGAAGCAATTTCACTCACTGAATTCATTGGTGTAAACAAGGGAAAGTCAAGGCCCAAGCCTAGGCCAAAAGCTACACAAGACAAAGAAATCATGGAGCTTGAGCCCATAAAGGATGAAGATTTGGCCCATGCTCCCATTCTTATTCCGGAAAGTCAACATGTTGAGGTAATTGTTGATCATTGTTTAATTAATAATGCTAGTATTTCAGCGTGTTTGGACTCCAAGATTGGAAAGGAGGGTGGTGAACAAGTGGGAAAGGAAGAAGGATTGAAAGCCATTTTTCCAAGAGACATGACAATAATCAACTTGCTGGTCTTTTTAGAACAGCAATCAATAAGGAGCCCAAGGATAAAGGTTGGGTGTATGAGCGTAGAAAGAACGGAGCGATCATGAAGCACAAGTTGGAAGGTATAAACCTTTTGATATTTCATGATGACTCTATGATTTCTAATGAGGGCATGTTACAAGAGGAAAAAGAAGAAAAATATAATTTGCACGATGGTGAAGAGATGTTGCAAGGTGAAGCACAATTGTCAAAGGACAACCGGAGGTACGAACATGATTCAGATTTGTTGGGTGGTGAACAAGTGGGAAAGGAAGAAGGATTGAAAGCCATTTTTCCAAGAGACATGACAATAATCAACTTGCTGGTCTTTTTAGAACAGCAATCAATAAGGAGCCCAAGGATAAAGGTTGGATGTATGAGCTTAGAGAGGAAGGAGAAGTCATGAAGCACAAGTTGGAAGGTATTAACCCTTTGATCTTTCATGATGACTCTATGATTTTTAATGAGGGCATGTTACAAGAGGAAAAAGAAGAAAAATATAATTTGCACGATGGTGAAGAGATGTTGCAAGGTGAAGCACAATTGTCAAAGGACAACCGGAGGTACGAACATGATTCAGATTTGTTACTTCCTACCATGCTATTTCAGATTTATGTACATGAGAAGATTGTTGAATGGGATGACCTAGGGGTAAATGTGATGCTCCAAAGCACATCACAACAAATAGGAAGCCTTCATGATGATACAGGTGATGGCACATCAGATTTGCATAGGGTCCATGGACCAACACTTTTGAGTGACCTTGTTGAGGGTCATGTGATTGAGGAGGGTGCTTTTCCGGATGACTATAATCACTTTCAGACCGCTGGAAATTTTCAGAACAACATCATATGGTTGGAAGGAAAATCTTTGCCAAGAATTCACTATTCATCTTCCAAGCAATGAAGTGGTTTTTTATGGAAGCCCAAAGTACGATGGAAATCACATTTTATCTCCTCTTATATCGCTTCCATACTTGTGTCATTTTGGGAAATATTTTGTTTAGGATCGCATGTCGTGTTTTGGTGATGATGGCATGTGGTGTTTAGATATTTCCTTGCAAGGGTATGTGGTTCAAGATGGCCCTTTAAATTGCAAGAAAGAGGAAGTCTTTGACATTTTTACTCCATGCACTTTGATGGAAGATTGTTTTGAAACTTTTATGAATTCTAACAAAGTTGTGAAGGACTCTACCCTCCGATGACATGAAGCCACGGTTTTGATTAATGGTGACGTCACTTATGATTCCATTAATGAGTGCTTGGTGGCGAAATTGGGATTGAAGGTTGAAGATTACAAGGGATACACAGTGAAGTTAGTGGAGGGTTACTTTATGCCATGTACAAAGAAGTATTTTCAACTCCATGTCACATTGGAACAATATAAGGTATGTGCTGATTTTTATTTAATCAGCATGGCTGATATGAACATTATTTAATTAGCAATAAGAAGCAAGTTGATGTTGTTCATGACTTTGGCAAGAACCATGAAGATGCTCCATGCATGTGCCAACAAAATATGGATGAAATCACCGCGGAAAGGGCTTCTGTAATGTCCCTTTCTAGGGCTAAAACTTAAAATAAGAGTTTGGCCACAACTCCAAATGAATCAAATCTGACAATACACTATCAACTAACGAGCATCAATCCGAAAATGATTGGAAACACACTTTAACCCTATTTGAGCAATCAATAATCAGTCTTTTAGGGCAGCGAACTGTATAGGCACTTCAAATCATCATACAACCATGCAATGACAGCTGAAAATGCTTCTAAATAATTATTTTAAGCATGGCATTGTTTATCCATCCAAATTACATCAAAGTAATAAAGAAAATAAGAGATTACACGCAGCTGCAATTGATTTTGAGACAGCAGCAAGGCAGCCACAAACAAGGGCTAAAAAAAGCTCATAAACCTCAACAAAATTCACCAAATTGTAAATTCCAGCCTTATAAAATATGAAGAACAATAATATCAATTCAAATTGTCCAAAGTGCCCTAGATGATATCAAACCCTTCACCCAAGCAAGACGCTTAAGGTTAGAAAGGAAGAAATAAATATGAAATCCTCCTTAAAGCTCACTTGTGACCTTCGTATGAAGCCGCTAATGCAAAAAAGAGGGTTTCCGTCCCCAAGTGTGATCCTATTGAAGGGTTTCGTCCTCAATAGGTGACCAATGAAGGGTTTTTGTCCTTCAATGGAAATAAGAAAAGCTACAGTAGCTCCACTCCAAAAATGTCAAAAATAGATGATAGATGATAATCATCCTCCTCCATTCGATCCTCCTTAAGTAACCCTTCTTTGGCACCAAGGATGAATTAGAGGCCCAATTCTCATGGCCGACCTCTTAATGCACTTTTTTATCTTCACTTAAGAAGACCCACCTCATAATGAAGAAATAAAAATTCTCCTTGCTTTGTTTGACAAGTCTTCTTCCCCCTAATCAAACCATTCCAATGCCATGATTAGTAAATAAAATAATTAATTATGAAGGTACATCACTTACAACCATGGCAAGTTCCCCTCCTTTGCTCCTTCCTTGATGCCCATGGGAAGAGGAATGGGCATAAGGTCTTCCATAGTGACTAGCTTGGAAAAGGGGGACATTACAGCTTCACTTGTTGAATGCGAAGAGTCTAAGAGGAAGGAGAATGTTGATCCTAACTCAGAAATTATGAGTCACAAGGATGGAGGTGTTGAAGATATCACAATCTTTTTTTATCCAGAAAAGGAAGGTGAACAAGTTGTGGACAACCAAAGGTATGGAAGTGTTATGAATTTGTTGCTTCCAATTACGTGATTTCAGATGTGTTATCATCATGGGTAGCATGTAAAAAAGAATGATCTTCTATCAAGTTTGATGTTTCATGACATATCACGACAAATTTGTGGTCATCATGAACAACATAGTGAAAATGGTGATAGAGTGAAGAACCCTATGAGGAGCAAACGGCACATAGATACTTGCATGCAAGTTCCAAATTGTGTGCACATGAAAGTTTAGGATCTGGGTGATCTTTGGAAATACAAAAATTGCAAGTCTATGAGTATAGTCACTGTTGTCGAGGCAACGAGATACATAATAGGGAAAATGGGTAAGCCATATGATCTTTATGTACTTACAGCTATGCAAGTAGTTTCAGTCATTGAACTGAGTAATTTTCAGTTTGTGGCTAATTTTTAAGGAAATTTTAGTCACTTGGTGTGAAGGGAAACTCAAGGAGGATATGTTTCTTCAAAAAACCTTCACTATTCCAGCTTGGAAAGCTATTGTCATCCTCATTTCCAGCCAGCTCAACAGTTTGAATGCAGCCATACAAGTAATTTCAATCATACACTTGAGCAATTTTCAGTTTGTTGTTGTTGATGAATTTTCAGTCACTATATGGTTGATTCCAGCCCCTATATCACAAAAGAGTTTTCAATCACGAGGTGGAAGGATTTTCTGCCTATCATCAATGAGATGAGGGTTTGTCGTCGTTATAAAAGATCAAATTTAATAAAATATACATATATATATATATATATATATAGATATGTATATATTCCCCTACTCAAAATGAAAACATATATCAAACTTAACTAAATCACAAAATGGGACAACCCCATTTGCCCATTTGGGCAAATATTATTGAAATAAAATAAGCAAAAATAAACAAATACTTTTAAAACCCTAAATGAGGGTATAAACAAATAAGAAAATAATGAAGCAGGTATGCCTCCCCAAAAGCTTGAGAGGGCCTCTAATGGCTTCCTCCTCCTCCTCCAACCTGCAAATAAAAAAACAAAAGAGAGATAATAAGCCAAAGGAAAAGAGAAAGAAGCTTTCTTAAGCCAACTTTAGGGTTAGTTGTTTCTTCCTCATCTAAGGGCCCCAAATGGATCCATCCAAGGGATGAGATTCATCCCTACAAAAAGTAGGTGTGGAGTGGGTGAGAGGAATTTGAATTTAAATTTAAACACTTAAATCTAAATACATGGGTCGACCTTTTAAGGGTCCACTTTATGGGGTAAGGTGTGTTATTATCCTAACCTCATGCTAAATTGAGGACCTTGTTAATTGTTGTAAACCTAGTCACCTTGTGGATTAAAATAACTTAAGTATTTATTTATATTTGCCCCTTTACCCTTGAGATTAAAATGTGGGAATTCCAACTATAGTGGAATTAATTTGTTTATCAAAATAACACTTAGGAAGAAACTAAACCATGCCTCGTCTAATTAAGTCATTAAAATATAATGAGAGCTTTAGTACTTTATTACAATGAAGAAAATAGTATTATTAAATATAAGCGACTTAGAAACATTAATGAGACAATTGTTGTTTTTGAAACCTTTTTGCGGGCACACTTTTCAAAAAAGAAATCCATAATTTTTCTAGCTTGTCCTAGATTGTTCTTGGGTTTCATGCAGGCAAAATTTAGAGGGCGTTACACTAGCCACAACAATGTTGTTTTTGAGCAAGAAAATGCAATGCGACAGATACAACCATGTCTGGGACAACAAGAATGGACCATTAAAAGTCCATCACATGAAAGGAAATTATGAATAAGATGCAAGCATTGGAAGAGAGTTGAATGGCATGTCTACAAGGCATGATGGAGCGATTGTCAGGATGTTGGTGGAAGCTCTTGATTTCATTAATATGTTTGTTCTATGTGCATGTCCAAAAATGGAGATGATAGAAAAGAAGTAACATAAGTATGGTTCATTCCAGCATGCTCATATGTATGGGAAGCAAAGGGAAGAAGTGAGCCTAACGATTGGCATGCATATGAGGAGAACAATTGATGATGATATCCTCCGACCCAAAAGTGGAAGGAACAACCATGCATCAAATTCCCAATTTCAATGCTGCTGTCATAAGCATTATCAGCTTCTACGGCACTTCTATCTCATTGATGCACTTACTCCCAATAGCATTTTCAGCTCCTACATGGGTCACACCCTTGATTGAGGCAAAAGGAGATCAATCTTGTTGCTGTGACGACATTTTTAGAGTGTTGGAACTGTTGTTATCAGCTAAGGACAGTTGTAAGCTTGCAGAAATGAGGGAAAATCTTTGATGAAAGAAGTTGGAAGAGGGGTTCAGCTGAAGATCTTTATGGCAGCCACATGGGTACCTAGCTGGATGAAAATCCAAGTGATTGGTGGCTGTTGCAACTCATTTCCAGCCCATCTATAGTCTGATTTTTATCAAATATTGGGAGGAACAACTCGCCAAATCATGGGAGGAGCCATTGGGACCCAAGGATTTGGTATCCCAAAACCCTGTTTGCATAGGAGAAGCCAAGTAGGACAGCAGCA
Organism: Taxus chinensis; assembly: GCA_019776745.2. Taxonomy (NCBI): domain Eukaryota; kingdom Viridiplantae; phylum Streptophyta; class Pinopsida; order Cupressales; family Taxaceae; genus Taxus; species Taxus chinensis. The sequence goes on along the minus strand of CM034152.1, from coordinate 479,294,067 downwards.
ACACAATGACATGGGCATATGTCAACCTTCAATCTTGTGGGAGTATGCGGATTTTTCCAGATATCTACATTTTTTTTAGGATAAACTTGAGGTAGAATGGCATTCATTATCCATTTGGGACATATCACACCGTGTTCTTTGGCAGGAGTTCTCCCATTTGATAGGTACGGGATCCAGACTCTATAGGCACTACAACATGACTTACCACATTAGCGCAATGATACTTGAGCATCTAGGCTTGCAATTGCTTGAGGGGAAGCAATTTCAAGAGGGGGGACTGTAATGTCCCCTTTTTGAAATTAAAGCAGAACGAAGACCCTTAGCCTATTGTATTGTTCCCCACAGGTTAATGGGATGAAGGAAAGGGGAACATGGTAAGATTAAAACTAAATGAGCCAAAAAGTAACTTTATATCGGTCACTTATGTTTTAATTTTAAAATAAGAATATTTTTCTAATTAAGTGGGCCCACACTTAATTAGAAATTAAAAGAAAGGGAAGGATATAAAAGAAGATTGAGGGGTTCATTTGTGGACATCTATCATCTTGATTTTACGAAGTCAACAACTTATGCTTCTACTTTCAGCTATTGAGGGCGGAAACCCTCTTAGCATCCATCACTTGAGAACGAAAACCCTAATTGTGATCAGAATTTGGGGATGAAAACCCTCATATTTTGTTCGTGCCTTCACACAGGAGCCACACTTGGGCATATCATAGCTAGGGCACGTCTATTTTCCATTTGTGTTATTTTGCAGTTCAACTAGGGCATGTTTTCTACTTTTCCCGCTTCAAATTTGTGTTTCAAGCAAAGAAATTCAATCAATGGAGAGACAATCCACCAAACTTCAATCAAGGGCAACTAGGGCACGATTTGCAGCCATTTCTAAGGTTGTCTACACCCCTTTGGATTTCATATCAGCGTTTAGGGCATCAGCACCAGACGGAATCGGTTGGTTTCAATTTGCAGCATCTCCTTTGGTCTCCTCTTGTCATCTGGAACGTCTTTTGTGAGACAATTGTTGTAATCTTATGCGGGTATTTTTGTTGTTTTATGGTGTGAAAATAAATTTAAAAAGGAAAACTTAATTTTCATCATCTACAGACACGTGCAGTTCTTAGCTTCACAAGAGTCCACTCTTGAGGCCGGGACAAGGCGAGCATGTCTAACTTCTCCACGAAAGTTTTTTGTGAGTTTCATGGCACTACCATACATTCTATAGCAGAATGTCAAGCATACCGTGTAATGTCCCTAAGCGGACATTTTTAAATAATTTTGGATTAATTAGAAACCCTTAGGGCGAAATTAATAAAACCTAATTTTTATTGCAAACCCTAACAGCAGAGATTAACATTGTTGGAAAATGATTGGAAATAATTTCTAAACCCTTGGAAAAATACAAATTTGTTGAATATAATAACAGCTATAAAATCCAACGGGTAGTGGTTTAACGGTTCTTGGTCTCCTAATAATTGAGAGGTTCAAGGTTCAAATCTTGGCTCCATGTTAAGGTGGCCTACTACCGACGGTTTGGATACCCGAGTGATAGGGCACCACGTTAATGTGGTTTAATCCGTGGGCTAGCCGAGAGCTTGAACTTCCATCCTTAGATGATTCCACGGCCGGTGTGGGCTGGTGATGCCACAAAGGGCTAGGGCCCTCTCCCTAGGTAACCTTAGAAAAAAAATAACAGCTGTAAAATAAATACTGAAAACTGAATTTAAATCCTGAAATTTAGATTTTTACTTATTATTTTTAACTCAAAAAACCAAGAAAAATACAGCTGACCATATACACCTAAATTCTTGGCAAATGACACTCCAAACGGATGAAATAGACCAATTGTTTGGCCCCAAAAATGCAAATGATGGCATCAACCTACTGCAGATGACGTTAGCCCTAAAAAAATTGCCCCCAATGGTGGCGTCAACCCTAGAAGGGATGCCCTAACTGTTGTAAATGGTGCCCTAGCTGCTAAAATTGATCTAAACTTACAAATATCTGATTTGATCCCCAAATGCTACCCCTAGATGGATACCCTAAAAAATATGGATGAAAATATGATATTTCCTTAACTAATTTTGATGAAGATCTGAATTTCTAAATGATGCCCTAATTATTCTCACTCTGAAAGTTGATGTTGATGTAGATCTGAAGCCCAACAAAGCCCTAGTTGAAACATGATAAAAATCATATTTGAAGCCCAAATGCGATTCCTGGATGGAATCACCACAAAGAACCAGAGGGTTTTCGTCCCGAAGCTCTCGTCAACTGGAGGGTTTCCGTCCTCTGATGCTCCTATAGAGGGTTTTTGTCGTCAGTGGTTCAAAGCTAAAGCGAAATGCTCAAACTTGCCAAATCTGGGTGAGTAACAAAAATATTGATAAAATGTCCTTTCCAAATGAGCACAATGTCCCTTTTTATAATTTATTTTTCACCTTTTTCAAGGAAAGGCACTCATAAAGCAACTTCACCTACTTTTCTTTTCATTTTGAGTTGTTTTATCAAAATTTACCTTTATTTTAATAATAAAACTTAAGTTGCCTTTTTTTATATGACATAAAGTTCCTATTTGGCCACTTAAATTATTAATTTATTTCCCTTTTTAAAATATTTTGAAAAGGGAACATGACAGTCTGCCCTTCCTGAAATTGTGTCTTCAAGCAATTGCAAACCCAGATGATGAATCATGTTGTAATGTCCATAGAGTTTGGATCATGTACTTGTTAGATGACACATTTCCTGCCAAAGAATACTATGTAAACCCGGATACTCAAGTGTCATTGTGCCCATCTCATGAATCAAGCTGAAATGCCCATGTAATTTTATCACCTCTTTGAAAAACAACTTGACCTCATGACTCCCAACCTCATAAATGTAAACGATAGGAAGATCCATGAGGCGGTGCATGACTATACCTTTCCACCTTCGACTTGGATCAAGCAATGAAGGCAACCCTTGCAACTTAGGAAACAATTCAACAATCAAGAGTGTATCCGATATGAGTCCTTTAAGAGTCTCCTTCCAATCCCAAAAAGTATTAGACAAAGGATGCAGTTCATTCTCAAGATGCTCTTTTTCTATTTGACAATGTATGAAAATATCCACGAGTTCCCACAAGACCAAAAGCTGCCACATGTACTCACCACGGTGTTTTTGTTGCACCTCTTGGTTCTTCCCATGTGATGGGGC